>VXAD01005374.1:2168301-2259661 GCA_013399195.1 Dicrurus megarhynchus
AAAAGACTATAAAGGGACTTTCTGAATTAACCCTGACGAGATCTCCCCACGGACGCCGGCGAGTCTAATGGCAGAGGACCACGAGGACTTCGTCTCATCTGTTGGTAGCTATTCCCACCCCACCCCCCCACCACACTTTGTTTCTTTATATCTCTTTCTCTCTCTCCTCTATTGCATAATCGTGTTGTTGGCACTCAAGAAAGGTGCACTGTTTGATTAAGACTGAGATCCCCTTTGTGTCTTTTGCATTCTGAGATCGGTAAACGAACCATCACGACTCCTGCTTGTATTAGCGGATCGTGACACCCTCCCGCGGGAGCCTGACACAGAAAATGCAGGACCGGCCTCACAGAGACACACGTCAGGGGTGGGCACTAGGGCAGGTCCATCCTCCATGTGAGAAAATCTGCCTGCCCTCACAGCTGAGCTTCTTTTGGCCCCTGAAGTTTCCTTCCTACCATACCACCAACAGAGTGTTCAGAACCTGTTACTGAACCTGTGAAGGATACACTGCTATCACTTTATCCTCCTCCAACGTAGTTCATTTCAAAATGATCCTAAAATGCATTTAATGGAAAGCACCTGGGCATAGTTCAAAGCTGGTCCACATCTAACAGAAGTCATCACAAAGACTAACAACCACTAAAATCCACACCCTAACTTTGAAATTCTCCTCCAGCCTATGCTGAGAGCATGAAGCTACACTTTCCAGCTTTTCTTCCTGGCTTTTTAACAGCTGTGTGTATTTCTGTAAAGATCATAGACTTAAGTTTATAGTATCAATAGCACTACTGCAAAATTAATTAGCAAAACAAATGTGATATTAAATATTTACCAGCCCCATGTTCTGCTGCTGGTCCTCCGCAGACTGCAGTCAAACGTCCCATGGGTCACTTTAAAGAAGCAGGATAAGAATTCATTAGGGCAACCCCGACTAAAATAAAACACATGATACATTTTAGTAGCCTGGTTTAGGTGACAGGTGTAAGGACTTAAATGGCAGATTTACTGCTTTGTGCTTCTACCACTTCATACAGCAAAGGGAAGTGCTTCATTATTACCTTCATGCTAGCAACAGCAGGTACAGACTAACAGCTTATTCCATGTTAAATAATAAAAAGACTGCAGATCAGTGTTATTTTACAAGTTTCCTAGGTGTTCCAGCAAAGCAGCACTGCTCCATTGGAGAGTTCACTGAAGAACAGTGTAAATATTCCTCTTCCTCTCCTGAGTCATCCACACTTACCTCCCACAGCTGCACTGGCACTGCTGTACTGCCCATTAGGGTCACTGTCTTGTGTGTCCTGTGATCACTGTGCAACCTCCCCAGTCACTCAGCTCAGCAGCATTAAATGGTGAGCTCTGCTCCCTTCCCTTCTTGCCTCGCGGTGTACTCCAGAGACCGCTCTATCACTCATCCATCCTTCATCCTCTCCAGGTTGACACCTTCAGGAGTTAGCACACACTCCAGGCAAGCTTTTCCCTTCCTCTTCACTTGGGTGTTCTTGAGATTGCTGACAAACTGAATTGGAACCCCTGGGAAATGGGAAGGGATCGGCAAGAAACAATGGCACATACCAGCAAGTACGTTATAAATCAAAACAGGTGTCTTTGCAGGATATAACATGGGCTCCTGTGCAAGAGAGATCCCAGGCTTGGGACTCTACTTCCAGTGAGAAAAGGAGGTCTTGATGCTCCTTTGCTTGCCTGTCACACTAGCTTTACGAGACCGTGGATTCCAGTTTTGTCAGCCCACGCTCTGGTGTTTTGTGATTTTGCTTTATGGATTTTGCAGCTCCAACCTTGCTGTCTCACATTTGATCCACCCACTGTGCAAAGATGTTTACTTTCCATCACTTATGATCAATGAAGAGCAGAGTGTTCTGTACTAGGTCTCCAGTCTTAACACCTGAGTCTTTAAACTAACTGGGCTGAACACCCTTAATTTTCACAGTGTGGGCCAATCCATCATTCATCATGAATCATCATTCATACTTATCATCCCATTTCGACTCTTTCCCATTGAACTTCTAAGGGAAGCTTTGCACTTTCTTTGCCAGGGGGATTTCAAGCACTGCTGTCTGTTGTCACTTTCAGTGGTTCCAGTTCTGTCAGGAGTTAGGGAGCACATCTGTTAAAATACCAAAAAGACAAACATTCAGTCTGTTATTTTTAGTTCCTGATATCCAAATTCCTACGCTAAACAGCAAAATGTCAGTGAAATACTTTTGATTTCTCAAGTGGTAGCAGAATGATCAATTCAATCCTTCAACTTCAGTGAAAATTAAGTTAGCTGCAGCTCATAATTCTCACTAAAAGTTGCATGTAATCCTATAAAGCTGATTATCAAAGACACACCGCTTTTCTATTCAGTTCTCCTGTCCCAGCTGTGCTCTTTTTCTCTCCTTGTCATTGTAAAGTAAATGGTTTCAAGCAACTGCAGATGACATCTGCAAGCATACCTGGAACCCTTTGACAGGTTGAAGGATGACTGCCATATTACTGTTTTACCTGCCAAGAATGCTGCAGTGCCTGGCACAGGATTGCTATTTGGTTAAGTAAGGCAATCTACCACACAACCAAATAGCCTGTGCCCAAGCCCTGCCTAGGGCTTAATCAAAAAGCAAAGTATTATACTTAAAAGATGATGCTTATGCCAAGTCCCTTTTTGAAGAGATGGTCCTGCTGCAATAAAAGGCGAGGCAGGCGGGCAGCATCACTGTTACTCAGCACTGATTAAAAGCGAGTTTGCTGCACAAAATGTGGTTGGTTTTCTTTCAAAAAGTGGACAGGCATTTGGCTGGTCATAGGAAGCACACGCAGATGAAAAAAAGATCATTCTCATTATGCCCAGGTCCATCCACTTGCTTCAAAGTGCTGCAACAGTGTTTGAGCAAATTTCACTTGCACTAAAAGGCCAGTGCCAAGGTGCATTTTATCATTCCCATCTTCTCCGCTAAAACTGGTCCAAATTCAGTAGTGACTCACACCCCTTCCACACTGACGTCAGCGGAGAATTTGGCTTATTATGTGTAATAACCAGGCTTCAAACTGAAATCTGCTCTCTCTTGAAAGGTGTGTTCATATGGGTGCTGTGGTAATTGAGGGTTGGTTTATGACTCGGCGAAGTTAGATTTCTGTACGAGCCTAAAAAGACCAGTGAATCATGAATGTTGCAGAGACATGTAAGGAAAGAGAGTTACAGGTTGGGCCACCAATTCTGACCCTCAAATGTTTGTCTGCAGCTGATGTTGACATTATACAAAGAACCTCATGGGTCTGAGAACAAACATTACCTATCATTCACTGCACAACAGAGTTTCCTGTCAGCCACAGAAGACTGTAGGTGCCTAGGTCTGCCCCATTCCCACTGCAGATGCACGGCATGTATTTCAAACCTATATGCTTTGTGTTATTTTTTTTCAGGGAATGCAGGGAACACAAAGGCTCTCCTCCATAATAAGCACGATGCTTGCACCTTCGAAGGCACATCCTTCTTTTTGTGCTGTGGGCTCAGAGGGCAAGAGCCACAGAGCTCAAAGTCAGCAGGGGGTAGATTCGTCCATCCTGCTTCACCTCTCTCTACTGGCAGCAAATCTGCCCTTGGCCTAACTTCAAAATTCTTACAAGCTTGGTTGTTGGTAACTGACCTAGCAGTAGTCAAGCCAGACCTCTAGAGCTTATCTTTAGTCATGATCAAGGACACTGTGCAGGTGGCATCAGTGTAGGTACAGGACACCGCAGACTTGTAGTTACCTGTGTCATCTCAGGAGCAGCGTTCAGATTGGAAAGAGAAAAAAAAAAACCATGGAGAAACAGTAAGCAAAACCTCCCAGTAGGCTGGGGTGGTAGGGAGTGAGTATGACAAATGTATTAGTCAGTTCCTCTTTTTATTTGTGTTTACATCAGTGGTTTTTTAATCACTAAAGAAACTGACCTGTTGAAAATCCAGAATCTCTGAGGGCAGAAATTTTGAGGCCAAATCCAATTCCCCCTCTTCCCTAAAGGTTCCTCACAGCCTTCCTAAAACCCCAGAAACAGACAGAAGTCTTTCCACTGATAGTGATGTATTTTGGATCAGGTGCATTCTTGGCCTAAGGCAGAAAAATGAAGCCACCTTTCTTCTCAGAGACATCCTTTTATTCTGATGTTCTGCACTGGAAGTGAGTATTCCCCCTGCACTGCATGAGGAATACAGAGACCAGAGAAGGCTGAATGGAAACTGTTGGACTTAATACTCTGAAGTACTGTAGGAAAAGAAGAGTTTGACCTAGCCTGACTGGCAGATTTGCAAACAAAGGACTGCCTGAGAGAAGAGGTGAATTAGGGTGAACTAAGAATTAAGGAAAGAGGAGAGAGAGGGACAGAGCAAGGGAAAGAAAAGAACAGAGGAAGGGCAGTACTTTTGCAAACACGGGACATCACAAATTAAACAGGGATGAACTGGGATATGTGTCCTGAATAATACTATGAATTACTAAGATTCAGCATTGGTTTTACCTGAATGACACTTGAAGGAAGGACATTGACCTGCTGGAGCGAGTCCAGAGGAGGCCACCAAGTTAATTAGACAGATGGAGCACCTCTCCTGTGAGGAAAAGCTGAGGGAATTCAGATTGTTCAGCCTGGAGAAGGGAAGGCTTCAGGGTGACCCAATTGCGCCCTTCTAGTAGGTGAAGAGAGCCTACAAGAAAGATGAGGCAAGACTATTTACAAGGGCAGTAATATAGTGACAGGACAAGGGGGAATGGCTTCAAACTGAAAGAGAATAGGTTTACATTAGGTATTAGGAAAAAAATCTTTACTGTGAGGGTGGTGAGGCACTGGCACAGGCTGCCCAGAGAAGCTGTGGGTGCCCCATCCCTGGCAGTGGTCAAGGCCAGGCTGGATGGGGCTCTGAGCAACCTGGTCTAGTGAAAAGTGTCCCTGTCCATGGCAGGGTGGTGGAATGAGATGATCTTTAAGGTCTCTTCCAACCCAGGCCATTCCACGATTCTATGACACACAAGAGGCATTAGGCCCTCACTATGCTAAACACAAAACTAAGTAACAAAAATAACACGCTCTCTCTTTTCCATGTTACATTAGGGCTTGGTTTGCTTTTAACTTTAGGTCAGAATATTGCTTTGTCTCCTAAAATTCAAGAAGCAGCATTGGAATGAATGAATGAATGAATGAATGAGTGAAATAGAACAGGGGCCTGTTACTTACTTCCTTGGTTTGAGTTTCTTTTAAATCATGGTTTCTTTTCCTGTCTGCTTTATGGAAGAGATTAGATTAACCTTGCTTTATTTTACTTACTGTACTTCTTACAACTTTACATCCATCACAGATACCACTCCAGAATGAAATTCTTTCGTTAGCAGCTCCCTGCACACTGACAGGAAAGAGTTGTGGCTTTTTGTGATAATATATCTCAAAAAATAAAGACTCATATGATCTTTCTGTCACTTTAGACAGTCACAGATCTGTCATATGGGAGAGATTGTACATGATGGAAAGGCTTATTTACTTATGCATTAAAGGTCACATTCTTCCAGCCCCAGCCAAATCACTCAATCATGAGTTTTGCATAACAAGAACTGCTGCATTTAAATCAATAAGGACAAATTTCCAGCAGCTAAAATGAACAGCAGCTTTCCCACTGATCTGACTGATCCATGAAAAATCTCTAAAAACAGTGAGGCTGGATATAGGTAACTGCAGTTTGCACCTCATTTTGTTTACCCCACTTCTGGTTATGGAAGATGACAGACTGTATTCCCTTGCATGAGGTGAGTGAATATTCCTGAGAGCACCTGGAAATACAGTCAATTATTGGCATTTACTAGCTAAAGGTCTTCCAGAAAAAGTACTTTTTACTCACCCTCAGGTGTTTTCAGTGGACAAGGTTTTCCCACAAATTCTGGAAGGCTTTCCCCAGCAAGGATCTCAAAGGAGCATGTCAGCATGCTACAAGACTCCAACAAGGCAGAAGACTTCCTGGAAAACATTTATTTGGTTGGGGAAAAATGATGTTAATTAAGTGAACAGCAAGGTACTCTTTGCAGGATTTATTTACCAGGAATGGGAAAGAGTAACCCGAAGCCCCAAAACAAAGTTACACAGAGAACTGCTCGTTACCCAAAACTCCTGAGAGAGAAAGGTTTGTGCAGCAGGAAGAGTGCTAGCTCTCTGTAGGAGGCTGCTGATCAACTCCTTGCTTCTTTCCTGAATTTCTGCAGGATTTTGGGCGAGTAATGTATATGTCTTGTCATCTAGACAATGAGAAAATGGGGCTGCCTTGCTGCGCAGGAGTGCTGTAAGGTGCTTTGGTGTCAGATGTCATTCAAGAAGGCATCACAATTGGGTGTATCAAAAAGCCCATTAGAACTTACTCTGTTCTGCACAAGCTGTATTAAACTCTTCAATGCTGCTCATGCCCCATGTCTACGCAAATGTCCATAATTTAGGACAAATGTTTCTGCTTTGAACTGTTTAACTGCAGGAAGCTTCAAAGAGCTACATTCTTCTACCAGAAAGAAGCCATTTAGTTTGTTTTAATATTAACTAGTTCAAGTAAAACCAGCGTGGGGTTTTTTTCCAAAAACTGACCAGTAAGGAGCTGTCCCTGAATACTAATTTCTAAAGCTCCATGAAAACACCTCTCTGAAGCTGAGTTATTTTTCTGTGGTTAAGAGCAAAATGTCTCCATTTTACACCAGGAAAATCAACAGAAAATTTACTTATTTCAGCTTATTCATTTAGTCTATTTCACTGCACTTCTTTCTAATCAAGGACGTCCACAGCTCTCCTAAGTATATCACATACAGGGGGATTTGTGAATTCCACAAGGGCCTGTGCACACCCTGCTCCCAGTGGATGTGGCTGGGAACTGTGTCATTGTCCTCACTGCAGTGCCGTGACAGTAAGAAGTCTGCTCTAAGCCAAGATAATCAAAGCAAGACCAAAAGTTTCTAATAAAAGGCTGATGCAGGAGCTGATGCAGTCTCACAATAGCAGTGCTGGCCTGTGAGAAGAATAAAATTACATGCTCTCCCACTAGCAGTCGGCAAAACTCACTGCACTGATGCATCCCACCCTTTGTCAGCTTTTTGGTGTGCATCACCTGGGGGGGGGGCCATGTGACCCTGCTGTAGGAAGAAGTTCTGCCACCAGATAACCTGTTTCCAGTGGCACCTCTGCTATCTATAGCTATTGCAAGATTGGTCCATGTGTGGAGGGCAGTTTGGGGAAACTGGTCTATTTGGTTGTAGTCCTCGAGGGATGGGTATTAGTCATCTAGAAACTGCAGCTCCCTAGTTTTAAAAAGTATTCTGTGGCAAGACAAGCGCAGTAAGGAATTGTAGCCTCCGAGACAGCTGTTATGCTGCTGAAAGATCTTGGGGCAGAAGGAAATCAACCCAAAGGCCTTTCCAAGATTTGGGGGCACAAATGATAAAGCTAGGGTTATGCATGGCAACCTAGAAGACACAGCCCACAGGAGAGACAATGTTAAGACCCTGTGACCCTGAGACTTTGCTTTGTTGCCAGCAGGAATTATAGATATGCCAAAAGTGCTCTGTTTTGAGCATCCTCCCAGGGAGATTGATCCTTTTCCTTATCAGCATATACAAACCCTGATCTCCATGCTGAGCTGGCTTTTGCCTCCAGGCTGCCTGAATGATACACAAATGTTCAGTCTCCTTATGCCTGGTGTGCCCAAAGGTGTTCCCAGCCCCTTTGCCACCCTCTCTCACTGTCCTGTTCTCACCCTTTCACTCCCATGTACCAGTGGTCATTGGTGTTGGTGACAGCACTGATTTGGGCTGGTTAGGAAGAGACCAGATGTTACCCTATAATCCCAGAGGCCCTTGCAGAGAGTGTATCTTGCCCACAGCCATCAGAGGGCAAATCCACAGCAGGAGCACCAAGTGCTAAGATGAGAAGGGATATGGGATGCTGCTTGGATCACCTACCCCACCGCTCTCTATATCTTCAGATTTGGATTTCCAAATCCTTCAAAAGCTCAGGACATGGCTTAAAAAAAAAAAAAGTGACATGGGTTAAAAGTCAGCCAACCACCTTTACAGTTTCTCCTTTCACCTTAAAAATGGAATTCCCTTTACTTAGATTTCTTTTGCCTGATCAAAATTTTCATCCTTGGCCGCAGATGTTTTTGAACATGAAAATTTGTTACACTTCAGAGTGGTACTTTACAAGGTTCATTTCTTGGAAAGGGAAGGAAAGAAAAAGCAAAGCAGGTATGAGTCTAAATGCGTTGGACTCACACAGCCAATTTCCACCCTGCCTGACCATAGCCACAGAACACAAAGTATTATGACATTTTTGAGAATACATGTTTATGTAAATGTTACCTTTTTATCCCAGCTGATAAGGTCCTGGTCATTCCTACCAAGGGACAGGAGCTTTCACAACCATTACTGACCCTTCTGTGTCCCTCAGCTCACATGAAGTTGTGTAGCTTGTTGCATTCCTAGGAAGATGCCGGGGTCCCTTTACACTGGACAAATATGGCTTTGAGGAGTTCAAAATTTAAATACATACTGGCCTCTTGTGGGCTGTGTTGTTACATCCTTTATGCTGGCTTCAGCAGTTTCTCATTCTTGGAATAACAGGACGATAAAACTTCAAGTTTGATGCTAAAAGGAATAAACCTTCTGTAGGTCAAAAAGATACCTTTTTATTTAAAAATAAACATTACCTCCCCAATCCCAGTTTTCTCATAATTGATTTTGATACCATTTCAAAACTTTGATCAAAGGCAGATGATGAAACAATGTACCAGGGCTTTTCTTTCATGCTAAAACCAAAATATGTGGGTCCAGGTTTGAAACAGTTAAACATTCAAAAAATCCTGCTTTGATGTTTAAGTCATTCCCCAGAGTTGCTTTCACACCTCCAGGCTTTGACTTTGTTTATTCTAAAATTGTACATGCAGCACTTTCTATCATTTCCAAGTCCAGCCAGTTCATTCAGTTACTCAAGTAGGGACTTGGTGCTTCAGAAAATCAGCTCACAACTCTAGACTAGAGGTCATTCTTTAATCAGCTCTCTTCTATTCCTTAATAAGTCTGAGATTCTGCCACACTTCTTCATATGGAGGACTTCATTCCCAATGGGAAGGGTACTTCTCAAGGAGGGAAAGAATTACGGATCTCAGCTCTTTTTTACTTTACTCGTGTTAACCACAGCATTGCTGACCTAGTGCAGGAGATTGTTTAGGTGGGTAAGGCCTATCCATTCTGCAGGACACAAACTACCTATCTTGCTTGCAACAAAGGCTTAACAAGATAGAGTGGCAATAAACTGCTTAACTGACCACATTTGATTTGCGTTTGCAACAGAATGCTGTTACCTACTCCATATTTATGTTAAATTCAATTGAAAAGGGAGTCTAGTGCAGGAGGCACTTGAATTATGCTCTGCAAAATACAGGAACTGAGAAAACCAAAGAACCTAAAAATCTAGCCAAATTCCACTGGCTGATGGGAATAGTTCTATGGGTAAACTCTGGAAAAAGCAATGGACACCCCAGCCTCCCACCCCCCTCCAGGAATATATCACATTTTCCTGATGATTTTTAGGTGATTTCTGCTAGTCTAGGAAAGAAAGTGCAAGGTGAAACGTTTAACAAAAACCAAGAAAAAACAGTGCAGAGGTTGAAACATTGTCAATTTTTCCAGTGAGCAGAAAATACCACATACAGACAGCCAAAATAAACATATGCTGTTTCACAGGCTAAAGAAGGAATCCAGCAAGGCAGACACTCTGTGCTCCCTTGTCTGGAAGCTTGTGTTCTATTACCACAGATCAAATCAGAAGTGTGTGGAAATGGGACTGGTCCTGTTGTGAAGTGGATAAGGTGTTGCTTATTGCTTGTTGAATAAATGCATTAAGAAACCAGCCTTCACTTTTATCTTCAGTATTCTACTCCAGGAACAAGAGCCCAACTTAGCTACAGGGAAACTTGGTTTCTGGACTGGAACTCTGTGTTTTCCCCAACAAAAAACCAAAACACTGCCAACACAATCCAATTCCTCCCACCTATCCAAACTGACACCCTGACCTTTGTGTTGCCTTAGTGTTTGCTTTCTGTATTCCTCACCACATCCTAAATACCAAGAAGACAAGAGTGGATGTAGTAAAACTAATCACACATGGCTTTCCTTCTTTTGAGATGGAAGGAGTGAAAGCTAATTTACAAGAGGTTTCCATTGTGCATTATTAGTTTTGAGACTTAACTCCTGACAGTCTTCCTTGTGTCCTTCAGAGGCAAACAAGCTAAATATGCAAAGGAGATCTATACAGGATTTTTCCCCTCTGATCCCTGGAGAGAAATGTTGCCTTTGCCTTTTCAGAGGAAAGTTGCACCTGCTATTGGGACTAGGGGAGTTAAGGTCAGACATAACATGTTTGCTCAGGCAGACACAACTGTTTCTCAGTGGAGAAATGCCATCAGTAAGATGCACATAACCGCAGATTTCTGCCCCCAAAATTCTGGGATGAAGACATATGCAGAAGAGGTTGAGCCCTCTGAAGAGAGTCTAGCAAGACAGGCTCTGTCCAAGGAAAGAGATGATTTCTGGGAAACACTGGCTATCAACATATTGGATTAAAAGAAGTTCAATGCAGTAACTTATTTAATTCTATTTTAAGTATAAATAGCAACAGGCAGATAAGAGATAAAGAAGCAATAGGGAACACGAGTTGAGTAGCAAGGTCCAGCAGAGAGAAAGGGCCAGGAATTGCAATACTCGAGTCCTTTGCCAGACTGTTTAAGCTTTATGTTCTCAAATGTTCAGAGCCATATTGCCAGCTCTGGTGCCAACATGGCTTTTAATTCTGAGTAAATAATTCAGTCTTTCTCTTCATTCAGCTTTGCTATCATCTGAGTAAACCCGACACTGCTGCCCTGCTGGGGATTACATGGCCCACAAGCTTGGGCAGGTCTAATCATAACCTCCTCTGTGACTTTCACACCATGCCATGAGAATGTAGCATCTGTTGTATTCAGGTGCTGGAGCCTG
The DNA here is from genome assembly GCA_013399195.1 of Dicrurus megarhynchus. Lineage (NCBI taxonomy): Eukaryota > Metazoa > Chordata > Aves > Passeriformes > Dicruridae > Dicrurus > Dicrurus megarhynchus. Next base: position 2,179,332 of record VXAD01005374.1, read on the forward strand.
ATCTCTATCAGGGCTCAAAGGAGAGGGGATTCTTCTCTTTCCTTGCATGTAATTGAAGGATTTCACCTCCTTGTGAATATGTGGAATTCACTTTGAGACACTAGAAATCAATGCTTGTGTTGCCTAGAGCACGCAGTTCTTTGACTGTCTGTACCTTATGCACAAAGCTGCAAATGCTGCTTTCATTCACATATTTCTTCTGTGCTTTTGAATGGAGCATTTTTTTTAACTTGCAGGAAAAAAAGCTTCCTTGAGCTGCCCTACTTAAGCCTAGGGTGACAGTCACTCTTGCAGACACCAGGAAATATGCATCAACAGACCTGGCAGAAGAAACAAGGTTATCTGCCAGGGACTTCAGAAAAAGTGTTTTGTTTTTTCTCCATAGCAAATTTATAAAGCATGACCATCTATGTGTAAGCTGCAGGATTGCTCCACTGAAGAGACAGTAGGGAAGTGACAGGAATCAAGGTCCTGCTTTGTCCTGTCTTCATTCTCAAGTCCACTTTGCAACTGAAAATTTACATGTTAAGATTTTTCCACTGTAGAGTAATTATAGAGGAAAAGTCCAGAATAAAGAGATACTTTTGAAACTCTTGGAAGAAATGCAGTTCTCTTCCCTACACGACTATTAGGTATTTGACATTTAAGAATAATTTGACCAAATCATGTTTATCTTGATCCTTCAGAGAGCGAGTTGTGCTTTATCTGGGGACAGCTCTTACACTCAAGTGCAATCTTAGTTTTTGTTTTTACATAACTTTGATATCTGCTGATCTCAGACTACCTGCATGAGGACAGAATGTGCCATTAGTCTATTACCATGACAGAAATAGAAACAGGATAAAACTACTTAAGTGTGGTGACCATTGACCAAATGACCAGCAAACAACTGAGGCACTGAGCTAGGCTCTTCCCTGTTCAAAGTGTGAAAAAGCTTATGAAACAGAAGACATCACAGTTGGCTCTAAATAAAATAATCTCATGTTTGTTACATGCTTACCCACCTGCAGAGAGGAATTCTGTCCTCTGAGAAACAACTGTGTTGTAGGTACTAATGCTGTGGTCTCTGGTACAAAGAGTCCTGGGCAGTGAGCAGGAGAGAGTGGATGAAGTATGCTTGGAATTTTCATTTAATACAGAAAGTAAAAAGACAAGCCTAGCAACAGACATAGCTTAGCTTAGTTCCTACTGTCAGCTCAGTTTCAAACACACTGATTACAGAAGCAGCAGCCCCACTCATCTCAAGTGCTTGCACACGGCCAGAGCTCCTTTCTGCTAATCTTAAACACTTCTTAAGACTCCCTCTGCTGCCAGAAGAGATCAGAACAGCTGATAAAAGGTCCTTCAGATCTCAAATTCTATTTAAAAAATAAGTAAAGAAAAAAAGAGACAGAAATATGTTAATTATGATAAGGCCGAAGAGTAAAGAGGAGGATTAGCTCCAAATCTGTTAGACAAAATAATGCTTCAAGAGGCATTTGAGTATTTTGATCCTGACCAAGTGGTATTGCTCTTGCCTGGTAGGAGGTGGCAGCTGTGCAGCCCTCACAACCAGACCATGCAATGAGGCTGACATGTGCTTTGTAGCAATGAATTGATGCCAAACAACCTGATTTTATCAACAACCATACTCTCAGGACATTCCACACATGTAGAATGGGAGCGGACAGCAGGTCAGATTTCCTTCATTGGTGTAAATCATTCACTTCTACTCAAGTCAGTGAAGCACTGCCAACTAACACCTGCTGAGAATCTGTGCAGGGACCTCAAACTCTACCTTAGAGCCCTTTATACCCCATTTGCCATAGAGCTATTCTCCTCTAGAAAATCTCCTTGTGCAGGAGGGAACTTATACATTGAACTTACCTCCTATATGTACACTGTTCTCAATCATCAACAAATATTCTTTAGCAGATGCACGGGAAGCTGATGGCAGAGCAAGTAATTTTATTCACTGAGTCAGTTTTGACATGGAAGGGCACTGAAGAGCTGAAAAATATTTATAGGGAGTTCCATTTTCAATGTTATTCAGAATATCAGTGGTTATTTTGCTATTTTTAAGGAGTGCTCAGATGGAATAGTGTTACCCCTTTGAAAAAGTTGGTAGCACAGAGGAGAATACAGCTATCAAGATTTACATAAAACTAACAGTCGTGTTATGCTCAAAAGCTTAAGTTTATTGCTCTCTTTAATGACTATCACCAGTATTTTAAAAAAGAATGCCAGTTCTTTCTGCTAGCTTCTCACTGAAGAAATATTTTAAATACAGCAATAAAATCAAGTGGTTTAAAGATAACACATTTTGCCACACATTCATGCAAACCCTGCAGACAGGATTTTTACAGGTTCATGGATACAGAATAAACACAACGATGTGTACTGAAATATTGGGAAACTTTCCCCACAGTGATGAAGTTGTAGACGTAACATTGGAGGCCTTACCCTGCACCTGCTGACGTCAATGGCAAAACATCAGTGGGAGCAGGATCAGCCCTTATTGTTCTGAGAGCTGCTTTACCTTCTCCTGATTAGGAAGTGCAGTAAATTCGCAGAATCTTCTGCACTAGTAGAAGCAGTGGGTTTTGGTTATTGTTACAAATAAAGAGAAGCAAAAATACTTTTAGTAGGTCATCAGAGCTTCTATTCACGAAACACTCATTTTTCATGTTAAGAATTCTGCATACCTCCATTTTTCTCTGCTCAGTGAAGCACTAAAACCTGTGCTTACTTCTAAGCATTAAACACAAACTACAGTCTTCCCAGCCTGACTGAAGTCTAAACCAAAAAGCACAGGCAGCAGCCTGTACTACTGAAAAGGAAAAGCTGCTGCCTGAGCCAGTGGTTAGAATGGGCTAATGATTGTCTCAATTTGCTTCGAGGGCAAATTTATCACAAAGAAGCCAACAAGTTCAGACTGATTTTTTTTTTTAAAGCTGCCTATAGGATTTGCATTAATTTTAATAGGCACTGGACACATAGTTACCCTCAAAGCTTTGAAACAAGTATAAATTCATAGAATACAAGTGATTTTATTACTAGATTTTTAATAAAGATGAACTAAAAAAAAATCCCTCACCTGATTTTGAATCTCAGATTTCAGGAGAAATTGAATTCAGATTGTGTTCTATGTAAAAATAGAAACTATTTGCAGAAATACAATCTGTTTGCCAGATGACTAAGATGCCCAAATATTGACAAAGAAAAGGTAAAGCATGAAGCATTTATGTTCAGATTAATGTCTACTCAGATTCACCCAGCTGTCATGATACTGGGGTACACTGCTGGTAAGAATTTGAGGCAAGAATTTGACTCATGTCATTGAAATATCTTTTCCCCCTCAGTTCTGATAACGCTGGTAGTGGACTGCTTTAGGAAAAATGAACAAGCAAACATGATGTGTGAAACATCATTTCAATGTGAATCTACTTGAGTCTTTCAATGCAGAGGCTCAGAAGGTTTACGATACACACAGTATTCGGTAATTTTATATGTAAAAACAATCAGAAAGAGGCAAAAATTTACTTTCAAGCTTAGTCAACATACGGCACATTTCAGCATGACAATTCAAAAAGTTTCACACTGTATTTGGATATATTAGCAATGACCTTTTAAAAAATATCGAACTGAAGACAGTGGATTTTTTTCTGTTTTTTTTCTCTTGCTTTTGTAACAAATGAAGCTACTATTATTATTTACAGTATAAATAAGCCTTTTTTGGTGAAGATTATGTCCTGTCACATATGTTTAAGACAAGGCATACCTCAGCTCTTAAATGTCAATGCAAACAAGAGCATAAAAGCAATATCAAAGTAAAATAATATCTTTCCAGCTAAGACAGCTGGGTTACCATGTGTCTCTTATCAGATCTGAAATATATCTGAACGCAGTCAAAAGTTCTCTTGGCTTTAGCCTTTAGGAGTATCATGAACACTTATTCTTCTGCTGCTCTAGAAAGCTGTTTTCCGTACAAGCTCATGACATGATGAACAAATTGATACTGTTCACAAGTCTGGATCATTCCTCCCCTGAAAGGCAAGGAGAAAAGGGGAGGGAAACAGAAGTCTTACTACATGCAAACACACAGGGAAATAGCACAGCTAACATGAAGCTTGTGCTCCACACCAAAGGTCTATTCCAAAGCTTTCCGAAATGAGTGAGAAGTGCCCCTTGATTGCAATGAGCTTCAAGGCTGACCTCGAGCTCCATGTTGAAAGCCTCTGCTAAGCAAGGAACAGAAGGTAGTGAGAACAGGAATGGGCTCTACGTTCATTTTCCTTGGCAGAGGCTCTCCTCCAGGAAAGCATCACCATCATCATTTACTCTCATATTACCTGAGCACCTGTACTCCAAGAACCCTTCTGTGAAAAGCAACTCCCACCCCAAAGCCCCAGAGAGATAAATGGGAGCAGGGGAATAAAGAGGGGAAGTAGATTATCCAGGACTTCGCAGCTGCGCTAGGGACTGAATTTGGGACCAAAGGGGGCCAGGCCAAGCCAGACCAGCCCAGACAACTGACGCAAGTTTCCCATTCTGCAATGAGGACTCTTTTCTCTGTGCCATCCCACATTATGCTTTTGGCAAGTTAGCCAGAGAACTAGGGATGGCCAGCAGGATTTTGGAACACACAATGTTACTTTAGAAAGGACAACTCAGATTTGTAACTGAGTTGACTGCTGTGCACACCTTGATAGCAAAAGACCCCCCAGCACAGTAACCTGTTTTGGGTCAGCTTATTTTTCAGCCTTTACGGTTCTCTTTAAAACTGAAAACCTGAAAGGAAACGCAAGCAGGAGCAAAAGTAGTTTGATTTTCCATGTGTCATTAGCCTGTGTATTTCTGCAAGTAGCATATTACCCAACACATGAGCACTACAGGGGGAGACAGAAACGAACAAAAACAATCAGGAAGAAGTTGTTCATTTTAAGCAGATTTTACTAACATTTGAAATGTTGCTAAGAGTACCCTATCGAAAGTGATATAATCTCTTGTGAATCCCTTGGGAAGACAATTAAACCTTGTGGCTGAAGCTCACAGAAAGCGTATGCAGAATTGTGCCAGCACTGGTGCTGGTGCAGAAATCCCGGGAGCACGGTGCCAAAAGGAGGCTGAAATGACAAGTGGGCTTGAGGAACTTGGGAACCCGTGGGTGACTGGAGCCAACCAGACTGTCAGTCTGAGGAAGAGCATATGTGGTGCATTCCCTTAGAAACCTCACCAGAGGACATTAATGCAAAGTTGCTTCCTCTGAGCCAAATGGGTAGCAGACTGCTAGCACCCTCCTTGGGGACTGCCCTTTTCTGTGGGGTCCAGCTGAACCATTATGGGTCACGCAGCAGCCATACCAGTACAGGGGAGATGAGCAGACGAGACAACCCCATCCTTCAGCCCCTTGCACTTATTTTTTTAAGCAGCTGCTTGAAATAACACTTAACAACGAGCAGCGAAGGGCAGGGACCTATTCTCCAACCTCTCATCAACTAGCAAAGGTGAGAAACACATACTGTGTTTCTAAAAAAAAAAAAAATTTCCTAGCTGAGCATCTCCTCCTCATCTGCTCTACTTAATACAAGCTCAAGCTCACAGTTGGTCTGAGTCCCTCTGTGTTCCACACAGCACTGGAATATATCTGTGTCAGCCTGTGACACACAAGGAACATTAGTCATATCTGACAACCTCTCCCCAAGCAATTCCATTAACAGTGCGGCTGCACCCTGAAGTTGTAGCAACAGAAGCACCAGGGTGGCCATTGAGTTTCAGACCACAGGAAATTATTTTCCTTTTTATCCCATTTCCTGCTACGTGGTGGCTTCCTCCCTTGCCACACATATGCACACCATGACATGTGCTTGCTGTCCAGGCTTTGGCACAGCATTATGTTTTCACCCCTATTTGCCACAGAAACCTTTGAAATCTGAGTTGCGTTGTGGGCAATGACAGCAAATGTCTCTCAGCACTGTGGGAAGGATGCAGGAATGATTACTTCCTCTCCTTAGTCATACTAGGTTATTTTAGGACCATCTGTTGGCCACTGATGCAAAGCCCAGTGCACAGAACTTTTCCAAGAGATTTGTGAGGGAATGAAGGGAAAAGCGCATTTGTTCTCTCCATACCCATGGCAACCCCAAATGTGGTTCTCAGGGCTAATGTCAGCCTCTCTACTTCTGTGTGAAGCAGGGAGGTGCATTCCTTCACACATCTGCTCTGGCCTGCACCAAACCTTCTTTCCCTAAGTCCCCGATGACTCCTTCCCATCCTAGGCAGTAATGATGAAGCAAGAGGAGGAGACACAGAGTCTTCCTTCCTATAGCAGCTTGGACACTGTCTCAACCTCTCATGATACTTTTGAAGTCTCCTGGAGATTTTGTGGGGGGTTAGTGAAAATGAGAGTGGGTGGCAGCACGACTTCCAAGAGACTACAAGCCCCATTTTTCAGTCCTTGAAGAAATCATGCTTTTCTGTAGGAAGGATGCTGATCTGCTTTCCATCTTGAGTATTTTACCCCATGACATTTAAATGGCCTTTATCTATCCCATCCCACTCTTGAGAGCTACATGGCAGCTACCGAGGTTTCTGCAGTCTTCCTTTCTCCCTATGGTGTCCTTTAAGTGCGATTTTCCTTCTTCAGAGTCTTAAAGTGACTGCCAGTTCCCCTCTCCCTTCAAAGCTAGTATTTGCAATTGGCCTGCTGTATCACACACATTTGTAAGCAGGCGCCTTCAACCTTCATTTGTGTGGCGATTTTCCTGTGTAACATTAGTCACAGAGACAAGATATTTCACATCCAGACAGATATTTCACTGGGCCATGGATAATCAGCACTCACTATTCATATCCTGGTTTTCTTTTTCTCAAGAAGCCTTTCCTTGTCTGGGTTAAAATCCACTGAAATAGCCAAATCTCTAAGCCCCTGCAGATCCCTGTCTATCAGAGCCTCAGCAGGGCAGCAAGCATTTCATTTTTTGCCTCCCACTGAGCATAATTTCTTCTCTGAAATAAAGTTCAGCGTGGGGTTGAGGTTCTTTTTTTTTCCCTCAGAAAAATCTTTGGTATGTTTTTCGTGACATCTCTTCCCCCGACTACATTTATCATTATCATTAGAGAGAGCACTGAGACATGTTTTGATGGCACTTGAAACCAGTGGGAGAGGAAAAATAACATCTCTGGTACGAAATTCAAGTCTGTTTACTTCATAATCAAACTCAAGGTGGTGTGTTAAGAAATGCTTAACTGGAAACCATTGAATTTGTGGAGATTTTCACAGCTCCTTTCATATGTCTGCAAACACTCCAGGTTGTGCACTCTCCCTCCCCAAGCAACATCTCTCCCACCATGGCTCACAGCTCCAGTATACGAGACCAGTTTTCATTACCCCTCCTGGGAGGAAAGTGATGACCTGTGGCTCTGAACTTAAGTACAGCAAACCTTTGAGCCTTTGTTCTGTATGAACATGGAGCCAACTCCTCAGCTGGTAAGAGGTCAGCCCTTGCTGCACGGAGTCGGGCAGCTGTGCAGACTTCGATGCCAGCTGTGAACCTAACTCAGTTCTAGGGCTATTCATTAAGGTTTACTGCTCAGGCAAAGATTACAAGTCAGAGGAATTTTCTGTCTTGGCCTCCTCTTGGGTTTGTTCTTCCCCTCGTCCTATTTGTTTCTCCTTAAATAAGGGGAAATATTACCATTTTTCTTTTTTTTTCCTGGAAAGGAAATGGGCTTTCTTACCTGTCTAACCGTAACTGGCAGGCTGTTCGCAAAATGTCAACTATGCCCTCATTCTTCAGCTGTTTACAGCAGACACTTGTGGCAATAAAGCAGCCAGTCCTCCCGATGCCTGCACTAAGGAAGGGAAAAGCAGAGAGAGGCAGTGGAGATGTCAGAAGGACTTTGGAACTTTCTTGTCAAGCGACTGCCATGAAACCAGCACAGACCCCATCATCCCTTTTGTCCCTCCCACCTTGGCGAGCTGGGTGCTTCCAGGTGGGAAGCCATAACTAGGAAAAGATACTAACTTCAGTGGGATGACATGATTAAATGTGAGCCACTCACAGCAAAAGGGTGAGCATTGCAGATACAGTGCTAGAAATGGACTACAGGAGACTGTTTGACCCAATATGTTGTTGAACCTCTCACTGAACCCTTGAAAAAAAGCACTTGAACTGTATTTCTTAGTAAGACTTGGTTTGATGGCAACCCTTGCTTTGAAGGCAAACTTTGCTTTGAAATTCTCAATTATAACAGCTTCTCTGAAAGTTATTTTCATTCATAGGTAGAGCAAAAATCCCCAACCCTTGGTTAAATAATTAGAGCTAACAGCAGTATAATAAGTGTGATGCCATTTGCTGATCAGATCTACAGTCAAGTAATTGAAATTAGAGCAGGATACAACAAATTCACTGTCAAAGAAATTTCTTTAGATTTTCCTGAACTCTTTTGTATCTGATACAGTCCTTGGTTAATGACCAGAACTGAGTTTGCTTTCAAAGGCACGGTGCTACAGAGACTGTGAATTCTTCTTATCACCTAACAAACTACCAGCAAGTGCTGGGAGCCCTTCTTATGCATAAAATAATTAAGTGAGCACATTTGGGAATAATTACTTGACACAACTACAAGAAATCCTGCTTTCATTCACAGTAATGCAAAACCACTGGCAACAAACGTTTAAGCAATGCTGGAGTTCACGGTTCACAGCTGCCCACAAGTCCTTCATCTTCCACTTGACCATAACCAAACAGAGCACAGCACAAAGCTCCTGATGCTGTTTCCTGTCCAGAAACCTCAGTGTTTTGCAAAGGGAGGGAACAACACCCATTTTTAGATAAAGGAAACAGCACTTGTCCCAGGACAAGCTGCAGATCTGTCAGTGGCTGAGACAGCATCATAATCCCTCCAAGACTGCCCAAGGTGGCACATTATCCACATGGAACACTTTATAATCCTATCACCGTGTCTCTTAGTGGTTTTTTTTCAAATAAAAATGCCCCATTTCTCCACAGATTAATACTGTGTCATGACAGAATGACACCATACAAGAGGACAAAACAAATATGCAAAGCAGGAGTGACATGGTAACCAGCAGCAGATACCGTAGTGCTTCAGGGAGCTCCTAGAGAGTCACAAATGTCCAAGGACAAAGAAGACCTTCTTACAAACAGTTTCTTATTTTTGTCTAGACTCTCCCCAATTTTTCAACATCTGTTTTAAAACACAGGCAGAAAAACTGGACATGTGGTATCACAGGAGCATTTTAATAGTGATTACTCCGTACTAGCTTATAGTCGAATCTTTGATGACACTAGGCTACCAGCCATTTGTGCCAAAAACATTCTCACTGGATAATACCCATTTACTATGGCTTTTGGAGAGCAACCATCTGCTGTTTCCTAGAAAACATTATGCAAAATTAAGCAAAATTCTGTACAAAAATCAATTTGGCAAAATGTATGTTATTGAAATTATGGAAGATTACCCTGGCAAGATAAACTGCATCTCTTATCAGGCTTTCTGCTATTTACCTGCAACAACTGTTTTGAGGACAGGCTTGGAAACAGTAGTTTCCAAGTAATCACAATTAACCTTTCTAAACACTGGAAAAACAGGGCTTCCTTTTAAACCTCTGGAACTTCTCCAATTTTCCAAGAACAGCAATTCATCTGTACTAGACTTTAATGGTTTAGAGTGTGCAAACCAACATTTTTAAAACACTCTTGGATGAAAATCAACCAGCATATCTGGTTTAATAGTGGTTGCTGATGCTTAACACGCTCCCTAGTTAGCAGTGCAAAAGAACATACTTCATCATGTCTACAAATGATAAGTACATCATCCCACTTCTTTCTGAGGACAGAAGAGAAGTACCTATCCTCATCCGGTTTTATTCTGCTCTGATTGATAATTACAAATTTCTCATCAGGCATCAAACCACTGTAGACTTTTCTCCTTCCATAGAAAAAGTTTTCATCTTTGCCAGGGATTTTTACTGATACTTAAGTTTTACTATCAATTACATACATTTCCTGAGTACTTGCTGTAATCAGCTTTGCCACTTTTTCATTTATGTGTTATATTTAAATTATTGTCTTTGGCCTAATAATGATTTATTAAAAAAAAAAAAAAGCAAAGAAGGGATCTACAAAACAGGAGGATTTGATGCTTAAAGTTGAATATATTATTTGTCTGCTTGCATGTGTCTTCCTACTCAATTTCACCTAAAGTATGTAAATCTTTGCTAACCTGGCCCTTGAAAAATAATTAAAGGCAAATATTACTGGTAAGGCAAATGAAATGGAATTGTTCTTGCAAGCAACTGAGCCACTGCCAGCTTCTGTGTTCAGCTCAGTCTGTATCTGAATGCAACACTTGGTAACAGAAAATCATTGTCATTAAAGCTTTGGAGTTCCAAGCATATTTCAGAAGCAGTTGGGCAAGATTTCACATGTGTGACTGATGGCCTATACAGAGGTCTCTGTGCTACGTCACCATATGCAAAGAAGCCCTTGGAATTCAGACACAACATTCATTTACCTGCAGTGAACAATCACTGGGGCATTCTTCTCCTCTGCACTCTGCATGGCCTCTTCCACTTCCAGTACTAGCTGTAACAGAGGAGGGGCCTGGTCTGGTGTCTTCTGGTCTGGCCAAGATGTGTACCAGTAATGTTTCAGGTTTCTGACTTCTTCTCCTTTCTGCAACCCAGTTAAGACAAACACCACAAAAGTTTTACAAGAACTTCTCGTTGTAAATTGATACTGAAACATGGCCTTCCCTTTAAGGTTGAGATGATTAAATCAATCTGCTGGAAAGACAACACAGCTGGGCACACACAGTCCAGGAGATTGCTGCAGAGCACTGATGAGATCTTTTTGACACAGGTGGTGAAGGAGCCAACGAGAAGAGGTGACCTTTTGTTAAGTACATGGTTGGGCATGTGAAGGTTGAGGGCAGCCTTGGCTGCAGTGACCAAGAGACAGTGGAGGATCCTACATGGAAGAAGCAAGGGCAGTAAGTAGGATTACAAGCCTGAACCTTGGGAGAGATAACTTTGATTCCTTCAAGGACTTAATTGCAGGAATCTCCTGAGTTAGGGCTCTAGAAGATGGGGGATCCAAGACAGCTCATTAATATTCAAGCATCACTTCCCCCAAGCTCAATTTCAGTGCATCCCTCTGGGTAAGAAATCATGCAAAGAGGGCAGGAGCCATGCATGGATGAACAAGAAGCTTCTGGCAAAACTCAAGCATAAGAAGGAAGTTTATGGAACATGGAAAAAGGGACAGGGCACTCAGGAGGAATATAGGAATGCTCTTGAAGTATGCAGAGATGTGACAAAAAAGGTTAAGGCCCATTTGGAATTAAATCTGGCAAGGGATGTCAAGGACAACAAGAAGGGTTTTCTTCAGTTGCATCAGTAGCAAAAGGAAGAGCAGGAAAATGCAGGCCCTCTGCCGAATGAGGCAGGAGCCCTGGTGGTGGAGATACAGAGAAGGCGGAGTTACTGAATACCTTCTTTGTTTCAGTCTTCACTGCTAATGCTGGCCCTCAGAAATCCCAGACCCTGAACGCAAGAAATTCTGGAGAAAAAGACAACTTTCCTCTGGCTGATGAACATAGGGTTACAAAGCATTAGGTAAACCTGACACCTGCAAAGCCATGGGCCCCAATGGGTTCTACCCATGAGTGCTGAGGGAGCGGGCAGATGCTACTGCTAAGCCACTCTCCATCATCTTGGAAAGATCATGGAGAACAGGAGAGGTGCCTGAAGACTGAAGGAAAGCCAATGCCACTCCAGTCTTCAAAAAGAAGACAAGAAGTAGGACCCAAGGGGCTACACACCAGTCAGCCTCAGTTCCATCCCTGGAAAGGCAATTAAACAGTTCACCCTGGATATCACCTCTAAACATGTAGAGGAAAAGACGGTTATCTGGAGTATTCAGCATGGTTTTACCAAGGGGAAACCATGCTTGACCAATCTGAAAGGTTTCTATGATGGCATGACTGTCTGGGTGGATGAGGGGAGAGCAGGGACATTGCCTACCTTGACGTCAGCAGGGCTTTTGATCCTGTCTCCCGTAAGATCCTCATGAGGTAAGCTCAGAAAGCATAAGTTAGATGAGTAGACAGTGAGATGGATTGAGATGAATGGGTTCAAAGGGCTGTGATCAGCAGCAAAGAGTCCAGTTGAAGGCCTGTAGCCAGTGGCCTTCCCCTGGGATTAGTACTGGGTCCAGCACTGTTCAATTTACTCATCAATGACCTGGATGAAAGGGGCAGAGAGTACCCTCAGCACATTTTTTTCATGATGATAAAAAACTAGGAGTGGCTGGCACACCCAAAAGCTGTGCTGCCATTCCATGAGACCTGGGCAGGCTGGAGAGTTGGACAGAGAGGAGCTGATGAAGTTCAACACAGGCAAGTGCAGGGGAAGAATAAGCCCAGGCACCAGTACCATCTGGGGGCTGACCAGCTGGAAAGCAGCCTTGCGGAGAAGGACCTGGTGGACAACAAGCTGTCCCTGAGCCAGCAGCGCCCTTGTGGCCAAGGAAGCCTATGGTTCCTGTGGTGTGTTAAGAAAAGCAGTTGTCAGGTTGTGAGCAGTGATCCCACCTCTCTACGCAGCCTTAGAGAGGATTCACCTGGGGTGCTCTGTCCAATTCTGGGCTCCCCAGCTCGATAGAGACAAGACACTACTGGAGAGAGTGTGGTGGAGGGCCATGAAGATGCTTAGGGCACTGGAGCACCTCACTTAGAGGGAGGTGGGCCTGTTCAGCGTAGAGGAGAGACAGCTGAGAGGGGACCTTCTCAAAGTCTATAAGTATCTGAAGGGAAGGTGTCAAGAGGATGGGGAAAGGCCCTTTTCAGTAGTGCCTGGCTACAGAACAAGGGCATTGGGCACAAACTGAGACACAGAAAGTTCCATCTGAATATGAGGAAAAAAATTTTTGAGGGTGACACAGCACTGTAAGAGGCTGCACAGAGTGGTTGTGGAGTCTCCTTCTCTGAGATATTCCAAACTCACCTGGACACAATCCCATGCAACCTGCTTTAGGGGAGCTCGTTTTAGCAGGCGGGTTGGACCAGATGATCTCCAGTGGTCCCTTCCAACCCCAACCATTATGTGAATGCTAAATGGAACAGAAATCCAAATGCGAAGCCACACAACACAGAAATCTGGACTTCAAATATCATGACTGCACTTCAGTAAACTGCCTTACAAAAAAAACCCCAAACCAAAAAATTCCTCCCCCCACAAAGTATTCTGCTCTTTTAGTGCCAAGAGCTGTGTGCAAAACACTCCAGGCAGTCTGTTCCCTCTTGACAGATTCATTCAGCAAAGCCAGAGCTGTGCTTGTGACATAATTGCTTTCATAATGTGTTTGACAGACAGAGAGCCAGGAGCCATATCTCTGTCTCTGATAGCTAGATAAATAGATGAGGGAGAGAGATGGGAGCTTATTTTTCTATCTCTTCTGACAGACAGACTTATATCGGTCTCCTGTCAATTCTACTCTTCTCATAAACATGGTGAGAAATTCAGAGGCAGTATGGAAGGTGGGAATTGTATCTAGCTGCAGTCCAGGTCTTTTTGAGAGACACAAATTCTGATTCTCTGTCTCAGCATGGTTATGAATATTGCAAATGTGCTGTTTCCTTTTCAGAGTGCCAAGTAGCACTGTGAGCTTCTGATTTTGTGTGTTCAAAGCGATATTCTTCTGTCTGATTTCTAAAGGTGCAAAATAGTAACATGGTGCTCAGGGAACTGGCCTTATCCTTGCAGCCATTGCACAAACCAGCTGGCACAAGGCAAAGTAAATGTTTTCAAAAGGTCCAAGAACAGAAGTGTTAGCTTCCCCAACCCTCCCTTCAACACATGGCTGGCTGAGTTGAAGAGAGAAAAAAAAAACAAAAGACAAATTTTGCTCCTTCTAAAGAACAAGGCACAAAAATCTGAAAATAGTTTGTCATCTATATTCCCAAGTCCCTCCCTATGCTTGTCAGTCACTGGATGCTAAGAGTGCTCTGTGGTTGTGCCATTTTTCATCCTTCTCTTTGGATGACAGAGCTTTTGCACAGCTTCACAGTGAACTAGATTGGGAAAGCAATCACTTTAAATCTTTTTCCTTTCTTGCGATGGGTTAATTTTCGGATGGATCAATCAGTTTCTCCCTTTGGCTTGGCACATGGTCACAAACACTTGTGAGGGCACATGGGAGATGGCACAAGGGTCGAAACAAGAGAGCTGGACAAAGGGAGGCTCAGCTTCATTGAGATGCTGTTCCATCTTGCACTGGGTTTAAAGTGCTCATGGAAGTGTAGCCATAGTATCCTTAAGGCTATGTCTAGCTCACTTCAGGAAGAGAGAGTCTTACTATCATAGCACAGAGTCTGGCCTTAGGTTATTTACCCTAGGGAGAAAATACTTTGTTTAAGAGAGCATAACTAGTTGTCATGAATAGCACTCAAGCTCACTACAGTAAATCCGATCAACACTGCTCTGAAATGCAGTTGCTTTTGAATGTGTGACTACGTGTGAGTCACAGAAGTTATGAACGCCCAATTCTTAACTCGGTTGTGAAAAATTATAATAAAAATGTTGTCAATAACACTGAGAGAAAAGTAAAAGTCATCTGAAGAAAAACATGAATCACTACCTAAATCATTTAGCTGACAGCAACAGAAAACAGACAAAGTTCTACTGATGAACTCTGGATGCCTTTAGTTTTGTCTACAGCACTAGAAGTTTTATGCTTCTGCTTAGAGAACCCTGACTTCTGTGGTTCTGTGCACTTCTGCTTTGACTTGAACAAAATATTCCCTATTGATGGTTCCCTGAGACTGAGAAGACTTGGGAACAGCTAGGAGGAAGCAAGATTTAATTGATGGTTTGAAGTCTACCATCACATATGCTGTAGCTGAGATCACGACTCAGTGGCTAGACACTGGCAGCTTTCTCTTAGACAGGAAAACAAGCCTTCCCCTATAGCCTGAGCTTTTTCTAAATTCCCAAAACTTGCCAAATCTTGTCCCCTATACTGAGAGAAAAGTGACAGTCTGCTCTGTAAAGCATGTAGTAATCATATTTCTGATCACTCCTGTTTAAGGGCAAACTGAAGTCAATTCATGGCTTCTCCAGTTTTCACTACCAAGTCATTTAATATATGCATGATTCAGAGCTGCTGCTTCACTATTGCTATTAAATGACAAAAGTACAGCTCTAGGGAATGGTAACTTAACAAATGGAATCTTTATTTCATCTTTGGAACTCAGCAGTTCACATCCTGACACTGGGGGGTGGGGGAAAAAGACATTGCCCCACTAGCACTGAAAACAAAACCATTGTCTAACTGAAAAGCAAAACCAGATGAGCTGCAAGTCTGTAACATGTAAATATTCTTCACTTCCCACTTGTCAGGGAGTATGATATTCTCCTTGCTGCCTTCGCCAAAAGCATGAGTGACAGACTTTCTACACTCTGAATCCAGACATGGGATGTCATATGCTGGCTTTCTGCCCATTAGCATAAGGCTGAAGAGACTTGAAACTGGTTGGATAAAAGGAGAGTTTTTCCAGCCTGGAAAGAAATTGTCATGTTATACTGAGGTCGGGGTAGATCTGGCAGATGAAAGATGTATGAAGTTTATGTAAACAGACTGTTACTAAAACATGCAGCTTGATATTCTAGAACATCGCAATGAAAAGAGTTGTAAAATAGGACTCTGGTACTTTAGATTAAGTAGTATCTAAGTATTTAAAAAATTAAACCAGTGCTAAAACTTTCTATTCACAAGATGACAGAATGGTTACTGGTATATAAAACTACACTTGCAAAGTAAGGAGCTCTCTCCGAGCTGACATTTAATTCTAAGTGATCAATGAACCCGGAGGACAAAGGCACAAAACGAGTCACTGGTTTCTTACCCAGCGAAGCCCATACTGCTACAGCTGGCCTGGTGGCTTTCAGACTGTACACACGCAGCCTAAACCTCTGACTGCTTATTTTCCTGTAGCCTTCATGCCGGTGAGCTGGGCAAAGCTACGATGACTTCAGTAACAAAAAGTGGTATTTGTACAGCAGTACAGAAGCTTTCTACACAACTCCCCCTGAACATCTGCATTTATAGGTTTAGACAGCTAAGTTACTGTAAGTACATTGGAATGATTTACCTTCAGGGTGATGAGCCTTAAACGGTAATCGTCTGCTTGTATGACTCTGTTAACTGTGATTTCTATTCCTTCATAGGTGACCTGTTCCTCTGGCCAATATTCTGTGCATTTCTGTGTGCAATATAAAACAAATCCAGTTAAGCAGGTATCGAGGGAGGTTGAGTTTTTTTCTCCTCTGAAATTGAATATAGCACATGCACAGACGAATATGAATAAATTTTGTTTCTATAATAAGTACAAGCTTTCACTTACTAAACAGGGACCACATTTCAGCTGATTTTTTCTGCATCCATAATAGCCTGATTGCTTGATTAAAAATGCACAAATCAAGTAATTACTAACCAATGCTTTTAAATGCACACATCCTTATTTATCTTTATGCAACTGATGTGCATTTTGAAGGTTCATTAGAGAGGCTGGTGGCAATATGCTTGTGTTTTTAAATTAATTCTTTTCTTAAGATAATAATGATTACCGTAATATACACTATTTACCAATATATCTGTGCTGCATATATACTGATGTAGAAACACAAAATATAGCTTTTCTATTTTTTATAAAGGCTCACTGCTCTCTGAATATAAAATGATCATTTGCATATGTTTTTGCACAAAATAACATGAATGGGGATGTTTGGGGAAATAGATTATGTACCAAAATCCACTTAAAATTGTCACTGAGAATCTTTCAAAGCTAGGGAACTAAAAGGCAGCAATAGCTGTGAGTGAGATTGGACTACTACATTTGATTTTGCCAAAAACCAGTAAGAGATGCAGCCAGCACAACCTGACACTTAGAAACACAGAAACTATAGTCCATTTGCAGATCTACTTTGTGGTACTGACACACTAGAGATGAACCAGTGAAAATCTGTAAGCACGCCTATAAGCTGTTGATTATCATACAGAAGCCAGGAACTTCCTCAATGAAATGTGCATAAAGACATCAAATCATAATAAATGCCAGATAAGACAGCAACAACTCTACTGATTAAAGATATTCAGCCTTAGTAGTTATGGGTTACTATTGCTTTTGATTCCTTTAGAGTGAACTTCAAAGGCTGCCTGCAAATAGAGATGGGTTAGGAGAGGTTTCAGGTCAGCTGGGAGAGGAAAATGGCAAAACCAACAGTAGGAGAAGTCAGACAGCAAAACAGGACTTGCAGTAAACTGAATTGAAAGAGAAGCCCACATCTTCTCTGAGCCTGAAGAATTTAATGCTGGCTCTGATTGCACAGGCCACGGAACTAGGCCACTGAAGGAGGGCTAAAAAGGACTGTGGTTTTGTATGCAGTTTCTCTAAACTAATCAATATGCAAAGGCAGAGACATTTCAAGATGGTGCACAAACTAGTTCATGGGCAAGGAATGACGCGAATGAGGCAGAGTCTGAGAAAAAGGCTCCCTTGTGATAATGCAAGAAGCTATTTCATTATCACAGGGGAGTAGGTATCTGCTGTTCAACAAACCTCAGAAAAGATGATGCTTGTAAGATTCCTCTTTTACACAGCTGTACACAATCTTGAAGGAAACAAGTTGAATCATTTTGCTCTCCCCCACCAAACGTAATTCCACTTGAGGAGAAAGACTAACAACAGAAAAGTACCATGCAAAGTTACTGAGTCAAAATTTTTGTGTGGGAGAAGCAGCGTTGTTCCATCTGCACAGTACATCAGTTAATAACCCACTGGGAGTGTGGCCCACTGTGTCTCTGTAAAGTTATTTATGCAGATTGTGTTTTTTCTTCCTCTACTCATAAACCGCAGAATCCACTGCAAAAATTGTCGAGAGCGCTACCAGCTATCAATAGCACAGACATTGCTCTGCTGAAAGGAGTGGAGTAAGATTGCCCACTCATTCCTGTGGGCTGTCTGTCAGTTCAGATTACAAGTGACAGAGGGCTGAGGTGTGGAGCTTTTAATACTCACATTAGTGAAGTCATTGCACTGAGGAGAGACACAAAGCCTCTCTTACTAGCATCATTGCTGAACAAAACTTCTGGGTTTGAAGCTATGTACTTTGAGCCCTGTTATTCAGATATTAATATATGTGTTGCAGATAAACGGACTGAATATAGAACACGTTTACATGAAAGGACCCTGTATTTATGGCTGAGATTCCTGACACCATTAAATTTTTGACACAAAATGTATCAGAAAAGACTCAGCAGCTCTGTTGTGATATACAGTCTGTAGCAGGCTCCAGTTCTATAGTGCATCAGCACTGCAGTGCACTGCTTCCCAAGACTGACAAGAGGGGTGAAACCCTTGGTCAGTGCGGGTAAGAGGCAAGTCAGACATAAAGGTTATTTTGCATTCCTGTTACACAATCTTGTTAGGAATACTGTAGTGGAAGAACATACCACCAGACAGGTCATGCACCATTTCCTCTGCATCTTCTTTAAACCTCAAAGTCCTCACAAGATTCTGGTGCACTGACTATGTCATGACATTTTAATGTTGTATGTGCCAGAAACTGGCAACTTTGATTAATGAGCAAATTATTGCCTCAGTGCTGTTGCTCAGATACAGGCAGATGCAAGTTTAAAACATTAGTGAAAACAAAGCATTTAGATCAGCAACATACTTTGTTGTGCATCAATAGTGCCTTGACAGGACGCATCCAATGAGCCAGCTGTAATAACTAACCATTTTAAACTTGCAAAGCGTGATAATTCTGTGTCAGTCTTGTTCATGTCTTTTTTTCAATGAAGTTCAAGGTTAAATTAATCTACTATATAACTATGAAAAGGTAAAGGTTTGTGCACATGCATGATTATGAGTACTAAGCTTCCAGCTAGCAGATAAGACATTATAACTGTCTGTATGCTTGTGTTCTTTGGTTTCTAAGCATCTAAAGCTTCTTCTCCAAAGGAAAATCTCTCACCTAAATTACTAATCTCTTCTCAAGGACAAGCCTGACATACACTGCTGCTGCAGCTTAAGAAACAGCATTTGGATATCTCCACTCAACCTTGCTGCTAGTGGTGAGGGAGGATGCAGAGTCCAACATATGCCCAGACCACTTTCTCACATCCTACACTGCCAGTAAAGGCAGATGGGAGCTCAGCTACTTGTCTGGGAGCTGAAGCCCAGGCACAAAGTTCTTGCAACTCTGCTACGGAGAAAAGATTTCAGCAGGTAAGCCATGAACAGCTGGAGGGCTGCAGTATTATAAAATAAAATTAAAAAAAAAGAATTCACTTTAGGTAGATTAGCATAAATACCACTACAGTTTAATTTCTGGAAGTAGGTGGTAAATAGAAAATTTCAGCATCTTAATTTCAGTATTTCATATGCATTCCCTAGACACATTCAGGGAAAGGTCCTCAATATCCAAGTCAGTTCTAGTTGTTGATTGTCATACAGAAATCAGGTACTTCCTCAGTGAAATGTGCATAAAGACATCAAATCATAATAAATGCCAGATAAGACAGCAACAACTCTACTGATTAAAGATATTCAGCCTTAGTAGTTATGGGTTACTATTGCTTTTGATTCCTTTAGAGTGAACTTCAAAGGCTGCCTGCAAATAGAGATGGGTTAGGAGAGGTTTCAGGTCAGCTGGGAGAGGAAAATGGCAAAACCAACAGTAGGAGAAGTCAGACAGCAAAACAGGACTTGCAGTAAACTGAACTGAAAGAGAAGCCCACATCTTCTCTGAGTCTGAAGAATTTAATGCTGGCTCTGATTTCACAGGCCACTGAACTAACTTCTGTTTGCTGGCTTAGTGTCTATGCTGAAAATATCTGCTGGAGTACAGATAAAAATACAGACTGGATGCCACAGCATTACCTCATTCATCTCTTCTATATTGGTAATCATGACAATGATGGGAGAGCGCTCCTGCCACACCATTCTCCAGAAGTCAGTGACAGTGTTAACTATCGGTCCCTGAGTAGCAATATATACCTTTTCCTCTCCTCCGTAGCCCTGCCAACAAAACAAGAGATCAGTTTAAATAGGGATGTCCACCACAACCTTGAAGGTTCACCCTTTAAAACAGAGACCTATCCTGGTTGCAATGCTGACTCTGTGGCACCAGCTCTCCTCTCTATCTCTCTCCTGCACACGTGTACATGGAGCAAAGGCACAGTATGGACTCACGTAATTCCAGCAAAGAGTGTCCAACAGCCTTGAGGTGAGTCTGGCTAGGTTATGAGCCTTATTCAGGCTGATTATCCACTGCCTTGGTTAGGCCAGCTGACAAGGAATTTGCATCAAGAACTGCAGAAGTGTGTTTCTGTCTGGTCTGAATCTGTACAGGTGCACTTTGAGATTGGGTTTCAGCTAATGTAAGCAGGAGAGAAGAGCAATCAGATCAGCTAGGATGCCTTTAAAAGCCAGTGTATGTTGCAATTCTGTTTACATTAACAGGCTGATAGAGGCCGGGCAGACACACTGGGCTACGGAGCTCTTACCCTGATGTAGTTAGCATTGATGTAAGAGCTGAGGGGGTCGTCCTGATCAGCTGAGGTAAGGCACACTCTGCTGTGAGGATCTGAAAGGTGTAAGGAGATAAGGAATAGTTTATCAGTTGCTCAGAGGAAAGAGACACAAAAAACTATTTCATACAGTGAGACATTTACATGCATTTGTGGCCATCACAGCAGATGTGAGTGGCCTTGGAAAGCCTCCATGTTAAAAAGTTACCATTAAAAAAGGGAGAGGATGGTTGGGCTAATTTGCAGCCTTCTGACAGTTTCACCCACTCTCTGAAGCCTGACTTAATTGGTCCTGTTGCAGAGTCAGTGTCTCAGCATGACTCTGGAAAAACACTTTTCTGCTCCAGGAAATTATTTCTCAATCTGTTAGGTCAACAGACTCATTCTGGCTTCAAAGACATCAGAATATTGTTTGTGAAATGACAGCAAACAGCTTTTCTCCCAAAACATAAACATGCATTTCTTGCACCCAGACAAGCCAGATGACAACTCTTTCCCTGTTTCATCTTGCAATGAACCGAACTCCAAGATGTGCTATTAACAAACATAATGGTTACAGAGAAATTAAAGAGTATTAACAGTCTCTTGCATTTTAAGTCTCTTCAGTACTTGAGTCTCCTTCATTGAGGCTGTTTATGAAGCATTATTCTTGTTCTAATAAGATGACAGAAGAAAACATTATTCCACTTAAGAAGTTCAGTCCAATTCCCACTGAAGTCAATGGCTGTTTCACTGATTTTAATGGGAACTGACACAGGCCCACGTTCATCCACTTTGACCAGTGCTACCCAGTTGGTTACCATTGACAAGAAACATTCTCCTGACAGAGGCCTCAGCAAACAGCAACAGTGTATATCACCAAGATAATATTAAAAACAAACCACAGGTGCCTTTTTGATTAAAATATTCAGCTGCCTTAAAGAGCAGAATAAAATAAAATCTATGCAAAAATTGTGCTTTACCCAATATCATATTGAGGACTAAGCACACAGTAATTTTTACAGTGCTAGAAACACAGACTTAGCATGAAATACTGTCCTCAGACAGACCAGATTCATGTTTACTGGGATCCTTGCCTTTGAAGCATAAAGAGAATGTTTAGGTCTCCTTTAGGTCTCTTTACTGCCAGCACCAAGCCCAGTGAGATGGAGGCAGTGGGATAAGAATGAACACTCAGCCCTCTTCTTTCCTCACCAATATCAAGCCATCCTGTGGCCACAGCCAGGGACTAAAGTTGCTAAATGTTAATTCAGGAAAAATACTACAATCATAATAAGGCCAGCATAAGTTAACTTTAGGGAGATGGTTGGGTAGAAACCAGTTATCTGAGATGAAGAGGTCAAATTGACAACAGTGGGTGCTAGCAGATACCCATATGGCTGAGATGAAGAGATACCAAATTCAGAATATACAGATCACTTAGAGATCTGGCACCTTGAGCATCTGAAATCAATATCCACTTTTACAATCTTCCCATTCCAGCAAAACCAGTGAATTAATACTTGAACGAATCACCTTGGCCATTAGCACAGCAATAGTGAAGGTGGCTCAATGCTTTTACATTTCTGGTCTGAGGTAGAGCACAAAGTCATCAAAAGAGTCGCACACACTGGGCTGCAGCTGCTGGAGTTTTAAGACATTAAAAAATTCTCTTTTGAAACCATTTCCAGTCCAGATTCATTGACTGCTAGGTACAGCTGAGGACAGTTTTGACTTCACTGCACTTATATTTGCTAACCTGACATCGAACCTTTTGGATTTAGCAAAAGACTGCTCTGGATGGTGGTACCACTTCCAACAGCAGCTTAGAGAAAAAAAAAATAGGTATGACATCCAATCATATCACTTTTCAAAGTATCTTAAAGTATGAGAGAGGGGAAAATGATGGCACTTGTAAAAATTTGTACCAAAATGTTTCTCAAAACTCCTACTCCTGCCTACAAATAAAACTAGTGTAATAGAAAAGAAAAATAGTTTTCTGTGTCGTCTAAATGCCATCAGGCCAGTTCCTAATATTCTCAGTCTGCATTTGAAAAAACATCAGTCAGGAAAATAACATTGCTACAATTTGGTCTTTCAAAAGAAATTTAATCAAAGAAATCACTAAGTAACATCTGAATAAACACACCAAGTTCTTGGGTACAACTTTTAAGGAGCATCAAATGATGCAATTCTAATAACTAAAAAACCTACATTTCCCTGAGGATCAGCAGCATTTTGGTTCTTCATGCTCTGTACCTCTCTGGAAATTTGATTTATGCTTTGGAGCCATGCTGCTGCTCCATAAACATGGCTTTTGGACAATACATTGTGGTGACAGTACACTTCATGCACTCAAGGAAAATGCAAAGCCCTCCAGCATGTGGAATAAACCACCCTGCCTCAGTGGCTTAAAAAGCAGAAACTTACTTGGGAGAATTGTTTTGTAGCGATTCTTACGCACTAAGCCTGGAATATCATATTCCTTTGGGTCAACAAAGTTCATTGGAATTTCCTGTTAAAATAAAAGAAAAACAAAAAACCCACAAAAACATAAGAGACAGTAGGTAGTATTATTAGATTCACAGGAGGTATAAAAACCCCAAGCCCATTATGTCCTCCCTGCGAGGGAGGCAAAGTGATGAAGTCAGCTGGGACATATTGTACATTACTTCTAGCAACTTACCACCAAAGTATGATTGATGTTTCCTTTTACTGTCACTGGCTTTCTTTTCTGAAATCCTTCATGTGAAAACGCTCCTAGTGACTAATTCATTGAGTAACACGCATGACATGTTCACTCCTAATATTATTAGAACTGAATTGCAAGTGTAGGCACAGAGCGATGCAAGAGGTGGAACACAAGACACTGCTCCAAGAGGATGGACCTCAGCACCATCCTTTCTGACTCACATCGCTTCCTCTCTGAGGGTGGAAGTTAATAATTTGCTAGGGACTTGCACCAGCAACGAAATATGACACACATTATGACAGGCTGGCGTGCTGACCTAACTCCATGGAGGTGGGGGAGCGTCACTGCTTTGCTCATCGTGCTGTCAAACTCCATGGAAAAGGACAGCAAAGGGGAATTCAGGGATTGCCTGCTCTCCTCATTGCTGATACACAGAACACACTAAGATGGAAGGGCTTCCTCTTCTCCACTGCTCATCCCCTGCAAGAAGCAGCCAATGCCAGGCAGGAAGAAACAGGAACCTTCCCCCAGTTGGAGTCAGGGGGCAGGCAAAGAGAAGGGATGTGTTCACCAGGCTCAGCAGAGATAAGGCTCACGGGAACTGGCAGGCAGAGCTGGTCATCCCAGCTGCTGCACACTGGATTTGAGACACCACTACAGAACTGACTGGTAACAAGCTTGAATAAGACAAGACTCGCTCTGAGAAAAAATTAAGATGAGCAGAGCTATGGACTATAGAAACATAGAATCATTAAGGCTGAAAATGACCTCTAAGGTCATTGAGTCCAACCTTTCACCTAGCACCTTCACGTTCACTGCTAAGCCATGTCCTTAAGTGCCACATCCACATGTTTATGAACACTTTCAGGGATGGTGATTCCACCACTTCCTTGGGCAGCCTGTTCCAGTGCTTCACCCTTTCAGTGAATAATTTTTTCCCAATACCCAATCTAAACCTGTCCTGAAACAACTTGAGGTCAGTTCTGGAACCTTAGAAGACTATCTGCATCCTATCTCTTACAAAGCACTGAGCATATTGTTGGCTTTAACCAGAGGCAAATAAGGACACAAATATTTCGTTGAAGAAATTTCCTATCAATTTGAAGAACTGCATAGGAACAAAATCTTCATATTTTTCTCAATTCTTCCTTGGTATTTAGTCAACCCAAACTCTTGAGCCAAGCTCCACGGGCTGGTTTTGGGTCTTAAGTCATTCACCACGCTAGCCAATTCTTGGTGAAATCAACAGGACTACTGTCTGAGTAAAAACCCTAAATCTCGTAAGAATTTCAGGATTTAGCCCTGCAAATGTCCACTCTGATTTTTCTTCCAAAATGAAACAGCTGCTTGCTTCATCTGGGATCTGGACTTTGAAAACCAAGTAGGTTAGACAGAGTGAAAATACAGGATGAAGAGCTAGCTGGTGGTAACCGTTTCATAAAAAAAAGAACTAGTTTACAATTTTTAATTACAGAAATGACGTTTTGATTGCACAGAGTTTTGTGCTCTTTCAGGTTTCATTAAAGAATGAAAATAGCTTGGGATTCCTTGGCTGCTGAATGATTCTATGAACACCAGGACACCTAATTCAAAATCTCTCACAGAAATGAAGCGTATTTTTTTCCTACTTCAAATATTATTATCTTTGCTTGAAAGCTACAGTGTAGCCCAGAGACTGATTAAACTGTATGTGGACTAGTTTAGCAGTCAGTTCAGACACCAAGTGAGCATTCCCTCCCTAAAAGAGCAAGAGATGCTTTACTTTAAAAGAATCAGGGCTTTGCCTACACAAAAGCTGCTTTCCTTCAACTTGTACTGCACTAAGTGAATTAAGGACCACAGATACCTCATGTTCTGTTTTAAAAGAGAAGCCCAGACTACCCCCTGTTCTTGTAAAGTGAAAAACCCCCTGAAACTGCACAAGGAGGGAGGACAGCAAGTGATAATCAGAGTGTTAGTCTTTCCCTTTCAGTCACTTAGAGGTCATGAACAGGACAGGCTGAAAGGGCTATAATGCTGCAAAGCATAACCTTCCTCCTGCTCTGCTGAGATTTCATGCTTAAGAGAATATTTGACATGGCAGTATTAACTTCAGTAGCTCTTGATCACATGACCTGCAACACCTCAGCATGAGAAGTCTGAGCCCTGGTTACCTCCCATTTTGAGCAGGAATCTACAGCCCTGATTAATACACATAATGCAGCCACTGCAGCTTTCTGCACACGGTTTTTATTTTGTCAGGTATGACAAACATGACAATACCTATCACATGGAACTCAACCAATTAGGGAAGAAACTAAATAACATGCAAAGGTTTAAAAAGCTAGGGTACTCACTACTCTAAAATGTATCTGACCTTTATCCTAAACTGCTTGGCAATCCAGTTTGCAACTGCTTGCTTCATCTGTGTAAGTATATTTTTCCAAAATGAGGCAAAGAATCTTTCTGCCAAAGTATTAGTAGATACAATGAGCCAAGGAAACATTTTCAGAATCCTAAAAGCAACTGACAGAGAAGCTTACAACTAGTAAATTATTTTTGTGCAGAAACCCCCCCTCCCCCAGTAATACATACTTTCTGTAGCTTCTGCTGAATGACAGAGCCACACTGTGTTTCAGGTAACCAGAGAACATTTAGATTTGGAAAGCAGCTCCACATTAAGCATTTAACAGCAAAGAGGGTGGATTAGGACTAATTTCATCCCTAGTGCAACTTCAGACACATTTCAAGAAGTTATACATATAGCAAATGTGGCTTTTCTTCTGTACTCTAGTGACTTTTTTTTGTTGTTGTTGTTAAAACCATAATATATGTCAGCAACGGATGACAAATTTGGGAATTGCAATAAATGCTTCACTGACAGAAGTGGAGTTTGCATGTACTACTTTTAGACTGGCAGAAAATAATACCAAGGTCTTCTATGGAGAGACAACATCCCATTTTTATTGATGATCCTAGAAGAGAGAGGTCAGACACTCACAAAGAACTCTGCCTGGAGTATGAAAGGATCCAGTGCCTTCTTGTGCAGCTCCTCCTCAGTAAGGATGTTCGATGCTGTCTGGAGGTATTCTCGGGCTGACTGTTCCCGTGGGGACATGACATAGCCAAAGCCTTGCTCGGAACAGCCTGGGGTGCACATATCCAGTGTGAGTGAAACATTTGAACCTCTCCTGCAAAACAGAGCGGTCAAAGTTTGCTTACAACAGACCCATCACTGTCAGCAGTGACAAATGAACAACTTCAGAAAGCCACCTGTCAGGTTCTGGCCTTAATTATTTTCTTTCCCCTGATGAGGGAATTTTAATACCTTTTGCTAGGCACCGTAAAGAATAGGACCTTCAGTCTTCTTAGCTTGCAGATAGTTGTTTATTAAGTCTTATCAGAGAAATGTAGCCCATAGCCGGGCATTAGACATAGCACAGAGCAAGGAATGCCAAGAATGGCCGCTTTATCTTGATTACACACTCTTTTAAAGGTAAATTATCCAATTAAAACTTAAAATGAAAGATATTTCCTTTTTTCTACCAATGTTCAATAATTCACCTTGTCACGTCAGAAGGAACTGCGGAACTCTTTATCCAATCATTCCAAACTACCTCTACTGCAGAATATGGAATACCAGAAGAAGAAGAAGGTCTAAAAGACAACTATCATCCTCCATTTTGAAGTTTTTTTGCTTTTATCTATTTACTATATTAACAACCCTAAAAAGTCTAGGTTTTTCACCCTGTGACAATCTTACATAATATCCCATCACCTAATTCACACCAGTGTAAATTTTAATTCTTCCCTGAGAGTATATACATTTCTCCATGGACAAAGGTCAGAAATGCTGATGTACAGGGCGGTTTTTATACTTAAAAACAGGCAGAGAAATATTCTCTGCATTCTGGACTCCAACAGCCACCCAGCTGGTTCTGTGGGGACATTTTGGTCAGTACCTGTAAGAAAATGGGTGATGCTTCTTGAGTAGAAAGGACCAGAAGATTATTTTGTACACTGAAACATCAGAGTAAGATCTTGGGATAAACTAGCAGTTCAATGTTACTAAAGACAAGAAAAGCCAACCACTGCAGTGAATAGTTTTTCTCTCTTAAAAATGTTCTTTCCATAACTGTACATCATGAGAAAGGTAAAATGAAGGTCTCAACATTTCAACAGTTACATTAAAAACAGATACTCTATAGTGTAGAATTTTTAGTGGCTTTACTATAAGTTAGCCACACAACAAAACAAAGAAATCAAAATGCCTATTATTGAATAAAGTTTCAAAGCATTTCTCAGCTTCTGTTAATCTCACATGTGATAGACAAAAGTAAGATTCAAAAGCCATCAGTGAATCTATTTTTAAATATCTTTAACATAATAATAAAGCCACACAATATGATGATTACTAGGTAAAGGTTCTATACATCCACACAGTGAACCTATTTTTGATGAATCTCAATTTGAAAAATCTAGTTAGAAGGTGTGTGCAGGAGGTATTAAAAACCACGTAAGCATGCAGGCACGGCCAGCTCAGAGAGAGGACAGAGTCATTACTTGGACCACAGCCCTTTCCTGGACTCAGGAGTTTGTCCAAAAGAATTTGCAGCCAGCCTCCTGCTATGGTTCACAGCCATGGGGAAATGCCACTAGTGGCAGGCACGGAATCTTTAGTGACACCTTTCAAAGGATAATAGCACAAAGGACCTTACCCTCCTTTGTGCTATTAAACAGCTACCACATTTCTCCCCCAAACCAGATGCATTTGACAATGATTGCTTTTGGTTCTTTCAAAGTGGAAGAGGCTACCTACATAAATAGTTCTTCAGCATGAGGAAATGAGATTATTTCTTCTTCAGCAACATTCAGTGGTGTTTGGATTTAGCTGCTGACCACCATTTTAATTGCATAGGTGGCTAAATAATGAGAGGGAAGTAAGACAGAGAACCAGAATGGATGCCAAAGAGGCATAGGTGGGTAATTTAACACAACACCGAACAAAGGAAAACTGGCCAATGTGTAATGTAAATCAAGTTTGTCAGGGCACAGCTCAAGCCTGAAATGATGTCTGTCTTCTCAAGGACACGTGTATGTTGAAAACAAGTTTATATCTTAAGTGTGAGCTTTGTACCTAGTTTGAGAACTTCAAGCAATTGCTTTCATTCTTCCACTTATAGTTATTTGACAGGTTTTTCATCATAATTCATTACTTTAACCAATTGATTATTCCCCAAGTGATACTCCCCAATTCTCTTGATACAGTGAGTACCTTTCATGTAGGCTAGCAGTCAGCTGAGGAGAGATGTCACATCTTTAAAGTGACAGAAATGGAATGAAATCAGGGATAGTGAAGAACACAAATGACTCACATATTTCAAGCCCCGTCTTGCCTATATTGAAAAACTAAAAAAAACTCTCTGATAGCAGCAGCCTCAGGGACAAGCCCCAGAGGTTACTGTGATCTCATATGAAGGTAGAATAAAACAATAAAAGGTGCAAGATTTTAGGACAATATTATAACAAACCATTAAGTGAGAAAAAACATTCTAAGCTCACAGTGTGCAAATTGAAAGCCTCTTCTGTAACACTCCTTTTTACTGTGTCCTGAGGCGCTTTGGAAAGTCAGCATCGTATTCTTAAAATCTAAGTTCTGTCCTTTGTTTTAAGCTTTAGAGATGAGAATTAACTATGGTTAGCAGTCCAATTAAGTTTGAAAACTGAGAAATAAAAAAGGTGGTACTTTGCTATGCTGGGCCCTTCATTCTTATTCATAACATCATCACTTTTGCAGAATTTCTTCACAGGAATTCTATCAAGACCTTTGTTCTATTTTACTAAGACAACTGAAAGGACACAAAACAGAAAAAGATTTTCCTTTTATCTTGAAACTGCCCTTTCCCAGCTGGGAATCACTCTGAGATGCTCCTGATTTGCCTGAGAAACTCCTCTTTTCAAGTTGCCCTTTTGATTCAAGCGGTAAACACCAGCTCACCCCAAAGTTTCATTACTGGGTTCATTTGAATCAAATTCATTTACTTCTGGATTAACTCTTTTATATATAATAAAATACTGAAGACTACTACTTTTTCTATGGATTGCTTTTGGAGAAAAGACTAGTCCTCCAGCATGAGTGACAGGGGGGAAAAAAAAAAAATCAACAAGACCCACCTCTTTCAGAGGTAAAAGCTTTCACCACCCTATAGGGGAATTTCACGCTACGCAGTTGCTGTCTTGATGAATGGTGAGAGACTGATACAACACAAATAGATGTATTCAATGGAAAGAAATGATACTTTAGAAGAGCACTTGTTGACAGCTGTCCAGGAATCGTGTGTTGTTCAGCTAACATGCTTGTATTTATGATTGGACTGAAAACAGGACAGGAAATAAAGCAGGTGCTTGACTTTAAAACCACATTTTAAAGTGACATTCACAAAGGCAATAAAGCCTCCTACTAGGCACAGAACTCCTCAACCCACCAAATCTGGGAGCAGACTTTTCCCTATTAGACACATCTACCCTACCTTTCTTGCAAGCCCACGGACTTAACCGTCAGAGTAGCTGGGTCTGTCTCCGCTTTAATGTCCATTACGCAGTCAAAGACTGGAGTCTCTGGTACGGGATCCAAATCTAGGAAGTCATCCTCATTTTTATCCTCTGTCCACTCTGAGTACGTGAAGGAAGGCTGCCGGCTCACAGATTGGCGTCTGTCCTCTTGCAGCGGAAAGGGGGGGTCTGGTTGGGCTCTTAGTAGGTGCCAAAACTGGAGGAAACAAACATTTTAAAAAGTTTCTGCTTGTAGCCAGCCCTTCCATACAGCCTAGGACATGGATCATGGATTTAGGACAGCATCCCAGGCCTCTGTATTAGAATTGGAGAGTACTGAAGAGAACAGGAATGTTCCATGCAGGAGCAGCTTTGTGGTCCGTGTTACAAGGATTCACATCTACCCATTCAAACCTGCTTTCAGCCACAGAGGTTTCCACAGAGCTGGCCAGGCTTAACTCAGGGATACAGTGGAAGTGGAATGTGCTTGTGACCATCATATGCAAGCCAACGTGATACCACTGTCCTTTTGTTCAGTTTCTTATCCTTCCCAGGCTTGTTTACAAAATAAAAATCTACTATTGTATTCTACAAATCATACCTCTCCTGATTTAATGGCTTTCCATCTGAAATTTACAAATAGCTGTCTTAAGTACATATAATTGAGCTGAACATCTTTAATAACCTAGCACTGTACCCCAAATTTATGTATAAACTCATCATTTTTTAAAGAGGCCTTAATTTTGATGTACCTGATCCTGAGGCTCAGAATACCCATATCAGTTTTTGGCCAGGGGCGAAGACCGTGGTATGATCTAATTATATAATTTAAATATGGTATGAACATTAAATAATGGATCCTGGGATGTTCTAGGACACAAATGGATATCAAAGTTTATATTACAAATTAACGAAAGGTTTGAAATTGCATGAATATAAAAAATTTCTGTTTTGTATCACTTTGCACAGATGCTGTGGTAGACTAGATGATTTGGAAATCAGATCAGTAGACTTCAAATCCTCCACACAGACTTCAGTTAAAAACAGTTAAAAATTCCAAGCCCATCTCTGAATTCCAGGATCTGGAACCTTAGGCCAACTTCATCCATCTACCATAGAACTAGGAGCAGTATCATTCACGCTAATGCCATACAAACTGTACTGCACTGTCATGCATCCTTTCGAGACGAAAACCAGGTCTTATTTTCCACAGTAAAAGCCTCTTCTGTCCTTTTCTTACATGGCTTTTAAATGCCCAGCTGAATTTAGAAAACTGCCACTTAAAAAGGTCAAATTTCTCTTCCTAGGCTACTAAAGCACATTAGGAGGCCATGCAGGACAGTGTCAATTTCAACATTGGGAAAGAACAGTTTGGTCATAAAGGCACTCCTCAAAGGAAAAGATCCCTTCAAGGTCTCTTCTAGGTAGCACATGGCTTAAAATCCATTTTAAGGGGAGAGGGGGAGAGAGATCACTCAGCTGAGACAAAGGGGAAAATAAAAAAAACTGTCGTCATGCAACAAATCTGTTGTCCACCAGGCTGGGATTGTAGAAACCCTGCCTGGTTCAATCACCATTTTCAGTGTTCTGCCAATGACTATGTTATACCTACTTCTGCAAATACTGATAAAAGCAGATTTTTGCAAATTGCAAAGCAGCACAACCTCAGACATCTGAGAGTAAGGTAACAGGGAGGCAGGAAGGGACAAGGCTCATGTGCTGTCTCTGAACAGTCTCTCCTTCCTAATGTCCATGTTAAAGAGAACATACTGGGCAAGATTGGTCAGAACTCACAGGATACTTCTTATACTCTGCTGCCCAGTGACTTATCCAGAGAGCAGGGTGACACAGAGTGACATTTGTGCATCTACTCCAGCTAGAAAACTCTTAGCACAGACCACAGTGCAAGCTTGCCTACATGGAAACTGTTAGAAAACATTTTTCTATACACAAGTTTTAACCAATACAAAAACATGCAAAGTCTACTTTAATCTACACTGGTATTCACGTTCACTTGTAAGGAGTTCACATGCAAAGCCATCCAAATAGAGATCAGAATTTTTGGCCACAGAGAGCTTTCACTTAATTTTACCTTTTCTGCTAAGAATGGGTCAGCAATAAATGTTTTCATCCACTGTGAAATAGTTGAATATGCAAAAAAACCACACCCTTGCTATTCAGATTTTCAGCCCAGAATGTTTCGCTGCAAGATTGTCTGGAAAATTCTTAGACGGCTCTTTTTTTTTTTTCTTTAGCATTTGCTATTACAGAATTACCAGAAGTTTATTTTTGAGGACAAAATTAATCTGGATAAGGTACAGCAGCATCAAAAAAGCAGAAAATTTCATAAACCTGGCAAATTTCCTTGCCTACATCAATGATCACAATAATGGAGGCATTAACTATAATTACTTTGCCTTGTGAATGGTGTTTAGAAAGTACATTTTCCTGACACATTAAACAGAAGATTTTGCCACTGTGCTGCCTCTGAGTGAACTTAACTATGGCATATAATGTGACATTACTTCCCAGCAGAGAGTGTGGCCAGCAAATCAAAGGTTGTATTCCCCTCTCCTTGGCACTGATGGAGCTGTACCTTGAATACTGTCTACAAATTAGGTTCCTCCATTTTAAGACAGATATGGAAAAACTGAAGCAGTCCCAGTAGAGGGTTGCAAAGGAGGTCAGGGGTCTAAAGTACAGGAAGAAGGTGGAGGGAATTGGGCTTGTTCAACCTGTCAAAGAGGAGGCTGGAGTGATCTAACAGTGGCCTGCAACTACTGCAAGGGCAGCTCCAGAGACGCAGCCAGACACTTCTTGGTAGTGTCAGCTGATACCACAAGGGACAATGGCCACAAGCCTGCAGAAATTCAGCTCGGACATTTATGTTTGTGAAATTCAGAAGGGACACTTGGAGAAGACTCTTCCCCAAAAGTGACATGTGGCTGTGGCACAGGCACACACAGAGACGATCCATCTCCATCCCTGAAGGTTTTAAAAACCTGTATGGACAAATTCATGGCTGACCTTACTGAGTGCTGGCAACAGCCCTGCTCCAAGCAGGATGTTAGACTAGCAATCTCTTCCCACCTACTGTCCCATGATTCTAGGATGTACTTCATTATACTGTGCATCACTCAAACAGCATGTATGTAGCACAACTTCAACTTCCTGAGCTACCTGGGGTGCATGTCTGTAAGGACAGGAGGTGATGCTCTGCCTGCATGTTCAGTAGCTGCATTCCCACTCTAAGGGAACAGCGTAGAGGGGTTTGAAAAGCCACATCCGATTTCCCTGACAAGAAAGAGTTCTCCATAGCTGTCCCATCTACCACACAACTTTGTGCCAGTTACACAACCAATGGAGAAACACAATACACTGCTGCTCCCCAACAGCTGACAGCTAACTAGATTAATTGTAGTCATGCCACTTAAGCTTGTTCTGCAGCTGGGGCCTTGGCCTACATCTAACAGGACTTCACATTCAGAAGTACACTGGCACTCTGGAACAGCTCTTTCTGCCACTGACATCAATGGGTGATGGTCCTGTTAATGGACCACATCCCTCCTACTTCAGTGCAAACAGTTTGCCCATCTGTGGATGGAAAGAATAAAAACCATCAGTGCAATCCCAAATTCATCAAGAAATTGAGTAAGGTTGATTCCTCTACATAAAGCAAGCAGATAATTGTATAGAAACAGCCCCAAAAATGATGCTTTACAATCAACTTGGGCATAACACCAACAACTTTGGATGAAATAGACATCTTATAAAAACTCACTGAAAAAGGGCATGACTATCGCTTGTGCTGTATCATAACTTACCAGAGATCCTAGAAACAGCAGTCCTAGAGAAGCCAAAGACAGCAGGATGTATGATACCACAACACTCCCGACTGTAGTCAGGCTCTGAGAGACAACAAAATAGACAATGATTCATTTAGGGGCACAGTACAGAGTCTGCATGCGTGTTCTTGGCAGGGTGTGCATTACTTCCCATGAAAATTTACTGATATCATACTCACCTCTGGAAAAGCTGCCATCACCACCAAAAAAAATTCCAGGCTTTGGAGAAGGCTGAAACTGAAACCACCTCTAAGCCCCAGCATCTCAGAAGGTCTAAACCCCAGATTTCACTGCTAAGGCAAACAGGAATTCTGCTTCCTACCCTCATGCTTTGCCAAAGTTGAGATCTGAATCCACAACTCAATTTTGCAGACTGGACCAATGCTTCATTGCTACAGTCAGTGTGATTTTATACTGTGGCAAAGGGCTTTAAACAAAATTTAGTACTGTTCCTAGGTTTGGGGATCCTTAAATAGAATCCAGCCACAGAGGAGTTTTCTGTGTTTTCTATGCATTCAGTGAAACACCATCAAGTTAATTCACACCACTGGCAGTGGAATTACTTCTGGTGTCTTAGTAATTTTATAGTAGTCTATAGTTCAGCCTGTTCTCAGTAGTAGGTACAAAATTCAGTTCGAATGGGCTTCAGTGAGGAAGGAATTCTACTGTTTTTCTCCTACTAGTACAGCTAATGAGAAATTTGGAGTTAAGAGCTTCCATTTGCTTATTTTAACATCAGAAGATTTCTTTGCCTATACTGTTTTCAAGTGTAAATTTGCACAATAAATAGTGCTATGATAAACAGCCCTCAAACATATGCATGAACATCTGCACAGTGTCATACTTGGGGTGTTCTTGTGGTGCATTCTAGGAATTGGTTTCCTCCGTGAAGTACAATTATTGTAAGTCAAAATTATACAAATCAGTGATTTTCTGTAAGGAACAACAATTTGTTAATGATTGAGCCACTGCAAATAAGACACAGGCACTAGTCTGTAAACAGCTCTGTGCATAATAAAGCCAACTGCAAAAGGGCAAAGAAAAACTGCTTCTTTCAAAAAACCCCAAAAGAGCAGGTGACATGCAGCTCATAAACACAAGAAAACAGAAAACAGTCTCCACTGTACTTCAATCACAAGAGGCACTGAATCAGATTTTCTGTTAGCACTGCAAAGCCTCTGCCTCAAAGATTATGTACAATGGATCTAAGCATCCTGATAGCAAATATATTTCATCTGATTTTTGAAAGTAGCAGTTCACCACTTAATTAAGGTTCTGTCCACACTAGAAAAATCTGCACTGGGTATAATTACCAGTAATTTATCAGATGAATCATTCTGGTATACATGTCATCATGTCATGGTGAGAAGCTAAGCAATTTTACTGGGGTAGCTCTGTAAATATAATTGAATCTGTGCACCTAGTACACTTGAAATACATTTACTGCACACAGATATGTTCTAAACACTCAACAAAAACAGATTTTTGAGACTATGGTGTGATTTGCACCTTTTATGTGGGTTGATCCATTCTTCCAGAATTTAAGCTTCTATTTATCCTAAGAAATGAAGTTCCAGCTCTCCCTTTACTGTGGGCTAAACCTTAATGAGATGACTTCTTATTGCTTTTTTCATTTGCAATAATTTGCACATAATGAAAAATATGCTGTGCTAACCTAACATCATAGCCAAAAATTCAGCCCAATATCTCAAAGATAAAATATTAATCTGTTTTCAGAAAACCCCTCTACCATTTCAGGACATACACACAGTGCAAAAGTCACTCTAATGCATGAAATACATGCATACTATACTTTTAATCAGGAGAGATATTAGAAGCGCCACCGAAGGCTACTGACATCAGCTACATAACCAGAGAGCAGCACAGGGACTTACCTCCCCTTGATCTGAAAAAACCTGTTTAAATGGGGTAAGCAAGTAAGAGAGCAGGTCGAAGGCATTCTGAGCTGCTGGGATGGCCCCATAAGTGCTGTACCACAGCATCATGCAGAGAAGCTGTGCAATCAATCAGAAAAGACATAATTAGCGTCTCTCATTATACACACATTCATTTTCATTTCAAGACTGCATAATTAACTAATTTAGTTAGCACTGATTTCATGTTGATTACCGCTTTTGCTTTAAGAAGTCAGGTATTTTCTAGGCTGTAGCTTAACAGGAATAAAAAGACTGAAGGCTCCAAGCTCAGCCACTATTAACTAGACGTGCATCACTGAGTTACACAGGCTCCCTCCGACCCTCACGAGCAAAAGGGCTGCCCAGAAACAGCACGTTGAGCGACACTGGAAGGGCAACATGTTCCTCTGACTTCTGAACTTTCAGGATTATTACTTTTAGATCCAAACTAGTAATTCCATGGACTTTGAATGTTATTAAAAGACTCTTAAGACCTCTCTCAAAGCTCTCACAAATAGCCATGTTTCACATAGGCATCACAATAACTACACACACACAAATATACACACATGGAAACTTCTCATTTGAACCACTTAAGGCTGCTGCACACGCCACAGTTAACTACAAGAGCAATGATTTTATATTTAACACGCTCAGAGAGAGGTATAACCTCATCCCCAACTGTGAAGGGCACACCGCAGCTTTAAAGGATACACCTCCTGCTCCACTCATTAACAACATGGGTCTTTACCCCCATACATATCAGCTACAAAAAATGGATTTGGTGGGATATCGGTCATTTGGCAAAGGAGGCATTTGCAGAGAGGCAGGAAACGGGATGAGAGTCTGGGACATCAGAAGGCAGGAGCTGTTCTCAAGGAACAGCCGTGAGAGATGGCTGCAGAAATGAGGGCTGCACCTATTCCCGCTACATCTAACAGTGAATGAGGAGGAATTCACGTGCCAGTGCAGCCTAAAAGAAGGGTCCCGGCATCCCAGAGCTATGGCCTTACCAGTATCTGTGAGAGGACAAACAGATACATGCTGTCTCCAGGTATTAATCCATTCCACCGGGGAGGCCAACCGAGCACTGCTGTTTTCTGGGAGGCTTTCACGGACTGCTCCTTCCTGTTCAGCTCTCCTTGCCGTCCTTCAGCTTCACCCACTGACTCCATAACAGCTGGACGGGAACAACCTTCACGTGAAAACGACATGTGCAGGGGATGAATGGGATGTGACCCCGCAGGCACCGCGGGGGCTGCAGGGCTATTGTTTTCCTGGAGACGATGGTTACCTCTCAGTTCCGCCTCAGCAAGCTCAGCTCAGGATTGTGAGCGTCACACTCTATTAGTGCAGCTTTATTCACCTGCCTTCGTCAGAAAAAAGTGAGTGTGGGCGGATAAATTATTTTCCCTTTCTTTCCGGAGGTGCCGATTCTGGGCTTTGTTGTTAACAAATTCTCATTTACGTTGCTGCACTTTTTTCATTTTTACTTTTTAAAAGAAGCTACCTGCGCTATTGCCTGCTACACACTTCCCAGTTACATGATGGCAGAGAACCCATTTTGCCCCTTCCTGTCTCAATTTCTCTATTTCTTTTATTTGTCTGCTTTGTCTAATCCGATTATAAATTTCTGAGGTAGAGACTGTTTCATGTTATGTGTCTGAATAGTGCTCAGGGGCTCTGGGTTTTGGCTGAGTGTCCTAAGGCACTAATAAAATAGACTTTATTCCAATAACCTACTTCTTGGATGAATTCATCCTCAAGAGCTATTTAATAATGTTGCAATGCTGTTCTGTTCAATGGAAATAACCACTGCTGTGGCTAGTCCCTCAGAAACGGTATTTTGAATAGAGTCTGTGTAGATATAAATTCATTTACAAGCGAAAAGGAGTGAAAGATCAGACTCATCGGGTGTAAGTACTACTGACTTACATCTTTGTACATGAGGAATGCCCCCAAGGCTGCCCTGTGTACAACACTGTAGCCTTAAGCCTAAACCAGCCTCCTGTGTCCCAGGGAAAGGCCACATCATCAGTCCTTCCATGGTCTGTTGAGGTCAGGTTTCTATAAAACGTTCCTCTCAACAGACATTTCTCTAAATGTCTCACGATAGTAACTCTAAGTCAGATAAGCACCCATTAACTAGCTGCAGCTCTAATTAGGCAAATGAAATATATCTGTGTATCAGCTGAGGGTCTGGCCATAGTGAGAATTAATCTTTTAATACTGTTTTTTTAATGCTAGAACACAACCACTTGAAAACAGCACTTTTCCAAGAAAAGCAGGAACTTTCTGGAATATAGCTCAAGAGATCATGGGAAGTCTACCTCTCAGTCCTTAAAGTTGAAAGTTTTCAAGCTTCTAAACTGCTTCATGTCTCACTAGATTCGAACAAGAATTGAGAGGAAAACACTTGTTAATGATTGCCAATTTTTTCCTGCTATTTTTGTGGGATGTTTATGTTCTGTGTTTTGGAACAGGAATTTGAAATTTAGCAGGGACAGAATGTCAGAAACTATTTTTGTCATCCTTGCAGAGAGACATGCGCCTGTGGCTGAGATCTAAAGCTTCAAAAATATCTACTTTCTTACAGTTTATTATTGTTTGCTCCTAAAGTCTCTAACCTTCCATTTTCACTAAACATAGCTTAAGTTGTACTTTTCCTTTATCTGCATTAAATAATGTACCTCTGTCCCTAAGAATGATTAATGAATATATTTACTGTTTTTCCAAGTTCTGATGATTTCCTGTCTTGCATAATCCTCCCCAAAGCTCAAGATAAAATATAGACAGTGCAAAATAAAGCAACATTGGGAAGACAACCAGACCAAGGAATGCAAGGAGCCACGGAATGCAGATTTCACCCTCAGCTTTCAACTGTATTTTATAAGTCATAATATTTCATATTTCAGGTTTTTTTTAACTGGCCAAAGGTGCTGCCTTACGTAGCAGGTAAACAGCATTTCTTTGTTTCATACTTGTAACAGCCTGAGATTTTACAAGGTCATTTCTGGTTGCAAACAAACCCCTGACTATAATACAACAATGCAAAGGCCACTTAACTACATCTTCTGGAAAAAAAGATGTCAAAGTTAGGGCACTGCTCTGTGTCTGTAACCATGGGGATCTGTGCCTCTCCACAGCCCAGAAGTCCAATTCCTGGAATTCCAGTCTTGTCTAATAACACCCTTACAATTGTAGGAGTCACATTCTCCTTCTTACAACTGCCCTATGTGAAGGACAACAGACCACTCATACTTTCAATTATTTTCCCTGCATAAGGCAGAGACCTGGTCTGTGGACACAGGAGCCCAGGATCCCAGCTCTGCTGAATTGACACTGTTATCAAGAGTTATTTTCACTAACACAACAGAAGGCAAAAGGTGCAAGAACTAAAATAACGGGGAGCTGGCTGAATCCATACATATAAATGAACAGATACATGTCTTGGACATACAAAGAGAAGGTCTAGGATTAACTAAAATCCACTCAAAAATTTTCTCCTACAGATCCCAAAGGATTAGATTCCAACAAACATAATGATGCCCACCTAGGCTTCTGTATTGGTTTAACTATGCCAGCTTTACACAACACTTCAATTAGCACTCACATCATCCTGCAATCCCATATTCCTGTATTGTTTGCCCTAATGGGCCCAGGATTCTTTCAGTTGCAGATGAGGTAATGACTGAGACATTGGTGAAGCTTTCTTGTGTCAAGGTGAATGTGAAGGTCTTGAGAGAGCTGGCAGGGATGACTGTGTGAGTGAATTGAGCCTCCCCTGTACTAGTGGTTTGACTGGCAGTGAAATGTAGCACCCATGTGATAGCCTCCTTATTTCTGCATCACGGAGATGGGGATTCAAGTTCCATGAGTACTTCTGCTTTGGAACAAGACTACACTAGGAAAAAAAACCCTTTGGCAGAAGAATTAAAAGGTCTCTGACATCTGTAGCAGCCATATGGCTTGTGAAAGCAAGTTGAAATTTCAAAACAGCACCATAAACTTAACCTCATCCTTGCTGTTCAGGAAGGAGCACTTTCTGGATCGTGCCAGGGATCCATTCATCCTGTATTCTTTCCTTAAGCAGTGCCACCAAAACAAGCTGCCAAAAATACAGGGCACAGCACTGCCATAGTACTATATTATGGAATAACATATATAGGGAAACATCTTTCTTCACTCAGAAGGTAAAAGCTGGCTTCTGTAACTCTGGCAATGCCCATTTTAAACCCCCTGCATCTCCGTATCTTTTTTTTCCTGACTTCATATGTGGGTACATAACAGGCAGAAGAATGAAAAAACGCCTATATAACCCCCAGAAAAACAACTGCTTAGAGTACTAGTCTTAGCTGAAACAC
This sequence comes from Dicrurus megarhynchus, assembly GCA_013399195.1. Lineage (NCBI taxonomy): Eukaryota > Metazoa > Chordata > Aves > Passeriformes > Dicruridae > Dicrurus > Dicrurus megarhynchus. The sequence continues at coordinate 2,219,259 of VXAD01005374.1, forward strand.
TAAAAGGCACTGTAGCAATAATAAGCAAGTCAATAAAGCCTTACAGTAACAAACATGCCACGATCCCATCAAATCCTGCTGTGGGTGAGGCATTAGCAGCTCTGTAACTCAACTGATTCATACTTAAAGCCTTCAGAGAAAAACAAAACAGAAAACAACCCCTTAGAACCGCACATCCTGGCTGTATTTCCTAATGAAGTTAACATTTGAAAAGAAACTTGCGTCCTCTCTTGTGCATGGATGCTAATGCTCAAGGAATTGGCACAGCTCCGTTGGCAGACTTCATTTAACAACGTATTTTTGAGAGAAAGACTTATTCCTCAACAAAATTGTTTTTATAACAGAAAGAAAATGTACCCCAGCAATGAAAAGACAGTGCTCATACAGTTATTAGACATTTATGCACATCCATCTCACTGTCCCTGTGGGAATTATGCTTCTGGGTTGGACAGTACTGCCTCGTCAGTGGGAAATACAAATTTTGTTAGTGGTGGATTCTACCTTCCAGACACACAAGACAGGAGAGCAAAAGGGGCCTCACCTGTTCTGCCAAGTCTCAAGCTGCAGCAGCCAACACACCACAGCAGCTCGCCTGCATTGCCCCTAATTGTTTTATGTGTATTGAGGTACATTTCCCTCTGAACCTGTCCACATCTTCATGATGGCCGTGTGTGGTGAGAATTTATAGGAACGGACCACAGCGTGGAAGCATCACAAAGTATGAACATGCCAGCAATGCCTCACATCCATCAAGATTACCAACATTTCAGACCAGAGTCATAAGTCCATTTATGGCTTCTGCGTCTTCAGATGTCCAAATGCAACTGCTACTGAAATCTCTGCCTCTAATTTCCATCTAACTGCTAGGGAGAACTGCTACTGATGAAAGAACAGTAGATGAAAGTACACTACTGAGATGGGTCTCAAGTTCACTGCTTCTTTTGACGTGCACCTCAACTGTACACGCAGGACACAGCCCTTGGCAACGTAGTTCACAGATCTGGTCCATACCTTGTTAAATACACACATCATAAGACATCCTGATTGCAGGCAAGTCCAGGTGTTGGAAAGAGACATCAAAGCTGAATGAGCTGCCTCAGAGTGCACGTGAACAAGAGACATCTTGTGCTGGAGGGTAAAAAGCCTGTCTATCCAAAGAATGGAGCTTTAGGAGAAAGGTATTGGCTAAGAAAACATTCTCTTTTTTTGGTTGCCACTGCAGCATGACAAAAATGGAAACTGAATCATTAGCTTTCTTTTGCCCTGCAGTGGTATGGGAAGAAGGGGGTAAGAGGAAGGGGACCTCTCATACTTGCATGGCAAACACAACTTGTGTACTTAGGTTCTTCACTCTGCAGACTCTGAAACTTCTACCGAACTTCTTCATGAACAGCAACTTAATTTATTAAGTACTAAACATGACAGGAGCAGCATCATTACTGTTTATAGACAAATAAAATTCACCACCAAGGAAAGTCTCTTTCTTCTTGATTCTGTCTGCACTCCTGACTCATCATAACTCAAGTTATGTTGAAAATTTACACTAAAGATCTGTGTTGAAAACTGGGGATGCTATTTGCTGTTACCCTAAGAATGCATCTCTCTCTCTCTAGCTCCTCCATTATTAATTTTTTTTGGTCTTTCTGATCATGACAACTGCTACTTTGCTTGATCCCTGACCTGCTCTGTTTACAAGAGCTGAATAAATTTATGTTTTCCAAATGGCTGAGTAAAACACTGCTAAGGAGGAGAGCATCTCGGCCTCAAAAATATCCAGATTAAAAGTTGCAAAGAAAAACATTCCTGGATGCACCCCACAGCTACCTACTACTGACTGACTGGAGACAGAGGGGATTTACAGCTATGTAATCTCCTCAGTACTTCCAACTCCTCTCCGGATAAAGTCCAAGTTTTAGGTGCCAAGAGCTTGTGGTTGGTAGATCTTGCATTTGTAATGCAAAACCACATCGAGAGCTACTTCAGAAAGTATCAGACAGCTTAATTCAAACACTAGCAACAAGCCAGGCAGATCCATGGATCCCGCTACATCTACCACTAAACACTGCAAGGCACCAAAGCAACCCCGAAACCACTTTGGTATCTAACTGGACGCCAGTTAGATCCATCCTGTGGTCCTCTGTAGGACCGCAGACTGTAACTGCAGACTTCAAACTCCTCTCTGTAACAGAATTTAAAGAAGAAATAAGTCTGACATACCACCAACTTAAGTAAGAGGTCCAAGAAGCTGGAACTACCCTCTCTGACACATTAGAGAGGAATGTAAGACTCTTCACCAAGACTCAGCCTACACACCAGCAACGTGGGTGTCAGTCTCCTATGTTACTTAATCTGAGATGAAATTCATCTTACAACTTCTAATGCTTTTAGTTTGCACTTCGTGTATCTACCCCGGACTGTAAGAACAAGCTGAGCCAGGCCACAGGTATTTATAGCTGTGTGGGGAACAACTGAAATTTCTAACATTCAAGGGTTCTATTTGGGAAAGCTGAATATTTTTGCTAAAAAGATCACACTGGAAGTATCTGTATTTCATTCACTCTGATTCGTGGGTTGATATGCCCATAAAGGGGAATTCAGCTGCTCAACAACTCTCCAGAGACATTGTTTCAGACTCTCTGAAGATTCAAGAGAACACCACCTCACGTTTGCTTTTTTTGTGTGCGTGTGTTGGGGAAATTCAGTGACAATGATGCACACTATAGCTTTAAAATCGAGCTTTTAGTAAGTACAGCCACTGATATAAAAAGTCTACCATTCTCTTGATTAGTCTATAGAGAAAAATCTACTTTGGTCCTCCATTCTGAAAGACAAACAGAATTGGTAGTAAAATACCACAACTTTCTGCATCATTACAAAACTGCTTAGGAAGACACTGCAATGGTCCCTCCCTAACAGTGAACAAGAAGGTTAATTTATCCTTGTGTGACAGAGGATAACCCACAAATACCAACTTTCCTTTGCACTTACTTGTGCATGAGTGGCAGGTAGCATGGGGAAAGCCAGCAGCCTCCTTCTGGGGAAGGCAAGCATTCTCTGTGGAGTCCTTTGACAGTACAGAGAGGAAAAGAGGTGTCACCTACTCACCAGCAAAAGTACTGTAGACTTGCACTTCCCCAGCTCAGCTGGTGGAGTCTGGCTGCTGCTTATGCCAAACTCCGATTACCAAAAGGGAAAGACGCATCAAGAGAGAAAGAGAGGGAAAGTCATGCAGAAAATCTGTGAGCGAGTCACGCAGAGAACTGAGGTCTACGTATTTCTAGCCCGATGCTTCTCCCATTTCACTGGCAACATTTCTAACAAACTTGAAGGCGAAACTTTCCTCTCTACTTGAAGTAAGTTCTGCTGAAAAGAACACGCAGCGCCTTTGCCATGCTGGGGGGCTGCACAGCTCCATCCGTAAAGGGCCCCTTCTCATCTCTGAGGGAACAGCAACCTGATGCCAGAGTGTGCAAGGAGAATAGTTGCCTTTCCGCTCAGCAGCTCCCTGCTGAACTGCTGAGTCACACGTTTTCTCTGCATTCATTTCACACTGCTCCCACTCAGTCCACCTGCCACTTCATCTGGGATGGGTGGGAGGAGAGAAAGAGAGGTGAAGGCAGAAAAAATGTTCATGTTCACCCAGGACCATTATTATGATACCGCGGGGTCACACATAAAAGCAAGCCTGCAAGCTGCTAAAGAGGGATGGAGAAGAGAAATATCAGACTGCAAGACAAACTGCGTCCCCCTCTTCTTCAACAGGAGGAGACTGGCCAACACACAAGTTGCAAACCTCATCTGATTCCCAATCGGTCAATGATGTTAGGTGCTTGCTGACATGGTCTGTGAATTTCAGGGTACGGACAAGGCTCTTTGCTGTGATTTAGAAGAGCTTTCAAGTTGCTGTGATTTTTTCAACAGCCCAACAGCTACTGTGTTGTAATTGTCTGGCTGCCACAGGGAAGTGCCACAATGATAAGTGAAAATATCATCTGGATAGATTCCAGTTCCTAAGGGCATCTTCAGCTGAGTTGCTGCAGTGGAAATGTCCACCAGCTCCAACTTTCATCATTAAAGAAGATGAAGAGAAAATCCTAGCCATTTTATTGCAGGTTCCATAAAACTCAAGCATATCAGGAGCCAATATCTCCTACTACCTGTTAAATTCTTGTACCGAAAGGGACTCTATTATCAATGGTGGGAAACATGTTTATCATGGTTACAGAGGGTCCAGATTACCCTTAGGATGGGCTGCACATATGGAAATAAACATTTCATTAAATTACCAAGGTAGTATTTTTTCTGTGATTAGAATTCTGGATGGTACATTTTATAAGTCATGAAAAAAGAAAATGCCCAGAAGTTTTTCCTAATTTATTAAATCAATTTCTGAAAAAACACTTCTGAAACTAACTTTCAGACTAAACAAGGAAAACTGTGATTACTTTTCAGAGTAATGTTTAACCCACTACTACTGTTAGCAGAAACACTGAGGGCTTGTTAGGAGCTAAATAAGGATTTTGTTTTATTAAACAGAATTAATGATTCAAAAAGTAAGCCTGTTTTTCCCTGTGAGAAGGAATCAGTTCTTAATGTTCAATCTTACTTTTTAGTGACTCTAGTGCAAATCTCTGCAAATGTGCTTGTGCTCTACAGACCTGAAACGCAAAGACAAAAATCCAGTCTCAGAGGGTGAAGTGACATAGCATTAAAATGCCTTTCTATATCAACTTCCACTCACCACCCCACAGAGTAGCGCACTGTGGTGTTGCTCAAGAAGGAGTTCATGAAAGAAATGATAACTGCAGAGGAAAAGAAACATGGGAAAGAGAAAATCAAAACTCACAATCTTCTCTAATTCCCCTGCCTCCATAGAACCTTTTTTGTTCCAAATAATTAAAAGATTTGCAAAACACAATTTTAAAATACAGTATGCTGGCCTACAAAGTCATCCTTGGAGGGGGAAGGATGCAGCCTGACACCAGAGGTTTTGTTTCACTGAAGGGTGGGTCTGGGGGACTTCATTTGATCTGTCACCAACCCCTTCCTTTCTGGAAGAAACCAAATGTTCCAGACAACATTCCTCTCATACTAGGGTCCTGCACACTGGTATTGACTGCTTTTTAATATACCTAACACACCTAGTAAGAGAGAAGGTAATTCACCTGATCCTCTCACCAAATCTCTAATCCATAATAGCTCATATGAAACAGACTTGCAAGGGAAAAGCAGCTCAGGATACCTCAGCTGACACCACTCTCAATTAGGTGTGAGCCTCACTTAGATGGGAGCAAGAAAAAAAAATCTTCAGGGTCTCTGCTCTGGAAAGACAGCAAAGGGGAACTGCTAGGAGCCATAAGAAGCAGTAAGGGACTGTCAGACAAAGCAACTACATAGGAAGTATATGGGAGCTACTGTACCATCTGTAGGGTCTGACTGCCAGGGTTCTACACTCATTATAAACTGCTCTGTCTCTACTAATAATAGGGAAGTTGCTCTTAATTCCCAATGCAAGACTAGTTATGCCCTTGTCCACATCTAAATCATACTCCCACTACTAAATCAAATACACAAGGGGTTTATTCTTAATGGCTCTCCTAATGCTACAGGTCTTAAACACAAGATACGTTTTTGGGCAGTGTCCTTTTTCCTTTTCTCCTGCGAAAGGTCAAGTGAAAGGAAATGCCATTTCTCAGGGCTGCCAGGGCCCCTAGAGGAGCATTTGCTTCAAAACAAAATATTAAATTTGGTGTCAAATTACAGCTCTCAAGTGAATGCAGACCCTCAGAGGGCAGAGACACTGACTATTAACTTCTATCACACCCACACATAATTAGCAATTGCCGTCTTTCAGTCAGGGCTCAATTCAAATCTTCTTTGGTTTGATTTTGTCTTTTCTCCTTTCCTCTTAACCCTCTTACAGAAGGTCCATTCGATTACCACTGAATATTAGATACAATTTTAATTTTTCTTTTTATTAAAGAATAGATTTCTTTGTTATGCTGTTTTCTTCACTGAACATTTTCAAGTGCCTGGTGATAATTCTGGAGCTGCCTTGAGCTTTTGTAAACAGACTACAAGTTGACTTCCAGTGGAGTTGGTCGTCCCAAATTAATCCCAGGCTGCAAGCTCCCTTTAACACTGAAAATGGAAACCCACAAAGCAGCTCTGTAATTCCACAGTTGAAGAGATAAAGGCTTAGACTGCTCATGCACAGGCAACACAGGCAGGGAGAACTGTCAGCAGCACAGCGATGCAGAACGAAATGTACAGGCTTGAACTCTCTGAAACAGGATAACCAACTCTCCACTCCCAAACCTTAATTATAATTTTTGTGCCTTTACACTTTAGCTACAGGATATACTTAAATGTCCCTGAGTGCATAATCAAAAAACAGCAATAATTTAGAACCAGACAAACAGCCTCCTCAATACAAGAGTGACTCTGACAATTAAAAGAAACAAGCACATTCTGATATCACACACTTATGAAAGTATTTACTATTCATACCACTATAACCTGAATTGGTGTTGTCACACTGCTATTGCTGGAAAAAAACCAAAAGGCATATTTCTTTTGTTAAATTAATAACTTCTACAGTCATAATGCTAATACCACTGTGTGTTTCTAATGTCTCCTCAGTGACTGGCCTGGCATTCTGCAGGTGTTAGATCCACTCTGCTCTCATGAATGAGTGGGTATGCACCTGGAAGCAGAGGGGTGATTTGCTGGCTTCCTGCCAGGTTCAAATGGGAACATTTTGAGGTCATTCGTTTGGGGATAGCCTGCTTTACTAAGCGACTCAAATCTTATGCCCTGGAGCCTTCACAAAAAAACATTTAGGAGAGCCACTATCACATTCATTTCAAAGACATTCTCTTTCCTGAGCAAAGTAAATTATATCATCTTCAGCCACAAACCTGATACATGCCCCAAGGGTACTATGCCAAGTATAAGCATTTTGCTTTCTTTCACGCATTTAAAAAGGCTATGCTTGCACTGCTTGGCTTCCTCAGAAAGCAACAGTATCCCTCAGACCATCTAATTTAGGCTTTGAAATAAACACTTGTAGAGATAAAGGTGTGGACATCCACAAACAGAATCAATTTTACCTCTGTATTAGAAACCTATTTCCATCCAGGGCTACACCATTATGGGCCCTAATGGAAACCCTGAACAATTAAATATCATTGTTTCCAGTTCAGTGCTCTGCTACCTCTGTAACTGCCGTCCTTTCATGTTAGAGGCATGCTTAGATTACTGAAATGTCACAAGTATAAGAGTTTCAAGCTCTCCTTCTCCCTAGCTATCCACACAGGAGCAAAGAAAGTGAACAATGCAAGTAAAAAGTGGTAACAGTCCTGTTTTTCAGTCTATCTGGGTTCCTATACTGCACTCATCAACATGGATACACAGCCTTAAATAGTAAACTAAAAAGATGCAACAGCTTGCCTTCTCATCCTCTTCCCAGGGAGGAAACATGCACTGAGCAATGTTTTGTCTAGACAGATAAGCAGACATGCACAAGTTGTTATGGCTCTCTGTTGGAGAAGGTGACACGAAAAAAGCACACGCTGGTGATGAGCTTTGCAATTATTCCGGGAGGATTTTGCATCACTTGTCTGCAGTCATGAGCTTCACTCTACAAAACAACCCAAAGAAACAAACCTCTCATGCTCACATGTATCCCAAGGCTCCACTCCACCTCACACCACACAGCCTCTTGCTGAGTCACCGTGGCAAGAGCTGACATTAATCAACCACGGTGGTACGCAAACACCGTTTTGGATCCTGCATAAGCAGAGCATTTCTACTTCTAGCTCCAGACTGGGATCAGAGATAGCCTAGGGATTTTCATTGTGTACTCCAGCTAATGCTGCAGAAATGATGATGATCTGAGGTTGCATGGAAGCAGGTGGCAGGTGTGCTTGCATCCGTGGGAGGCACACCTGCCAAGGAGGCATACTTAAAACCTCCCATGGCTTCAGGTATAAAAGGTCTCATGGTATGTCCTGTTCTGGGGATGAAAACAGCGATTTACCTCCTCAACTATGCAACACAAATTGGGACTATTCAAAACCATTGCTTCATCAGGTCTCGATTGAAGCATTTCTTTCTTTTCAGAAGCTCCTGACTTCATTTATCATTCAGGTCACCACAAAAACACCAAACATATTCTTATGGACTCCTATCTGCCCCACAGTTTTGTCTCCATGTTGAAACATGCTGTGTACGTAACATATTTTGGAATATGAGTAGTCAATTGCTTCCCTTAGGATGCTCTTTACGAAGCGTGGGTGACAGTACGTGTCAATGGGAAGCAAGATTTCATCCACAGAGCTGCATTTCTGCTATGCTATCCAGAACTCTTCATCTGCATTAACAGGAGATGCCAAATGCCTCAGATCAAGTCTCCTCCCACACTTGACTTCAATATGAAGAATAAAGTACTGAGTAATCTTGTAAATCTCATTCTTAGCTTCTAAAGACCAGTGCAGCACTTTCAAACCATCCCACCTCTATCTTCCTCCACATTACTTCAAGATTCTACTAAAAGAATTTTTTTGTTTGCACCCCTCATCTCCCAATGCCAATTATGTACAACAAACCTGCTTGGTCCTTTCCTGAAGGGGTTGTGTGGCAAGGCTTTGGTGGCAGGGTGTGGGGGGCTACAAGGATGGCTTCTTTGAGAAGCTTCCCCATGTCTGACAGTTCTAATCCCAGCCAGCTGGCCAAGGCCAAGCACATCAGATGGTAGGAATACCGCTGGGATAATCTGTTTAAGAAGAAGAATAAAGTTATGGCACAGAAGTAAATGTTGCCAGAGAAGAAAGGAGTGAGAACATGTGAGAGAAACAGCCCTGCAGACACCCGGGTCAGTGCAGGAGGGGCAGGAGGTGCTCCAGGCACCAGAGCTGGGGTTCCCCTGCAGCCCACGGAGGAGCAAAGATCTACCTGCAGCCTCTGGAGGACCCCACACCAAAGCAGGTAGATGCCCAAAAGAAGGGTGTGACTCCGTGGTAAGCCCAGGCTGGAGCAGGCTGCTGGCAGGGGGACCTGCAGACCTGGGGTGAGAGGAGCCCATGCTGGAGCACCCTGTTCCTGAGGAACCACATCCGCTGGAAAGAACCCGCACTGGGGCAGTTCATGAAGGACTGCAGCCTGTGGGANGTTCCCCTGCAGCCCACGGAGGAGCAAAGATCTACCTGCAGCCTCTGGAGGACCCCACACCAAAGCAGGTAGATGCCCAAAAGAAGGGTGTGACTCCGTGGTAAGCCCAGGCTGGAGCAGGCTGCTGGCAGGGGGACCTGCAGACCTGGGGTGAGAGGAGCCCATGCTGGAGCACCCTGTTCCTGAGGAACCACATCCGCTGGAAAGAACCCGCACTGGGGCAGTTCATGAAGGACTGCAGCCTGTGGGAAGGACTCACATTGGAGAAGTTAATGAAGGACTGCCTCCCATGGGAGGGACCCCACGCTGGAGAAGGGGAAGAACTGTTTTTCCTGAGGAGGAAGCAGTGGCAGAAAAAACATGTGATGAACTGACCATAATCCCCATTCTCCATCTCCCTGAATGACAGAGAGAGGAGACAGAGAATCAGGAATGAAGTTAAGACCAAGGAGGGAGGGGTAGGAGGAAGGTGTTTTTAAGATTTGTTTTACTTCTCATTATCCTGCTCTGATTTTGATTGGCAATAAATTCAACTAATTTCCCTGAATTTTGCCTGTGACAGTAACTGGTGAGTGATCTCTCCCGGTCCTTATCTCAACTCATGAGCCATTTGTTCTATTTTCTCTCCCCTACCCAGTTCAGAGGGGGGTAACAGAGCAGCTTTGGTGGGTGCCTGGCCTCCAGCAAAGGTCAAACCACCACAGTAGCATTAATTATGCTGGGAAAATCATAAAAAGAATGGACAAGAGTTACATTTTATCCATGGCCCAGGTAGAAGCCCTGTGATCTATTTCAGATATGCTGAGCAGAGACACAAAAAGACAAAAGAGGAAGCAGGGCAGTATCAAGTCCTGTTTTTGAGGGATAACTGTAACATCAGAGTTCATCCTTTCATCTCCACAGATCTTGAAATGATCTTATCAGCTGAACAGACAATAGCATCCCCAAATCCATATGTGCATCCAATAGGAGTAGCACTTCAGTAGCATGTCAAAAACCTCAAGAACAAAGGAAGCTTCACTTTAGAGCTGTTGCAAAAGCGTTTTTCCATACAGAAAAATAACACAGGCTCTTCAGTGTGCTGGCAAAGGACATTCAGAACCTATCAGTACTGGTGAGCACACAGGATGCTAAAAGGGGCCATTTTGAGAACGCCTGCACAAACCTGACAGAAAGAAAAATGACCTATTCTGAAAAATAGATCTGTATTTATCTTTGTCTCCCACAGAAGGCATTCAAAATGGAAGGCATTTAGTGTCTTTCAGGAGTGCCATCCCTCTTATCAAAAGGCTGTAATATCGGTCAGATGAAACTTTTACCCGTTTCAGCAGGAATGTTGCCTGTGCAAGGAAGTTGGGACCAAGTCTTACAGTCTAACCAGCTTCCCTTCTGTTTCTGTAAGAGAGCTCTTTGACATACACAGAGGGAAGGCAAAGGCATTCAAACTGCTAAAGACTGTGCAAAGCAGCAGCTTTGGACTGTCATTTGAAGGTCAGCCTCCAACACATATATTTATTTTCCTATTGTCAAACAACCTGAGTAGAAAGAACTTTTAACAGAGTATGTTAGCTAATTGAATCTGGAACATTAATAGGTTTTTCTCAACACTGTAGCATTTTTTTCTATGAAAAGCAATGAAAAAATGCTTCTATTTAAAAGTGGTAATAGCTGTAGTCTTTGAACATATGCTTTATGAATAAATCTGTTAGGAAAAAACCCTTGTGTGTATTGGAGGGGGGTAGTATGTTTGTTCTCACTTAAAGCGTGCCATGATGGCAATCATCAACAGCAAACGGCATCTATTGTTGGGACTAAAAAAAATTTCATTTGGCCATTTAATTTCAGGTGAAATTGCTCTTTTCTTTTAAATAACACATTCTTTCAGCTAAGGAGCCAAGTTGAAAATAAATCAATAGCAGATCCATGTCATTAAGGACACCTGATAAGCTCTTTGGTAGGTGCAAAGAGCCACAACACAGTAACATGCAGGCAGCTTGCTGCCACATCATGGGGTGCAGCACACAGAAAGCCAACAGCCTACAAGGAAGAGGTATTCCATGGGGAGAACAGCCTAACAACCCAGTGCTACCACATATTGCAGCAGTGGGCGCGATCCCAAGGATGAAATTATATAGGATACAGCAAAACACAGGAACTGAGCAGAATAGACTCGGTAAAGCTTAAATGACAACCAGAATCCTGTGATGAAAAACACATGAGAACAAATTCAACCTACAGCATTGCCATTTGCATGAGCAGGTGGATAAATCTAATAAGCTGGAAGATTTGTTTGTGAAATTAAAATGCCAGTTCCATACACTAGGATGTGTGAAAAATATCCACAGTCAAGCCAGAGCTGTCTGGGTATTTTTAAAGGAAGCTTGACAGATGTTGTGAAAATGTACTGCAAAAGAGTCAAACCTGTCAGTATTTACTCAAGTCTTCTGTTGAAGAACTCCATGTTCCTCTCATTGAGTGCCCAATCTCTCCTTTCTCCACTTAAACTGAGAGTTTCAGCTCCTCAGTTCCACTCTGAATGCTCCAGAGGAAGGTTCACAGAGGCAGATTCCCCTTCCCGTTCTTTATTTCAATAACATGCTTGACTATGACTCTCTTTTGGCAACCCAGCCAGATCTCAGTTGGAAGGCTCATTTTGTGGGGAAAGAGCCATGGGGAACTCCCAAGTTGCATTCAACCAAATCTCCTCGTGCAACAGACTGCAGCTGGAAATCTAACAAATCTAATGGGTGACACCATAGCATGATCACCTCTTCTTTGGCAACTCCTCTCAGGCAGCAGCTCCAGCCGAGCACAAGCCAATGCCTGCTCTCCATTAGTTTTCTTAAATTCTCACTCCTTGCAGTCCCTCCTCTCTCCTTTTAGAGTTTTCCTTGTGAAGATGCAGAGCAGGTCCAGATCTGAGCAAAGATCAGAGACCATGTGTAGGGAGAAAGAGATAAGAAGATTCACAAGCAAAGCGAGGCTTAGGTTCCCAAGACTTCTTTTCCAAGAGAGAATGGTGATACAATGAAGAAAACCTTCCACCACTAAAACCTCTAATCCTTGAGGCTGGTATTCCACAACTACTCACCCCTTAATGCTATCCTTACTGAAATACTTTCTTTGTAGAAGTTTCTTGCATTTCCCCATGGTGATGTCACCAGCAGGCATAAGGAAAGCATGAAACCTCAATCAGCAGACTAGTAAGGCAGAGGTCAAGAAACCGTGCCTTCCAGAAACAGTAGAGGTTTGAGATACAGTGACAACATCAGACTTCCAAAGAGTGGTTTGCTTCAGCTGAAATAAGTGTATAAAACTGCTGCAGACGGACCACGTGACATGTCACCAAGGTTCTGCTCTCAAAAACGCCTAGTTGTCTTACCTGGCTGATTTTCAGCTAATTTCAGCTATGATATTAGTTCGTCCATTAATTAATCATTTAGTCCACCAAACCAAACAGTGACCACGAGGCACGCATATAATTCAGTATGTAACAACATGCCCAGTTCAAAATACTGCACTGTTTTGGATCTCACATCCTTGAAACATGCTCCTCAGTATTTTTGACTTATAAAATGTGTGTTCTGTGGCATTAAACAGGGTCCTACAAAACCACTCATCATTTAAGCTAGACAATGGACTAACAGTAACAAGCAGAGAATGGAGAAGATAAAATACAGATGACAAAAGAAGGTGTATGTTTGGGAACAGTGGAAAGGAGAATATCTGATAAAAGAGGAAAGAAGAAAAATAAATACAAGGCCATAGAAGAGAAGCCCACAGGAGGAGGAGGAGTGTGAAAAGCCTGACAGAAGGACTGAGTGGAGACTAAAAACAGCATCTGGCAGTAGCTCAAATCAAACAAGGTAGCATATGCAAGAAGTACAGCATACTGAAAACTTCCTTCCTCTTGGGTATTAAATAACCTCAGAATTAAGATAGAGAGTCTTCCCTCCCTCTTCTTTGAAATATCTTGCTCTGAACTCTGAAACAGAAAAAGAAATCTAGCTAAACTTTTGGGGTTTTTTTTTTGGTTAAATCTAGTTAAACTTTTTGGTGATTGCCATTTCCCAATTACAACTGTGAGCTCTTACTGAAAATTTTCAGACATAAGGCTGCAGAAATCAGACACGGATTTTGATTCATTTTTCTAGTGGGAAACATGATGCTGGGTATCTCATGCCTAACAGACTTAGGGCATCAAGAAGCCAGATTTTCAAAAGCCCCCATCCCTCCAGATAGAGCCCTAGTTCTGCTGAAATAACTCTAATTGTTCTTCAAAAGATGGGCCTAAGTTTCATTTTCAAAGGCAGCTTAAAAATATGGATTACATTTCACGCTGACAGTGAGACAATACCGCACAGTTGTTTTTGAAACTGAGACTGACATGGTTTTCAAACTGCTGCCTACCATGTGCTTTTGCTTCCTTTAATTGTGTCTGTGAATACAGCACACAAACGTGTCTGTTGTCACTCACAATTAAGAAAATACAGGTACAGTTGTGAGAACATCAAATACTACAAACTGGGCAGCGTGAGGACAGCCCGGCATTCCAAACCTTACGCTGCAATTGATGTTTATGGTATTTGCACCTGCACAAAACCTGAGAAAATCCCACATGGGGAAGGGTTACAGTGCTGGCCAGGGCCTAATAGAGCTTCAATTCTGTCAGCTCTCACAGGGGTGGAACATGGCCTTACAGGTAGACATGCCAAGCCAAGCAATGCATCTTCAGGGAATATCCCCCTGTGCCCCACCTGTTTTCTGTCATGGTGCATAGGCTGCCACATCTACATCTGACTGCACAGCAGGAACAAACTACAACCACAGCCCTTCACCCAGTGACCATCTGGAGCAGGGCTGTAACTGGAATTTGCTGTTGCTCTCCTCAGGTCCATATGCCCATATTTCCTTCACCAGAACACAGGAAAACAAAGACAAAAAGTTGATGCCATCCAGACTTCATTCTCACAAAGAGCACGGGGTCAAATTTACCTTCTGTGATAGTCCCTATGGCTGAAGAACAAGCTTAAAAGGTAGGAGCTACACACAGAGAGGCTTGAGCAACGAGGGGAGAACGGTCCTAATATGAATGGTGAAAGAAGGATTGACAGAACAGCCCTGAATAATCCTTGGAGGGGAGTGACAGCCCAGAAATACTATTTTGCTGCCTGTGTAGTAGTGGAGATACAGTAGAATGTACTTTTACCTCGGATTTAGGATCCCAATCTCCATAGGGACTGAGAGAAACTGTTTTAAAAACCCCAAACTCTGTGATCTACCTTTGAAATACAACTGCCTACCTGCTAGAGGTCCTGAATCTTTCTGTATTAAGTATGCCCCAATGTCCTGTCAGTATATGCTCATGATTCTCTATACATCTTTTAACGTTTCAAGGGATACTCTTGTATTAAGGTTTGAAGACTGAAACCCAGGAACATATCAGCAAATGATTCTGTTATCTTTTCATGCAGCGTGCCTGAAAGGTATCAATAAATTCTGACTTGCCCTGGAACTTCATCAGAAAGCAAAGAATCAGTTCCCTTAAATGCCTCATGAAATCCCAGTCTGTATTATCTGTGAGTATCCCAGAGTATTATCTGTGGTATTCACCAATAAGACATCCTTGATATTGTGACTGCTATGCTGGGCTACTGGAGCAGGCAGAGGAGTAAACATACATCAGGGGACACCATCAACAGGGCCAAGCCTTCAAATTACAAATGCCAGTTTACCAATTACCTTTGCTTGGTGTGAAGCAAGATAACAGTTTTATGCACAGCACAGAAGGAGAACGAAGAACATCAGGTAAACTCGCCACCCGTCCAGCTTGAGAAAGGACCAAATGTAAGAAGAATTAACAGAAATAACCCCAAAAACCTAAGAACTTATCCAGCCCTTCATAAAGATATGATAATACTGAAAGAAACTGTATTAGAACTAAATCAATAAGGACCATAGAACTAAAACTTGGCACATGATAATTTACCAAATAGGTGCTTGTCAAAAAGAATAGACTGATTTTTAATTTAACTCTTTATTGAAATCAGGGTCCCTGATAGATTCCTGTAGATAGTGTATCTTGGCACTGCAAACTGCCTCATCCTCATCATCTCTCAGATTCTTAAATGCCATTAAGAGATGAACCAAGATTTTAATCAGTTTAATTTTCTACAGTGTTTTGTGTACACACTGCAGAATAAACTTACTTTAACAAAGATTTAACTGAAAGGCTTCAACTTCAAACTGTCAACCCAAGCGCACACTCCTTCAAAAATAGCATTTTAATTTTGCTCATCCCCACAGACTCATGTGACCTCTTTTATCTGTATCCCGTTTTCCACCTGCACAAGAGCAGCTCGTGGCTCTGCGGTGCAGCTACAGCAAAACTTTTCAAGCCTCCAGAAAAACCATCCAGTTTCATTTCACTCTGTATGTTTTTTGCTTCATGCGCTGTGTTGGGTGTGAGCATGTGAACATGAGGCAGTTCTGTGAAATAAATAGACTTTTGGTTACTTAAAATGACCATTATTCAATCAAGTCCATCATTTTATGGTTTCACCATCCCTATTAATTGGCTGGCATAAACATATCCCAACAGTTTCCCAAGGAACTTTTCAGAATTTGAATTTGCCCTCCAACCTACCCTAATCAAGCTACGCCTTAGAAGTTTTTCATTAGCTCCTGTGCCCTGCAATGAAAGCAGTATTTTCTTTGTATGAAAGTCATTGATTGCTCAACTTAAGCACTACAACGCTGAAGACCTTTGGCCACATTCTACACAGCATTTTATGCAATACTGAAGTTTATTATTGTCTTTGTGGCAGCTGAACAGAATGATACCCTTTTCTTCACCAAATTTGAAACATGGGCCAGTCTACAGTCCTATGCCAATGCCTGGAGAATGACTTTTACTTCAAACACTCATTGGAGCATCTTCCATCAGATTGAAGACAGGGATTTGAATTTTGTACACCTGAGCCTTTCCTGAAACCAGCACCACTGATACTTTCTAAGTGCCTTTGCCTCCTATGCCACAACCAGGCTGTTCATCCACCTCAGGCCTTTCCAGGGTACTTTTCAGCAAGTGCACTTGCCAGGGGTAGCCTATAGACACAGAATTTCTTCCAGGGTACTTTAGCAATGCTTCCATGCTGGCTCTATCGAGTTAACATGAAGGCAAGTGCATGACCTTCAGCTCACATTCAGTTGGAAAGTTTTAGCACAGTCTTTTTGTTGGAACTATTCCACTTTGATGTCACATGATAAATGATTGTCGATCTTTTCTTTCTCCCCTCCCACACCAGGTTTTTCCAGGCTAAGCTTTTCTGCAAGGCAGAAATACCCACGCCTTATTCTGCAATGAAAACAAAACTGCTTGAAAAACTTCCCTTTGTATTGCCCACATATAAAGTGTAAGCCAGGAATCACTGCTGGATTAAAGATCTTTTTGATGAACAACCTGCAGGCTCTGTGCATGAACACTGGGTATTTTGGCCTCGAGAGAACGGCAGTGTCAAAGCCTAAGCAAAGACACAAGGGGAAGAAGTGAAACCCCTTAAAAACCAGGAGGGGAAAAAAAATTTTAAAAAGCATTATTCTACTAGAACCATTCACACATTTCCCCCCAAAAGCAGCCATATTGGTGGACAGGAAATAGAAAGTGAAATGTGAAAGATCTCTGAATATACTCAGTAGCCCTAAGAACCATATATTGGATTTATAGCACATACATTTTTTCTTTTTAGCAATCCAGCTAAAAACAGAGGGGGGTGTGGTTTCTATATTGGTGGGTGGAACAAATTTACTTTAAGTCCATACTTTCAACTACAGTTTACTACAAATTTCAGTGAGGGGATAAATTTGATAAACATGGCAAGGGATTTCTGAATTCATTATTTTGTGTAACCAGCAGAATGGTGCTCACATCTTGCTTTGAAATCAATATAGTCTGTGACTATAAGGGTCAGATAGCATAAAATACCATGCTTTTATTTATGTCAAACTATCAAGAGTAAGTGCTTTGAGGCAAAATGTGTGTTTGTCATTTATTGCATGTTTGTACATGTCCTAACATAATGAGGCTTGCAATTATTTGGCACAACTACCCACCACATCAGTAAAAAATTAAATAACATTAATGTTTCATGGCCTAGGTTTAACACTGGCCTCAAAGAATCTGGACAATGCTGTAAAAAACACCAAAACGTGTAACACTAACATGACTCCCTGAGCTTACAGAAAAGACAGCACCTCCTTCCTGCCATCAAATGAGTGGCAGGCATTGATTTTCAGTTGTCCAAAGCTGACCACTTATATCTAATCTGTAAAGATGATGGGATTGCCCAGAAAAAATAACTGTAGGTTACCTGACATTTTTCAGGATTGTTACATAAATAAGCTCATAAAGGGCTTTTTAGCAGTAATTATACAGCATGTGGAATGAACTCCTTCACCTCACAGCTTATTTGCATACAGAACATGTTTTTGCCCTTCAAACACCCCCAATAAAGGTTTTCAGCATCCTCTTTTCACAAGCTGGGCCTCCTTTGCAGTGTGTTGTTGATACCAAAGGCCCACCCGCGTCAGACGCATTGGCTCCTACAGCATAAAAACAACCACAAACTGCAACAGTCTGCAAGAAGGTACCAAATGCCAGTCCAAGTGCAGCATCAACTGCAGCCAGTAAATAAATCAGGTAACCAATAAAAACAAAATAGGTTTATCTACACTGGATGCATGCTCTAAGAGCCCTCACTACGCAGACAGGAAACACTTTCCTGTAGGAGACGGAATATGTTTAGGAAAAAGCCCAGAACGGCTTGGGAACACCCACTTCCTCGATGATTAAACAAAACTAATTTACTTACTCTTTACCACAAATCAATTAAAAAGAAAAAACTGCTTGAGACAGCTATGGACTAGATTTAAAAGGACTTCCTAAGGAGCTGTTAGGAGACAAAGGCTCAATCCTTTAGGCTTCCTTAGATAATCCAAGCTAGAAAGAATTTCATAGACATCAAGCAGGCAATGGAGGTAAAACGGACTCTGAATGATGCAAGAACCACAGCTAGGTTAAAATATATACTCCACTGTGAAAAGATGTAGCAAGAACTACCTGCCATGCTCACTGGGCTTTGCAAAACACTTAAAACCTGAAAATTAGGACAAGTTCTGGAAGAGTGTATGGCGGTATTTTTCATCTGTACTGAAGTGACAGTATGATATATCTTATCTTCCTTGTCTTACTTACCATCTGACTTGCACTCAGCCCTTTCAGTCACATAGTAACTTGGTTCCAATGCCTGCTCCAGGACAGATGGTCCTCTGGGATTATCATTTACATCCTTCATGCACTAGAATCCTGAAAAATAATGGGAGAATCTAAGCTTTAACACTATCGGATGCCTAAGAACCATTCAGGGCTCTTACACAGTTCTTCTTGACAATAAATTCTAAAATACCATGACGAGCTGTTCAACCATAAAGAAAGTGTCAACCCACTGATGTGTGGGGTGAGGTGAAACATGGCAAGGAGATGAAGTATATTGCCATATTATTATTGATTAACCTGCTTTGGCTTATTACCTGCATAAAGGAACTGGAAATCTACCAGAAGTCTTCCAGGTATCCGAACGGTTTGTACCATAAAATCTTTTCATATTTAAGGAAAAGGAGGCAATCCATGAACTAAACTCCCTTAGAAGCCATCTGCACCATATGGAAAAAGCCTTCAGCTAAAATCGTGATGCCCTTTTCACTGAAATCTCAGAGGGCTTAAAGATGTGAATAAAAGACAAAACCCCTTATTTGTGAAGGACTGTTGAACGTGTCATACCTATCACACTGTGGGGATAACTGAACACTTAATTTGGGAACAGTCCATCGTAACCTCAGAGACCACGTGCCCAACATGCCACTCAAAGTATGGCAAAAACATGGGCAAAGAGGGTCATGCAGGCACATGGAAAGACATTCACCCCTAACAAACTGCAAGGACCTTTTCCTCCTTCACACATTCAGATAAGGGAGGGGCCAGGATGCCTTTTTTTGTCCAGATTATAAAGTGCTCTGCCTTCAAGGCTTATGTGATTTGTGATCTACTTCTAAGGGGCCTTGCACGGTGAACATCAGGCCAGTTCACTCACAGTCTCTTCCCAAGTCCACAGAGAAAAATAGAACTCTTTATGTTGATGCCAATACACTGTGCCCCACAAACCCAGTCAAGAATTCTCCTGAAGAACATGAGTTTAAAGGGTTAAACTCTGAAAGTGCCCTCTCCTACAGAGGTACTGTTGAATTTGACTAGAAAATGATCTTTCTGGTTCTGAACAGGCTAATAAATCCAAGACTATTTAGATATGCAGACTTTACCTCTGACACTGGGACATTAGGTGATCATTGCATATAGAGAAGCACATTTGTATGTTAAAAAACCCCATATTTAAAAGCAAGTCACATTCTTAGAAGACGCTAGGATATAAGAAGACAGCGTCCAGGTAAAAGCAAAACAGCACAGTAATGTGTGAGGCACTCCTCAAAAAATCATCTCATCCAATATAACACGTCTTAGCACTAAGCAATCCTCTGCTACCCAGGGCAAGGGATTACTAAGGAATGAAACTGGCTGTAAAGGCCTGGATACATGCTGTCTCCTTCCCTTAGAGTAATACAAACATAGTATGTAAGTCCAAGAATAAGAATTACTGTCTGTGTACAGAGCGTGTCTCAAAACATAATCCAAAAGTTATTCCTAAAACCAGAAAAAATAAGAATATGTCATACAGATGGTATTTATACTTTTATAGCCACTTAGAAACACCTCTCCCTCCTTCCCAGGAAAATATGACAACCATTTTCAGCTAGATGTTTTTATTAAGTTCATTTTCTGATGTGATTTCTTCAGTCCAGGCTCAAAACCAGAAAAGATGTCTTGCAGGCAAGTCCCAAAGAAAGTCAACCTTCTTTTACAGAGCAGGTGCTACTCAAAACAACTAACAAACACCATAAAAAGATGGTGTGGATAGTTCTGAGTCTACCATCAGCACCCCCACCGCCCCTCAAACTTGTCAATGACGTAATTGCCAGCTGTGTGCAACAGCTCCCAAGACACAGGCTTTGCAATGCACTCATGTCACTCCAGAACAGCAATGAGGTGCAGAACCAAGGAGTTACTGGATTTCACAAGGGACTGCCACAGGACAAAAGGAATTGGTGTCTTCTGGCTCACTGTGGAAGGCCAAACTATATCCCCAAACTGCACCAAGTGATCTAATAAAGGACGTTGTACCTCTCTATACAGCTCTTTCGTCTTGACATGAAGGGCTCTGGTATCTGAACAGGTTGCCCCAGCAAGCAAAGGTTATTACTCCTGTTAAGTGGAAATGTAATTAACTCTGCATGCCCTCGGTCCAATGCAAGCAGAAGACAAGAGCTAAAATTCAAGCCAGAAGTGGCTCATGCTTTTGAAAAAGTAGACTAAGAATGTTTACATACAGTTCCTGTGGCTCAGCTCATGCAAGGTAACCTGATCACATCTAGTTTTTAGCACAGAGCTGTTTACAATGACAGTAGCCCCAAATGCTTTCTTTGACCTCCCTTAGTAGCTACAGTTCATCACAATAGTCAAATGCTGGAATAAAGCTGTTTTCTTTACACACAGTGAGCAAAGAACTTGGTATCACAACATTTCCAGAGATGCCAAATGAATAAGAATTAATGTCGACGCTCTGTACTCTTCTCTAAAAAGAGAGCAGCCTCTTCATAAACTATGTTCTACCGTTGTAGTCTGCATTCAGTGCAGATGCTTTGCCAGACTCCACACTTAATTCCTTTCTTTACACTGCCTCCAAACTCAAGCATTCCTCCTCTGCTTCTTCTTTCCCCATCATGTAATTTAGGGACAGGTTAGTTTTACACTGTTGAAAGAAACACCCATCTATTGCCTAATATGCCCCATCTTTCTGTCTCTCCAACAGCAGGTATTTTTCAAAGGAAAATGCCACTAAAGCAAGACAAGAATCACTCCTGCTTCTGATAATGCATAAAGGCTTATTCTCAATTAACTTACACCTTGCAGTTATTATCAGTGCAAAAATGATGTGAAAACAATGCTAAGATTTGGCAGCATTTTACACCTACTATACAGTGATGCAGAAGACATAATTCTATTTGCCCTTGACCACAAGGAAAACCTTCAAGGCCAAGTAGTTTTACAGAAAGGAACTCACATTAAACAATAAAGGTAATACAACTGTATGACCTTCCTTTCAAAACTCTGGTATGTTCTTTGTTATTCTGACACAAGCAGCTAAAACCAGTTAGAGTACTCACTCACGTGCAAAAGTGCCAGGCTCCAAGTTAAGAGAAGATTTTGGCACCTAATTTTGAGCTGTGTGAAACCCCTAGAGGATGTGTCACAGAGGACTGAGAAGCAATTGCCAAATTTCTGATAGCAAATACTCAGAAGCATGTTCAGACTAATTTATGGAAGCAAGAGTGACTTTATCTTGTGCTATGCATGAGGAAAATCCCATGTTTTTAAGCTACCAAGTTAATTTTTGCTGGAAACAATGACATGGTCTGCCCAGATGCAAGTAAAAATTGTACACACAATTATCTGTATGCATACCCTGGCTCTGGCAGGAGAACAAAGGAGGTTAATGTGCAGGAGCATCATCACAGAACAGTAACGCACACAAAATAATAAAATGGTTTATTGCTACTGCTCATTTTTTCCCTCTTCTGGGAAGGACATAGCATCTATTCCAAAGGACACATCATTCAGGCAATCCGTAGTGATGCTGTAAGATGTTCCCTCACTCCATCCACAACCCCCAATCAGACAAGACTATTTGCCCAAAATGAGACTACATGGAGCCACACACTCTCCTTTTGTCCTTGCATTCACTTTTCCCTCTCTTGAGAATGGACAAACTGGAAGACAGGGCTAAGACTCCAGGGGCAGAGGAACAGAAACACATTATTAAAAGAAGGGTGCACATAAGCAGTTTCTGTCTTGGGATCTGAACACCAAGTTTAATTAACCATCAGGGTGGAAAGCACAGCTTATACAATGCAGACTACCTATGGACTGCCATCCCAGTCATTCCACACAACCCCTTCTAACTGCTAGCCCACGTAAGAGCAATTTTTTACTGGCAAAACCAACATAACTGGGATGAAGGATCTGGATGCCAGCTTGGAGAGACATCAAGAAAGAAGAAACAGGTTTTTAAAACAGAGTAAATATTACCCAGGCCACTAAATAGCTCTGTAAGGGAAATAGGGCTTTGTTCCTTCTGAAACTCAAAAATTAAGTTTGTCATCAGACATTTACTCAATGCTAAATAGATACTGACAGATTCTGCCACTGTCCATGAGAATGTGTCCTGGAAAACATCTGAGGACTCCAGCTCTTCTCTACCTGTACTCTGGAATGCTTTCTGCAATACCGTATACTTATGAAATGTCAGTAAGAAGCATGATAAATATGAAGAATTTTTAGCTCTGGGAACAGCAGAGGTTTGTTCATTGAACACTGGATCAGCTAGTTGTGAGGCCACAGAACTGTAACTTGGTGGTTTGAGAGTCTGTCTTTGGTTTCTTGTTTCTCCATTTTTTAAAGATTCAGCTAAAGAGACTGCCTACCATTCTGTGGCTGTAGAGTTCTTAGCTCAGAGGGTCCTTAATATTTTTTGAGGAATTTAAATAAGTCCACCTCCAAACCATCAACGGTTGAGGTTCACTTTGTGTTGCATTTAGCATGATCTAAGCTTACACTGTTGCAGAAAGAGAGGGGTTTGTTTCATCCTGTGCAGTCTCCTCTACTGCATCCTATCCCCCTGTCTTAGCTATCCATGCAGCAACCAGGCTGCTGCTTCAGCTTTCAGAACTGACAAAAAAACTAATTAATTGGGTGGGCTGTGGATTAGCCATCACTGGGGGAATAAAAAGGGGACCCTCTTCAGTGGAAGCTCACTGCTAGATTAAATGCTAAGGTGAACTGCACTCTGCTTACAGGGATTTACAGGACTTCCCCAGGGGTTCAGCACATTGTACATCCACATGTACATTGTAAAACTAAGGCTAAGCAAGTATCAAATGAAATTCAACTCCTTTGTTACAGCATAATGATTTTTGTGAACACCTCCCACCAGTTTTACCCAAAAAAGAGTGATCAAAATTTAATCAGGGCAAAAATATTAATAAAAAAATTAAATACAAACCCAAACATTAAATACAAAACTTTAAAACAATAATCCCACTGGAAAGAAAAATTCTCCTTTTCTTTAAAAATCTATTTTCTAGCCACTAAATAAAGGTAAACTCAGAAAATTACACATGATATGCACTGCCATCCTAGAGAGCATTTATAGCAGTTACTTGAAATTCTGATGTCACTCACAACAGACATATCAGCTGGTAGTTCTAAAAACTTGGTCGTATATTAAAAGCTATGACCAATATTGTTTTCTGTGCATAGAGATAAACATCCTGCTCAAAGATCCGAACTCCTATTTAAAAACAAAACCAAACATTAAGAATAAAAAGCAACCGGTGTGGTTCTGAGACACATATGTGGCTGCATTGCATATTCCCTGCCTACACTGGCAGTGTGGGAGCTGTTAGTCATCTAATGCGCATATTTGCTTGGCACGATGCCTTTACTTTTGCATGCAGGAGAGAAAGATGATCACCCATTTATTGTATCCTTACATCTTCACTGCGTGTTCGTCGGTCACCATGACCAGGCCCTCCCAGTTCAAACCGCTGTTGGGAGGCAGACCAGCTCAACGTGAAGCCCAAGGTCTGGGAGGTTGTTAAGCACATTTGTAAAGAAAAGGGCAACTTTTAAATTCATGCTGTTCAGACACGTTCTCTGTTGGGACCTAACAACATGTTTATTTAAGAATAAGGACCTTTTATTAAATAGAGGTCTAATATAGTTTTGCTTTCAACCCTGGCACAGATCCTTTTACTATTTTCAAGGGCATTAGAGGTTCTCAAGTTGGTTTGCTCTGCCTCCATTCTGGAGGGGTCTGGAACAGAACCTAAATTTAGTTTTCAAGTAAGGTTGTCATAAAACTTCATCGCCCAGACTACAGCAGGATCAGACACGCCCCATCCTTTTGGCATCCCAATTTCATTTAAGCCCTACAAAACACACACAAGAAAGGTGTGCTTTTTAGTGTAGTGTTGATGGTGTAATCTGAAGAGTGAGGGTGCCTCAATGCTGTCAGACATTGAGGTGCCTCAAAGGTGTCAGACTTTGAAGGAATAGCTCCGGGTATTTCCCTCCCAATGTCCTTGAATACTGCAAACTGGTGTTGTACCATGAGATGCTTCATGTTACAACCTCCTTTGTATAGGATTAACAAAGCACCAAAGCAACTGCTTTCTGACACACAAGGGAAGAAGTGTTTCGAGTGGAGGTAGCTCAATGCCATCGCTTGGATATCTCAGTGGTGAAACCACTTCACACTGACTTACTGCACTTATGCCAAGGAGAAGTCTCACACTGCTCCACTCCACTGTAGAAACTGGCAAGGCCAGCCTTCAAGGCTAATCTGGGACTACCTTGCAGGACCTCTCTAAACCCCTTGCTTATTCTAATTGCCTTCAGCAATACGGGCTGCCACGTCCCTGCTGGTTTTGACCCAAATGTGCACAAGTTTAGATTCTCAAGGACTGCAGTGTACTGCAGTTACTGTGTTGGTGTAATGTCTGCTGACTGCACTCAGTGTTCATATCTAGCTGAGGGGAACAGCTTTTGACAAGCAGGAGTTCAGAACAGGTAAGATCTGGTCTGATCTAGTGGAGCTCTGTCTTTAAATTTGATGACAGTAAGACAGAAGAAATATGTGGGAAGCATCCACAATAATCAACCATCACAAGTTAATTAGCAATTAATTTAGTGAGCTACTAAAGTCTAGCGAAGATGAATCCTGGGAGATTCTGGTCACAGTTTCCCTGATGTAAATCTAGATTAACTCCTAGAGAGCACATCAATCTCCATGACAGTTACTTCAGATTTACACCCAGCTACTCTGAATTTGTGCACTTGTTTTCACAGCCGTGTGGGATATCTGTCTCAACACAAATCAGCTCTGCTCTCATGCAGATTCTGCAAGGTACACAGAGTTACAGTTCTGTAGAAATCCAACCTCAGTGAAATGGGAAAATTAAATTCTCCACTGGTGAAACCTGAGCCTCCCACATAACAGACGAAAACTCTGCTACAGAGCCTGCCACTACAAGTGGTCACAATAGCTTCCTTAGTTCTCAGTCTTCACGCAGTAAGGATAATTCCCTCTCACTGGATTTCACAAAGCTCAACAGCAAGCATTGAAATTACTACATTTTTTTGCCTAGGACTCCTAAGAGTATTAAGAATACCAGATACACAGAGTCAGTTTTGAGTCCAGTCTTGCAACCCCAGCAAAATCCATACAATCTTTCAAGGTCATCTTTCTAAGAGGCCACAGAGAGAGTAAAGACCTTCTGGCCATTAGCACTGACACTTGGGATGCAGACTGCAGTTGCATCAGGGAAATTTGATATGAAAACAAGATATTATCCAGCCACACGGCCTGTCACCCTTTTACCAGTTTTACTCAGTTCTGCATCCACCTCTCCGTACAGCCACAACCTTCCCCTTTCTTTATCCATAAGTTAACCACTGATATAATGCCCCTTCCCACCCACATGAATCTCAGCCCTAGTGGTGCAGCCCTGGTCTTGGAATTCTAGGCAGATTCAGAGAAGGTGTATGCCTGCCTGTGTGCTTCCAGGTGAGCCAGAGAACAGGTTACAAAAGTAGCAAAGAGCAGAGGTGCATCACAGGCAACATACAAATGGAGGTACTTGAACTTGAATTCAGCATACGTCCAGAGAGCTTGTCAAATGGTTTCTGGAAACACAAAGAGATACTTAGAGGCACTTTTGGTAGATGGTTTAAGATCACTTTAAGAACTTGCATCAAACTCATTCGCATGGGGATTTTGTTGTTTTAAAAGGGACAGTTGTTTTTAGAGTGAAGCATTTTAAATGATCCACTAACTCATTTACTCTCTCTTAAAAAAACAAACAAACAAAAAAATGTTTATATGAAATATTGGTTCTCACTTAAGCATTTAAAATAAGCAACTGGAAAGTATTTGACTAGAAACAAGCTGAAAACAAAGTGGTAATTTTTGAGGGGGGTTGATCTTATAAAAGCTGATATTTTATCTAAGCAATTCTACACAAAATAATTTCTCCTACACAGGCCACTTTGGGCCTTACAGCTGGAGCTCCCCAAAACTATGCAACATTTATGAATTTGCCTACAGATACAAGTTATGTCACAGTATAAAAGGATGAGTATTTAAACTATAACTATTCCAGAATGACTATGTCCGTACATGAAGTTATTCAGAAAGTTATTGCACAAAAACGCTGTATGGACAGCGTGTAAGTACTGCAGAACATTGTAGCATGTCACAATAAAAGCAATCCAACACTTTAATGTGATGAAGCAAAATAATCTCCCTTCCAGGTGTACCAGGAACTAAGTAAATCCCACAGCGCCCTACAATTCTTATCTCAACCTCCAGAAAATTACGGGAAAGAAGTAAAGCCAGAATTACACACGTGTCTCAGGTGCCTTTTCTGAACTTAACTGAACTTCACCAACAGGTGAGATAGGAATTCAACTGGTTACTGATGGCTGGGCATAAATATCCTCCTTAATTTCTAGAAGAGTAAGTGGACTCAAATCTTTCTTTGTACTATTTCTCAAAGATCGCACCAGCTGACTCATCCTCCTGCCTAAAGTACAACATGAAAGTAAAGCAAAGCAAAACAGAATCTCTCAAATTATCAGAACCAAAATTGCTGTCTATAGTAGCAGGAGATAGACTAAAAACAAAATTGGATGCCAATTCACAAACTGCCATTAAATTTCCAGGAAGCCAATCCACCAAGGAACATACTGCACCCTAGAGAGTCCTTAATGAATAGTGACACATTTGCAATAGGCTAGTTAAGGTTTTGCCAGCATTTAGGTTTTAAATCCCTCTATGTTAGCAAAACAAACCTGGGACTTACTGAAAAATTATATACAGGGTTCCAGTCCAGGAAGAGAGACTCTGGGAGGGAGCTGGGGAGAAAGTGTTAGTATTACAGTAGATTGGATTTAATGTTTTAATTTTAAAAATAAAAAAATTAATTAAAATTTGAAAAAAAGGAGGAGCTTTGAACCATTGCAAGTTCCAAAGGCAGAGAACATTTTGGCAGGCATTTAAGGCTGAGTCCTGCAGATAGTGGGTGCCCTTGAGTCTCATCTCAGTGCAACACGAGTTGACAGCACCCCTCCAAAGAATGAGGGATCCCCAGTGTCTGTACACATTTACATCCATGAGTCTTAAAGCACAAAGCTGCTTCTGTGGTCTGGATCACCGTCCATCTATACTTTCTCTGTTATTCTTGGATTAAAGAGCTTGATCTTTCTTTCATCACAAGGCTGATGACATTTACAGTCCTGGGCCCAGAAGATAAGCTCTATAAACTTGCAAACATGGTGAAATATGCAGTACATATAAGAGCTTTATGCACTGAATATAATTTGCATTAGATGGAGCATTACTCTCCCCTTGATGTTTATATGGGGAGTATTTCACGGTATCTTGGCATTGTTTTTTTAACTAGAAGCTATATAGCATCTAATTTGGAGCCCCTACTGCTTCCAACCCCATCAGCTGGAACAGACTGCACACTTCTGACTTCCAGTTCTTGGAAATGGATTGCAATAGTGCAGAGGGGAAGCAACATTAGACATTGTTAAGAGAATGGACAGAGCAGACAGAGGCACTTCATGACCATCCAAATCTGCTTTAAATGGTCTCAGTACTCAGGTAAGGCCAGTAGAGTTAGAAGTAAGGATGGTAAGCTCAAAGTCAAGCCAGCAAGTGCTTTCAGTACCAAATGGAGGTCCATTGGTTAACTGCCTCCATCCTTCACTGTCCTAAGCGCCTCTACATGTCCTGTATCCTTCAATACTCCTGGTACCTTCACAGCTGAGCCAAGAACTGCCAGCAGAATGCCTCAGGCCTTGGCTGCAGCCAGGTCTGTCCCACTTCTGAACCACAGCCCCAACAGCGGGGCATGCAAGGTTCCCCCTTTAATCCTGCTCCATGCATTGTGGCTGTGTGACAGGTGACAACAGACTGGTACTAGGGCTCCAGGGCCATGCCACAGCCTCCCCTGCTTGTTTATTGCCAGCCCAGCACTGATCACTGCCCCTTTGAAGCACCTACCCATTTTTAAAAAGCCATGTCTTTCTCGTAGAGTTCAGGCTGTGCCTTGGAAGGCAGTGGCAGTCTGCTACGACTTTTCTTAGAAAGGAAGTTGAGTACAATTTAGTTCCTAGGTCAGGACTCAGGAGCTCCCCACCCTGTCTGATATAAGACTTCCCACAGTAGGACAGTATTGTCTTCATTTTACTTGATTTTGTTAAGTATTTGGACATTTCAAGCTACAAAAATATATATACATATATATGTGTGTATATATATATATGTTTATATAGGCCATATATACATATATACCTGAAACATGACCGCCCTTAACATATCCACATTTGAAAAGCTTATCCATTTACAACATTAAGACCCTGTAAGTCAACAATCAACACTCATCCTGACTAGCAATTGCTCAGGAGAAATCAATGCCACTCAGAACCTTATCTTTCACAGACTATTGTCTCCCCAGCATAAACCATGAGCCTGACCTTCTTGTATAAACCCCTTTTCTACAAACAGGTGGAGTTTAGTAGCATGGTAAATGAATCTTGAGGAGGATTCAATCAGAGAGCAGTCAATGCTCTAGAAAGAGCACACAATGCTCTAAAAACAACAGTTTTCTTGTTTCCATTATTATAGCAGATGGCATCTTCCTGTTTGCTAAACAGCTGCCTTCTCAGGTTAGACTGACCCAGCGATCTTGGGGTGACACAATCTCTGAAGGGAGCAGAACTGCTTATCCCAAAAGGATGAATGCACTGTCTCAAACCATCAGGGTATCACTACTGTATACATTTAGCCTATTGCTGCCACAGCCTTAAAAATTAATGAGTTCTCCAGGGAATAGACAGACATAATGCTCAAAGCAAATGAAGCTGCTGCCAATACTGTTTTCCTCTTCCCTAGACACCACTTCAAACCAAAACAGAAGCGCAGATTTTGCCCCTCAGCTGAGTATCAGAATCCTTTCAGACAGAAAAAAATACCTATGCCCTGTGGATAGGCCTTGAAACTTCCCTACTTACCAGCCAACACCACATAGTCTGACCTTGTTCCCTCTGCCATCCAAGTTCCACGTGAAGAAAAACCAAGCTTCATTTTGGCATAAATGTCTGAAGTTATCTGGTCCAAGTTTTGTGAAGATGCTAAACCTTGCTTAGAAATGATGACTTGCATACAACTAAAAGGGTTGCTTGCTTTCTTCAGCACTGGAAGTGACTTTTCATCAGCCCTGGAACTTCTCACTTTTCGTTTTCTGTGCAGTGGTTAATAACATGTCCACAAATATGATAGGGCATATACACAGAAACACAGGTCAGCGAAGTCATTTATGTAAGACCCCCTTCTTTGAGGAGCTATCTCACATAAAAGGGAACATCAGCAGATGGAGCTCTGCTTCTGCATCATACTCTTCAAATATGAAAGCCTGGTAGGTGCAGAGGGGGATAGGAATAATCACTCTCTCACCCTTTCCAGCTCTTGCTTTCCATGGCTCCACTGCAAACAAAAGACAAAAAAGAAACAGCTTCTTCTGCCTTCCAATCCCTCTGCTTCCCCAAAACCATTCCCTGCATCAACCAGTGTCACTGAGTCTGCCAGAAAAAGGTTTAAGAATCCTCAAATAAAATGCGTTAAGCATCCAGAATTATCATCAATTAACAGCTCCAAAACAATGCAATGGGGGATTAGCAAAGCAGAGGAGCTCTGAAATTTACACTGATCTAAGGTCTGAGACCTGTTCTCAAACAACAGGAAAAGAATGCTTCTCTGAGGAAAAAGACCAATACCATGCAAATCACTATGACAAGCAAGCAAGGCTTTATCTAGTCTGACACATTAGCAGGATCTCAGATTTTTGCTCATCTCTACCTCTCATAACTTATGAAGCACCAGCTCCTAAAATCATGCAGCAACCAAGGAAGAAAATTAGCAATTACAACCAGGTAAATGCAATGCTTAAGTTCAGTATTCCAGGAAAAGGCCTAAAAATGGCTGGATGGATTAATGAGGCACTTTCCAGGACATCAGGATGATGTTTCTGAATACCTGCTGTGTTCTCAGAATCACAATGATGTCCATAGCAATCAGTTGCAGAAGAGGAACAAAAAAACCAGAAGCAAATTACTTTCATATATCCTGTGGTAGGGGCCATCAGCTCATTTCAGCCCACAATGAGGTCCCTTAACAACCAAGAGATTCCACAGCTCCTGGGGAAAAGCTGCTTCTTTCATACTTGGCAATATCACTATCAATCAGAAGCTGCTAATCTGACAGGATGTAGTGGACAAAGAGGGCAGTTTGTACTTCCCTGGTTTGAAACCTTTGTGGCAGAAGGTTACTCAGCTCTTTCTGAGAGGAAGAGAAATACAGAGCTACAGGAGCTGACACTTGGGTGGAGAGGTGACGGGCACAGATGGACAGGGTGGAAGCCATGCACAGAGCGGCAGAGATTGGTATCAGCTGGGAAAAAAAGAAGGAAGAAAAGCTTGTAGACACAGATAGGAAACTCTATATTCCAAACTGGAATAAACATCCGGTTTCAAGAACAGACAATGAATTAGCTTAGAGACCTACTCTCAATTTCTGTTCAGCATCAACAACCAAGGGAGTAAGCTGGATGCCTTAACAAAGCAAATTCCCAAATGACAGGAGACACTATCCCAGCTAGCTTTGGACTGCCTTCTCTTCCCAGTGTAATCAGCAATCTCATAGGCACAGCTTTACAAATCCCAGGCCACTAGACTGTGACAGAACACAGTGAAGCCAGAGTTAGCATTAGCAGGACTTTGAAGCAAGCTTGCCAAGCAGAAGAGAATCTTTTTCTAAATCCTGGATACATCGACGATAAGCTCTTCTGTCTAAACACTGGAATCAGCATCGTGCCTAAATCAGTATCTTACCACTGGCACCATTTTTTGGGGGGGTTAAAAACCCCCTTTATTAAAGTTAGGAAGTTTAACATTAAAGTCATGCCCAGGGCTAACACAAAGCAACAGTTCTCAATTTAAACTAATATAATGTAATCTAATCTACTCACGGATAACGGACTGAAAATTGATGTTCTGAGTTGCACAGACTACACTGCAGATAAAACATGGTTGCTTAATTGCTGGTTCATTATTTAGCATCACTACATAACTTTAGAGCACTGAATCTCCATTTGTGATCTGCTGCCCACTGGCAACACACAGACCTGTGACAATGGCCAAAACTACATCCAAGATCTACAGCACTTCCAATCAGGAGTCTGAGGGGTTACAGTGCTACAGAGCTCATAGGAAATTCAAAGGGATGATGTTTTTTCCTAAAAAATTCAGGATATACACTCTTGTAAATGATGCAAAAAGCTCAAAGGAGATAAAAGAGCAAATGCCAGTGCCTGCTTTGGGGATAATATACCTAATTAAGAAATTAAGGATGATAGAAAATGTACATAGCACAGAGAATGTTACACGTGCTTGCAGTAATTTGCCACAAAGAACACAGCACCATCTGAGAACATGGTTCAAAACAATAACTATCAGGCTAAAATACAGACAGCATTTGGGCACTCAGCTCCTTGTGTCTGTTGGTGCAAGTCAGGCATCAGGCAAGTATGAGAGAAGTCCTCTTCTAATGTAAAAGAAAATAATAACTATTTTAATTACATGACCATTCCAAACAGGCTCTGAGGTGCAAAAACAATCACCAGCACAATAAAATGGCCATTACATGCTTTTTAGTCACAGGATTTGTTACAATAATTCTTGAAGCTCCCAGCAGTTTCATAACAAAGTAGTCACATCTGCAGTTTCACAGAAATTACCACGTCTGTGCCAACGTTTCATCTTACGAATGTTTGCAGGCTCTGATTTCCATGTTTAGAAGAGGAATGAAACAAGGCAACCACTTAAATTATTCCACCTCTCTGGCTTGCTATTCTGAGACTCAAGGAGCAGAGACTTCGGTCAGGGTAATGGAATGGTGGCAGTGATCTCCACTGGCAAGGGAGGCTCCTCTCCTGAAGGAGACAGCTTCAGCCAAGCCCCAGTCTGGTAACAGACACTGTTACTGATACTGAAAATGAGGGAACAGATGCTGTTGGAGTACCAAATGGAAGGCATTCTGGAAAAGAAAATAAACAAATCTAGCCATACTCAACCAGTCAAGGTACAGCAAGGAAGCAGCAAGTCCCTGTTCCTAAAAGTAAAAAGGACTCTGCAGAACCACCAGAAAAAAATCCACTTCCTGATAAATAAAATTAATTCCCTGCCCCAGAATCTCTGGATGATGCTAGGAAAAAACCTATTAAGCATACTTTATTTACCTGCATTAAAACACAAAACCAAACACACAAACCAATCCAAAATAAAAAACAAACAGGCAACTGTAATTCAGTGAACTGACAGTAAATTCAAAAGCGGTATCACATATCCAAGGAATGCTTCAAATAACATCTCTGGTAAAACAAGTACTCCCTTAGGGAGGCTCAATCAAGATGCCTTGCTTGCTTCTAAGTGTCCTGACCTAAACATTATAACCTAAATCTTGCAAGAGTGGAGAAAAATGAAACCTCAAGCCTATATGGATTCTCACTGCCATTAGCAGGCCTGCAATGGTCTGCCTTCCTTACCATTTTATGGGAGTATATGCCTGTATTTTAATTATCCCAAACTTTGGTCAGTTCCAAGACACCAGTATGAGCTGCAAAATGAAACACATGGAGCGCATCCAGGGAGATCCAGCAGCCTGCCTTTTGAGCAGGTAGCTAATCAACAGCTAATTGTAAGAACAGGTCTCCAGAGTGTCTGTGTGGAAAAGCTGCTGCTGTGTTGTCACTACAGCTGCATGTGACAACTGCCAACCTACAGCCCACGGACTGCTTGTGACAACCCAAATTTCACAGACCAGCTGGGGTCAGTGAGCAGGTTCAATAGGCTGTTCTGCTCCCCTGGACTTCTCTCAACCAAAGAAGAAACTTCTCAAGTGCTGTTCTCCCTATCCCCTAACGTTCACTTAACCACTGCCATTTTACACAAGTGAAATAAGGCTGCGCTCCTGGTGGGAGGCAGGAATGGGGCTACAAAACCCGTGGTAACTGCTGGTTTGGCCTTTAAAATCCTGCCTTCCCAAAGGACACAAAGCTTGCTATACCCCAGTGGAGCCTTCCCCTTATCTTGCACCCATGAAGTGGTCACATCCACCTAAAATCGCCTGCAATGCTGTTGGCTGCTAAAAATCTCCTGCCATTGAAACAGCAGGAAGAGAAAGATGGTAATAATTGGAATGACCTGCTTTTACAGACTGCAAGTCATCTATTATGAAAATGGTTATTATTTATAGCAACTGAGAGATAAAATTCAGAACAAATACCCTCACTGTGCAGAATTCTGAGCTTCTTTCCCCCAATGGTTTTGGTTATTCAACAATATCCAGAAGAGTTCTTTACCAAATGCCAGCATTGTATTTTCTAACAAGTTCTAAGATACCATTAGAGGCTCATATCACTGATGTTATGAACAGAATATGGCTTCTCACTGAAGGGGAGTAGCAACTATCTAGAGGAAAAAAGGAAATGTTTGTCTTAGGGTAGAAACCACAAGGATTGCTATTTTCTGGAGTGTGGAATTAGGGGGAAAAAAAAGATACAACCTCATCTTAAAAGTGATGTGTGCACTGGTCCAAATGAAGTCATCATCTAAATTTATCTAAGCCACCCTCACCAAGAGGTGAAATCAGAAGGGAATTAAGCAGTAACCTAAGTAGTATGCTATAGTTTCAATAATGAAAGGAGCTGTGCACAAACTTCATATTAGTAAATACAAATGGTCCTGTTCAGTCTTTAAGAATGTGAAAATTTCAAGTCTCTGCTTCTAAGAAAGTCAGAAATGATACAGGTAGGTTGTTAAAAAAAAATAAAATTAAATAACTGAAGGTAAATAAACCATCCCAAATTATATCTCCTCAATAAAACCTTCTTTTAGAAAATATTTTCAATTTAAATTCAATCACAATTTTAGAATACATTTTCTCACAAGCCAGACTGAATTTGTTGTAATACATATTTTGACTCCTTTTTCAAGTCAGTTCATAGGCTGATGTGGTCCCACAGTGCAAATATTCC
Source organism: Dicrurus megarhynchus (assembly GCA_013399195.1). Taxonomy (NCBI): domain Eukaryota; kingdom Metazoa; phylum Chordata; class Aves; order Passeriformes; family Dicruridae; genus Dicrurus; species Dicrurus megarhynchus. Next base: position 2,253,816 of record VXAD01005374.1, read on the forward strand.
ACTGTCAGTTACTTTCAGACATGAGAAACGTAACTTAAACCTTGTGCACTATAAAGAAAATCTAAACTGCTATCAGATTTTTAACAAATAATTCACCTTTTTTTTGAAAGGACAATTTCCTTCAAGCATCTTGCTTGTTCCTTGATATCAACAGCCCCCATTGTCCCATGTCTGCTCCTCCTTTGCCATTTATTTAAAACAATTTTATACTTTACTGACTTAAGTTTACAGACTAGTGCTATTCATACACCAATTTTCAACATCTAATTCTTAATAGCACATAATGTGAGTTATCTTTATCTGTACCCCTCGCATTTTAATAAAGATGTACACATCTCCAGACACACAGAACTCATGGGATCTAGGGACATTGGGATTTCTAGGTATAACCGTGATTTCAGTAAACATGCATTTCAATAAGTAACAAACCTTATTTATCACAGAATATTTTGAGTTGGAAGGGACCCACAAGGATTGAGTCCAACGTCACAGAGTCACTTTACTGCACTAGTAACACAAGATACATCCTTACCTGAAGAAACACCTACAGCTGTAAATACAAAGTATTGCTCTAAACGGAAAATATTCTGTTCACTCAATATATACAGAACAAACAAAGGAGTGGATATCTAAGAGGATTTTTAACCTTAACTTCTCATATTGGATTCACAGATGAAAATGTGTGTCTTTGCCAAAGCACATGTACCTCAAAGATCTTTGTGCTCTTGCTACACCTCTGCTTGCACTGTTAAAGGGCTCCTTTCATTGTCTTATTCTCCTTTAGGTGTAGATTTGATTTCACCAACTCCTGCAACAGTAATTCAAACCTAAGAGTCTGTCTACACAGGGCTACACACCAGAATAGCCATTCCAAACATTTAGGCATATGCATTTCCAGTTCACAATCTGATTGCGTAAGGGCCACGCATGTGTGGAAAATAAGCTTGGTATGCTAATGTTAGTGAATTTCCATATGTAAATTAGCCCTCCATTTCCCAGTTAAATAAATCCATCTCCCACATCTCTCAGGGTCACACAGAAATGAGAGACAGCATTTGATAACTGCCTACTTACAAATAGAAATGTATCTTGCAAGATTCTTTCTGCATTTGTTGTTTTTTACTGTGAAATGAAGATGAAAGGAAATGGAAGACAGAGATAAGAGACTTCCGCTTCTTGAAATGGAAAAATCTTAGTCCACTGGACTTGCCCACTAAAATATCCAGTGATTTTCTTTCCCCCCCAAAGCAGTGATCAATCAGTTATCTGCCAAGAATTGCGTTGGATTTGTATTTAATATTATGGTTACAACTGTGGAATGTATTTCAGGGCACCACATGCAGTCTTAGCATCCTGGCCTCCCAACTTCCAACCTGTTCCCTCTTGACAGGAGCCTATGCTGCAAAAGGCCTCAGCAATAAAAACAGATTTTGCAAGGGTATGGAAATCATTCCTATGAGATATTTTGCATATTTCATTACAGCAAGGACTTCATGACCTTTGTCAACTGCAGGTTTCAAAGAGCCTTCTGCAAGTGAACCAACAGCTTTGGAACACACAGCTTCCAAACAGAGAATCCATTGAAACCAGTTATGTGGTACAGCTTACACCATCCATTTCCCTGATTTCCTAGCAGTTCAGGAAACAAAGGCATTCAGAACTGATGGGTGCAGATCACAGGTTCACCAGGATAAATAACATTTCTTCCTCTAATGTAGCGCGCTTCAATTCACACTCACTTGTAGAGAAAACCTAATTGCTCCAGTCACATAAGTGCAACTGAACAGAAACAAACATATCTACACAGGTCCTGAAAGCAGTCTCTAACCCACTATTAAGTTTCTTCAGTGCAAAAACTTCTTGTAAAGCCAAGGACATCCAATTCTCCTTCAGACATACCATTTCAGACTAGACTACAGTGACATCTTATGCTGTCAGTGTCTGCCAGGAACTCTGGAGCTCTATCCTCCATCAGCTTCTTTAAGGAACATTCTTATCTTGCACAGAACTGCTGCCTTCAGAGTCCTGGGTGCTCATCAGCACTTTTAATGAAACATGATCTGCAGACAATCGAGGGGCAGAACAATTCTAGCGATACATGGACTACAACATCTGAATGATTTTTTAAAAGCAGTGTAATTAAGACTAGCTGTGTCATATGCAGTTTGATGAAGCCGCGTATCCACACAGACACCAGTTTAGATGGTGACGTGTCAGCTGTGGGTGTGGCAGTGGGCAAAACTAGCGAGGAGCAGGCTCTGCATACTGCAGTGGTTGGTAACTTATTGAAGCTTTCAAAACCTGTCAGAAGCTCTGGCCCATCAGGAGGTGCCAGGTTTGCACACACAGGATTATGAAGACAGTCATCATCCTAAACAAATGTATGTACATTAAATATATTACATGTAGTTTTCACTCTTGCTGGCACTCACTGCTATTTGAGCCCAGCCTCGCATATTTAATTCTTTTCTAAAAGATGGTTTAAATGGCTTTATTATATACTGCAATAACTAAAGGTATTTATCTGATGATGGATAACAGAGGTCACAATCTCCCTGTAACTTAAGCAAGTTGCTTATACCTGAAGGGTGTGTTTGTGTCAAAAATGAGTTCCTATTAGCACATGCAGTTGTGTCCACAGGACAGAATTGCTATAAAAATACAGAAAGTTGCACTGCCTAGCTGTTATACCCATACACACAGAAGTAAAACACAGAATGAAACTCGCTATGATACTGAATCACAAAGGAAGCAAGAGAAAAAATTTTATGCTAGAGATCCAAGTCTTAAAAATACTAAATATTTTGGGCAGCTACTCATGACCTTAAACCAGGGTCAGACTGTTACTTCTATTACACCTGCAAGCAAGGATCTGAGCCCTACTGAAGCAAGTTAGGAAAGGCTGCTCCTGCCCCAAACAGGTTAGGAGTCAGGTTACATGCAGCAGATCACTAAGTGAGGAAGGACTAAGTAAAGAAGACGCAAACCAATAAAATACGACTTACTGTCATTCTAGCTGGTCACAGATCAGGGCTCTTACAACACAGGAGCTTGAATCTGATTTCTAACATGTGAATTATTACCATACTAACTCTTTGAAGTTGCTCAAAATCACAGGACAATTTGGTTCCATAGAATTAAGTGAGGAGTCTGACAAGAACATGAGCTCCATCATGAGATAAAAAATACCGTGACCTTCCAGAGATGTTCAAAACCCTTGCCCTTCTTGAATATCATGGGTTGCTCTCTATGTGGTAGCATGGATACATATAGTGCACACACACACTGCATCTCTGCTGGCCTTATTCTGCTAAAGATGCTCTAGTGCAAATCAGTCCTTCAGTTCTTAAATTTCATTTGCATGTTCTCTTTGCAAGGAAGTCTCAAATAGTCTCTGAAGTAGAAACCCATTATCTCTGAAAACTCAAGACAAACTGTCTGAGCATCAGTTTAAACCAAGAGTCCAGGCCCTATCATAGGTTTAATCTTGGGTCACATCAGTTACATTTTGCTGTGGCCTTCACAGGGTAAGCAGGGAACTGAAAAAGAACTGTGAGAGCAAAATTCTCAGGGGATTCTGTCATGCACCTTTTAAAAAGCTACGAGTCAGAAAGGCTCTTCTACAAAAGCCTACAGGGCTCTAGTCTCCCCTGCCTCTTCCACCTTTGGACTCAACATTCCACAGGACAGAGTGATCTGTTAAGCAACTAACAACCAACCAAACCCAGCAAAGCTCCCTGCCTTTCAGAAAGGGTTGGTTTGTGGACAATTGTGAGGCAAAGCCAAGCAAGTGGAATTCTTCAGTGCAGTTGGTTAGGCAAATTTACTAATTTTATTCCTGAAACAGGAATTTCCTAACTGTATATTACCTCACTCCCTTTGTTCAACAAACTTAACTTCCCTGTCTCATCTCTTCTGTTGACAAGCCCAAACCAGAGCTACATGGCTGACCTTTTCACACAGAGGCAAAAAGAACAGATTTTTTTTTTTTTTTTTTACTGTGTAATTGCTCCTGCTGCAGTAACATCTGCCTTTCCAGATAATGAGAAAGCAGATACTGGAAACCATCCTACTACATAATGGAATTCTGAGATCCAGAAAACAAAAGAAACACTCTTAAAAACATCTCTGATCTTTCCCCCACCCCACACTTTTTATTAAAGCATAAACCATGTAACAGAAAAAACCAGAAAACAGCTTTTCCATTTCAAACCAGTTTAGGTGCCTAAAAGCTGTATGTGTTTATTTGCTTTTTGTGCTTTGTACTTAATCAATATTAATACCAAAAGATACATGCTATAATTGTTCAGATTTGCATTCTTTTTGTGTATTCTGCCATTTGTCACACTAAATTGTTACTAAATTGATGGTTTTGCTATTTAAAGGCTTTTGTTCTAGTTTTACATGCATGACATCCAGTTGGCAACTCTTTCTGCAGTAGAGTGACAAATATTTTAAAGCCCTTAAACCATAATACCGCTAAATAAGAAGTAAAAAAAATCTAACAAACCAACAACACAATACTACAAAGAATAATGCCTGTTCAGTTATAACAAAAGGAATAAAACAAGCAAATGTGATGTGCTTACCTTTCTGCACATACCTACTGAGAACGTTTGGACTCATTATATGCAAATGTAGAGTAAGTGTTCTAGTGTCCATTTTATCCACATTCAAGTCAACTGGCTAAATTTTCTCTCTCAATGGGCTCATATTGAGCCCCTGAACAATCCCTTCAGATGTACAACACTAACTCAAATATATCAATGAGAACACTGGCAAAATCACCACATTCTGCTACTCCAAAGGAACAAACTGGAAGTGTAGAGCAAGCAGTGAGAAAATTTACTTCAGCTATCCCACACAGTAAAATTCAGGACCACACAACTTGTGCTGAAATCAATGTGAGCTCTGGGTCTGTCTGAGATTTGAACTTGATCCATTAACTGCACAATTTAACCAACAAGGAAATTATCATCTCAAACTGACTAACAAAACATTGTGATCAAATAAAAAAAAAATTGCTTCCTCGGTATATGCAACATTCTGGAAGTAAAGAAAAAAAAAAGAGGGTAATGCAGCCACATTGCTTCAGAATCTGTGATTTGTTGCGCTAACAAGCACGGAACCTGATGGCCAGCTGTAAATCGTTGCCAATCAGGTGGCAGCCAGCGGAGCTGGATCCGAACCTCGGCAACTTTGTAAATAACGCTGCGATACCAAGGCTTAACCTACTAAATTTCCTTTTCCTTTTTCACATAACGTAACAATCACAGTCTCACCGAAACGTAATTGCATGACAAGATAACCGTATGTAAAGTTTGAAGAAAAAAAATTGTCTTAATTGCAAATGAGCTCACAGGGCACATGTGAACGCTCTTCTGTTCCATGCATAACTCTACCAAAATCCAGTTGCACAGGTCTCCAGGTTCTCAGCACTTTATTGCCTACACCGGCAGCTCTCCTGCTCTCAGCACTGCCATCTAGGAGAGAGCGGCGGCGTATCGCGGGCCGCCTGGAACATCAGCTCCCAGGCAGCAGCATTCCCGGAAAGCATCGCAAAGCTGTTGCTGCTGCTAAGATTTTAACTGCAGCCGGCAGTTAACGACCGGCTGTGCCGGTTCGAGAGCAGCCTCCCCCAAATCCCCCAGCCCTTCCCAAGCGAGGTCCGCTAAGCGCATACACCAGCATCGGCTCCGCGTATCTCGGCGTTCTGGGGCGGGGGAAAACGGGGGAAATGCCCAGCCTTGTGCGCGCCGCCACCGCGCCCGGGCCCTGCGGGCACGGAGCAGAGTGGAGCGGGCGCCCCGGGGGTGCGAGCGGCGCCGGAGGAGCCGGGCACGGCC
>VXAD01005375.1:0-15236 GCA_013399195.1 Dicrurus megarhynchus
GGAAGGGAAGGGAAGGGAGATACATCTGACTAAATGCCTGGGCACAGGGAGATATCATTCTCCAACCATAAATATTATCCATTTAACATTGTTGCCTTAAAAATTAATTAACATATAAAATATTATTTTAAATTACATTTGGTTTCTAATCAGCAAACCAGTTGCTTCATAGAAAAATTAAGGGTAGGACAGCCTTCTCCATGTTATATTTCTGCACTTGATTTTTTTTCTATCAATGTGCAAAATCTTTCATTCTTCATTATATAATTCAAATATAACAATTTCAGTCTGACTGACTCCTGTCAGTCAGTATCACTTTGAGCCATCCTTAGCACTCACAGACAGATTTATACTGCTGGCAAATGTAGAAAACACCCTTTCTGTCCTTGAGAGAAGACATTAGGAGTGGCAATAAGTAGTGTCCAGCCTCAGACAGGCTTTCTTGATCCATCCCTACAGTTTGACAGTAAGACATTGAAACCATTCTCCTGAGCTTTATTTTTGCACCTAGTTGTGCAAGCTTACAGTAGCGTCATTTTGATCCCTAGCTCCTGCATGAAACTGTCATGTGAAATGGTGCCTGAAGCCTTTCAGTGGTCAAAATAAATCACATCTGCTCCTTCTTTACCCATCAGCCCGTTACCTTGTCAAAAAGACAAATAACGTGGTTTGACGTGATCTGTAATGGACAAATTGATGAGGGCTCTTACTTTACGTCTTGCTTTCAATAATATTATTTGTTATGGTGCTTTTATAGGAATTTAAGTTTTTTAATTGTATATAGTATCCTGGTTTACTTTTTCCCCCCTAGTTTTCAAGGATTAGCGCTATTTTTGCCTTCTTACAGTCTTTTGGAACTTCATCCATTCTGCATGAGTTCTCAGATAAAAATGCTAACGGCTTTGAGATGGTCTCATTCAGTTTGCTGAATCTCCTGCTGGGAATTTTACTTGGCTGAACAGATTTGAAAATGACTCATGAGTCTCTTTCCTCTTTTTTTACTTATAGTAAAGTGGTTCTTACCTCTATTTCCATATGTCTTAATTGTGTTAACCAATTTTACTGAAGAATTAAAAGAAAAATACATTAAACAGTCAGAGTTCTCAGGATATTCCACTATTGGATATCCTATCCTTTTGTGTAGAGATCTTTCTTTACCCTTCTAAACAAACACCAGTATGCTTACGGCCTATTTTCTGCCTCCTGATAACTGCATGTCATTTTATACTTTTTTGATTTTGTCTCTACAATTTCATGTTGTTCTTTTATATTCACCCTTAATAAATTCTGAGAAATCCTTTCTGGTGTGTGAGGTTGCTGAAGAGTTCATATCCCAGTTAAATTCATGGCATAGCATACTTTCTAGCCTTTCTTTGCACTGAGTTCTATATATGTGACCCATATATGGCTTTTAAGAATCCATCAGACTTCGTGGTCTTTATTCTTTTAACTTCACTTTCCCTAGCTTCTTATCTATCACTTTTCTGAGTTCCTGGAAGTCTGCTTTCCTGAAAACAATTCATATTAGTCTCTTTATCCATCTTAAGAGCAAAAAACTTCAAAATTCATTATTTCATATTAACCCTCATCCATTTACTTTCATTTTCTGAGTAAGGTCCTCCCAGTTAGCCACAACCAAGTTCAAAGAAGTCTTACTGTCCATCACCTTACCTTAACCAGTCTGTTCTACCTCTTTGCAAGCTGATGACTGAAGAGCTGAAAGTTTTCCACTGACAAAGAAAAAAAAACTTCCTGTTTTCGATTGGTAGCTCCCCTTTAAAAAGCACAATATCCAACACTTATTTATGTTCTACTGGAGACCCTGAACACAAGAGTAAATAACCCATAGTCATTATTAGCCCCTGAGTGTGTTGGGTTGGGTGGGGATAGAGTTTATTTTCTTGACAGTAATATGGGCCTGTGGTTTGGATTTCTGATGGAAACAGTGTTGATGACACGGGGATGTTTTAGTTACTGCTGAGCAGGGCTTACACAGGGTCAGGGTCTTTTCTGTTCTTCACCCACACCACCAGCGAGGAGGCTGAAGGTACACAAGAGCTTGGGAGGGGACACATCTGGGACAGCTGACCCCAGCTGACCAAAGGGGTATCCCACAACATATGGCATCATGTTCAGTACATAAGGCTAGGGGAAGAAGGAGGACAAGGGGCATGTTCTGTAAATATTTCCAGATCACAGAATATTCTGAGTTGGAAGGGACCCACAAGGATCATTGGGTCCAACTCTTCATTGAAAGGCCCATACATCCCATACAGGGATTGAACCCCCAGCCGTGGTGTTATTAGCACCATGCTCTGACCAGCTGAGCTCATCTCAGGGTCACATGTTCAGATTGATGGCATTTGCCTTCCCAAGTCACCAGTGCGTGTGATGGGGCCCTGCTTCCCTGGAGATGGCTGAACACCTGCCTGCCCTTGGGAAGTGGTGAATGAATTCCTTGGTTTGCTTTCCTGGCATGTGCATCTTTTGCTTTCTCTATTAAAATGTCTTTATCCCAACCCACGAGTTTTCTCACTTTTACTCTTCCAAGTCTCTTCAACATCTGACTGGGGGAAACTGAGTGAGTGATTGTGTGGAAGTTGGCTGCCAGCTGGGGTTACACCATGACACCAATTAGGTTCAACATGTTCTATGAGCATTCTGAGGCTCAAATACCTTTAAATATGTTTTTTACATTACAATATCTTCTTTCTTTTCCATTCAAAATCAAACTTTAGTTTCCCATATAAATATTCTAAATCTGTGAACTAATTTTCTGTAATGAAAGTTAAATCTTTATTTGACTTGTGTGCTAAGACATCAAGACCATCATCGGCATTACTCATCTATAATCTAANCAATTCCTTGGTTTGCTTTCCTGGCATGTGCATCTTTTGCTTTCTCTATTAAAATGTCTTTATCCCAACCCACGAGTTTTCTCACTTTTACTCTTCCAAGTCTCTTCAACATCTGACTGGGGGAAACTGAGTGAGTGATTGTGTGGAAGTTGGCTGCCAGCTGGGGTTACACCATGACACCAATTAGGTTCAACATGTTCTATGAGCATTCTGAGGCTCAAATACCTTTAAATATGTTTTTTACATTACAATATCTTCTTTCTTTTCCATTCAAAATCAAACTTTAGTTTCCCATATAAATATTCTAAATCTGTGAACTAATTTTCTGTAATGAAAGTTAAATCTTTATTTGACTTGTGTGCTAAGACATCAAGACCATCATCGGCATTACTCATCTATAATCTAATCTGCTGTATTAGATTATACACCTAACATGTTTAAAATACAGTTTTATCCTTTTTATCACCATTATGGCATAGTATCTTTCCTTCTTTTCAGTTTTGGCCTTTAAGGCTGACCTGTAAACTTATACTGCCACCATTTGCTAACTTAGTCTAAAATTCTTCTCTCCCATAGCTTTGAGTATCTTCCTTCGTCTTTGGTATGACCTCAGTGAAAACTCCAGTGAAAGAAATGAACCACACCCCTGTTCAGTTGTTCCCCTAAAAGCATCACCCATGGGCAATGAACACAAAGTCATCCTGCCTACAAGTCTGCAGTTACACATTTTTATTCAATTTATCTATACCTATGTGGACTATTATCGATAGCTATGGGCACTAAAGGGAATTCCAGCTCAGATCTCATTTTTGCTCCAGGAGCTATCTAGCAACTTCCCTGCTTAAGATCACTCCTGGCAGCATCCTTACAGCCTATGACTTGGGCTTATAAAGCTATCAATGCCAGGACTTTGGGTAAGTGAATTAATCTGCCTTCCCACCACTGTTGCTCTGTGGTTCCGGCGCATTGTCTTCTCCCTTCTCCCTTGAAAAAGCACTATTTCCTACTTAATTTGAAAGATGTTACCCACCTGACTGCTCCATCCCCCTCTTAATCACATTTATTCTCTTCATTTTATCTGATGCACATAAATGTACTCCACGTCCCAAGTGGGATCTCACTTCCCTGTTCTGTTATGATTGTAACAACTCTTAGCAGATGATTTATTCAAGAACTTTTACCTCAAGATTGTACCTCTTTTTCCCCACTGATGAAAGCTATTCCTTGATTTTCTGTAACTTTTTTCCTCAGAATTACTGGAGCAACATATACTCATTCATATTTTTTGCTGATGTTCATCAGACTGATTTCTTTAAATTCTCTGTTTTTAGAGTATTATCTTGTTATCATTTGTGAACTCCCAAAAAGCTCTCAGGATGACCACATAAATACTTGGTCCAAAGATTTACATGGTTAGACTTCTGCATTATATATGTCCAAAGTGATATGGCATATGTATATATGGCATTTTCCTTTCCATATGCATTTCTGACAGGCTATATCCATTCACGCAATGCTAATAGAAATGAATGAAAAAAAACCCCACACTTAAACAAATTATCATTTCTCAATTATAAGACTGGAAACATGCTTTTATAAAGTCTATTCGGCCAACTCCTTTCATTAGCTTACTCTGTTAGCAATTCAAACTCAACAAATGCTTTTTTCCCTATTGTATTTTTAGAATAGATTGCTTTTCTCTTGGGCACAATCATCCATGATATTTTCACAAATACAAGTCACTCTCAAGAATTATCTTTCACTAATTTCATAATTATTTTACTTGAGTTTACAGCTCTTACTCTGCCATCTGGGTACATGTTCCCAAAGCTGTTGAGGTCAATACAGGTATCAGTCTCCAACAGCAGATCAGTAGCCTTATTGCAATATTTTCCTTGTCTCTCTGCTGCTGCAATATACTGTCACCTGCAGCTTTGTTGGGGAAGAGAGCAAAGAGATAAAACAGAAATGGTTCTAGGGAAGGTACAAAAAGAAAACTAGATAGAAAACTAAGAATGAATGTGAGAAAGATAAAAATATTCAGGAGATAGATTTCTTTTCTCACATGCCTCAGCTCATATTGACTATATCCACAATAAGACACCTACAAAATCACAGCTTCTAAACTGTATACAGATTAAAAATATTGACACCAAAAAGCAGTCAGATACTTCTTGATAACTTGTTAAGAAATGTTAAAGAAGGGAAAATTAGGAAAAAGATTAGGAAGGGATAGAAATAAGGGAAGTGAATAATTTCAAAGCTAGTAACTTCTATATATTTACTTTTTATATATTTCCCTGGGAAATGACGGTAAACTGCCCCCTGCCTCAAGGCTCTTTCAAAGATCATGCAAACTCAAAACTTGCCTATATAGTTTTTTGTGTTAAGGAAAAAGCCCCCCAAGTGGTAACTAATTGAGCATATCTCAATTTTAAAAGATTATGAAGAAGAACATTTGAAACTGAAGAGTAGCAATGGCAGTGAATATTATTAAAAACTCCTCAGTAGCAAATACATCTTGTCCTATTAATTTCATTGTTATTATATGTGTAAATTAAATGAGCAATTATATATGTAAATAAAACAAGGCCATATGAAACCTCTTAGACTTCAAAATATTCTCCTGAGGGAGCCAGCTATGAGCTCCTTCACTTAACAAACTAAAATTCTGCAACATAAAATAATTTAGAAAGTTCTAACAGACAGCAAACTATACTAGATGATTCACCATGAAAGGTCTTTTCCATATCTGACTTCTGAGTCAAGGATCTATAAAACCATCAATTTTCAGGGACTATCACCCCCATTTCCTCACCAGAAATTTCTATTATCACTGGGAAAACTAAGTGACCAGTAAAGACACCAGTGACAAGTTGCTAGTTATCTGTATTTAAAATGCAGATCTTTTATTCTAATGCTGCTATGACATACAACATTTCAAAAAAAACCCCCACTGATTTGCATACAATTTTATCCAAGTAAAAATATGTTGCAATGTTTTTCTGTGGAAAAAAAACTAGAATTGAAAGTTGATGCATTTTTATTCTTTTATGTTCTCATCCTAATCTAGTACAAGATTACAGACCTGATGCAATTCTATCATATAATTAGATGATGCAAGATCAAATGTCTTCTGTTGCATTGCTAAAACAAAATCAGGACTATGTTAACTATCAGTAGTTCAGTTTGTCCCATTGCCATGAATGGACTTCTTAGCTGCATGTGCAGTAAATGAGAATTAGAATGAAAAAAAAAAAATGAAAAGAAAATTAGCAAAAAATTAAAAACATTAAGATTTTTCAGGCACTTGAGTTGCTTATATTTTTATCTAGTCTAATTTATGGGGGTTTCTTTACAGTTTTTCTTATGTTTTCTGCAACAACTTTATTTTTCTGTTATCCATGAAGAGAACAGTAATATGTCGACTTCTCACAAATTGTGAGGGAACAAAATGATTAATTTTAAAATTAATCAAATCTTTGAAATTGTAGAGCACAGATATCTGAGTCTTACTTATGATAGCATTATGAACTAGGTCCACTCAGAATGTGGGTAAATAAGTGAAAATAAGTAGGAACACCTATTATATTCCAGTACTTGTTAACCTGTATGTTTTAGCATGTGCATAAAATTTGTTGAGGCTTACTTGGAATGTGAGAAAGTATGAAGAACAAGATAAGACTGATAAAAACAATGGCAATAGAAATGAAAAGCTAATTTCCACATTAAAGTTTTAAAATATATGCTAATAGTACAACATCAGTTTAGGTGGTATTCCAATCAGAACTAACACCTTGTAGAACACAAGTTATCAAAAACACACAATCAAAAACAAAGTACTAAAGAGGGGAAAACATTGGTTTTTACATAATATTAAAGTTATGAAAGGTTTCTCATGATTCTCACACATGCAAACTCTTTCAAGCAGAACAAGGTTTTGTCTAGCTTGACAAACTTCCAAATTAATTTCATAGTTCTAAAATACATAAAATAATCAAGTCTTTAAGTATCTCTTTAGGCATTTGTGCTGGTTTTGGCTGGGGTAGAGTTAACTTTCTTCACGGTGTCTGGTATGGGGCTGTGTTTTGGATTTGTGCTGAACACAGGGTTAATAATGCAGAACTGTTTTTGTTATTGCTGAGCAGGATTTACACAGAGCCAAGGCCTTTTCTGCTTTTCCTACAGCCACACTGGTGAGGAAGGTGGGGATGCACAGGAGGTTTGGGAGGAGACACAGCTGGGACAAGTGACCCCAACTGACCAAAGGGATATTCCAGACCATATAGGATCATGTTCAGTAAATAAAGTGGGGGGAAGAAGGAGGAAAAGGGGGGATGTTTGGAGTGATGGCGTTTGCCTTCCCAAGTCACTGTTATGTGTGATGGGGCTCTGCTCTCCTGGAGATGGCTGAACACCTGCCCATGGGAAGCAGTGAATTAATTCCTTGTTTTGCTTTGCTTGCATGTGAGGCTTTTGCTTTCCCTATTAAACTCTCTTTATCCCAACCCATGAGTCTTCTCACTTTTGCCCTCCCATTCTCTCCCCAGTCCTGCTGGTGGGGGAGTGAGTAGGTGGCTGCGTGGGGCTTGGCTCCTGGCTCGGGTTAAGGCATGACAGAATAATGAAACACTTTTCCCTATCAGTGCTACCTGACCACATTCATTCATTGCTATTCTCAGAGAGAAGTTTTATTCTGTACTTTCTCAGTGTCCTAGCTTGCCTATGGTATTGTTTATATTTTCAGTTTTAGGAGCAGATGTTGCATATATCAAGGTCATTGGAAGTTTGAAACTGAAATGAGTAACAGTGAAGTCAGGACTTTACATGGAAAACTGGGTAACAGGCTTGCATTAAAAAAATACAAATAAAACTAAAATGTACTCTCTAAAACTCATTTGGAGTTGAGGGGTTGCCAGGAAGACATATATGGTCAAAAATAGACTCTGAATGGGAAAATAAGATGTGTCAGAAAGAATGATGGAGAGGAAAAAAATTCAAAATGCAAGGAAGGAAAGGAAAAAAAGAAAGTAAATAGAACTGCAAGAAGGGGATGAAGAGATATAATCCATTCTATTAAATGACTTGACAATAAAATTAGCAAGCTGTTTTATTTCTTAACCAACACATTTTTAATTTTTACATCATTAGGTTAAATGAAAATGAAGGAATCCTAAGCCAGCAGCCTTAATCAGTTCTGACTGATGAAGGAATTTTGAGAAAGAAAGTTTTTGTTTCTTGTTGGTGTTTTTTATGAAATCTGAAATACCAATGTTTTTTGTACAAAATGTTCTGAATTGATCATGTTCAGAACCCAAAATGTAGTATCACTGACCTTTAAACATATTTCATAATGAGGGTGAAGTTTCTTATCATATGGAACTACAATTTCCTGTATTTTCTTTTGTTTTGCAATGCATATTATTCATCTCTTTGTGACCTATGAAGAACTTACAGAGAACTTATTAATACTTTTATTTAGGAAAGTATATTGATCTTAGTGTTGGCAAGGCAGCCAAGTTAGCTGTAACAAATATAACACTCACATTGAGTGAAAAACGGAGAAATATTTTTCCAAATGAAAAGACTTAATTTGCCCAATACATGAACTGTAAAGAAAAGATAAAGATAATTTTCCAACACCTGGGTTAGGAGAGATGTTTGAATAAATCTTTATTAGTGCTCTTTGGTGTTAATTATTTGCTATGAATACTTGTTTGATAACAATACAATAAAAGTTTGCTGACTGTCATATGCAACCCTACAGAAAAAAAATCCAGTGGTTTAAGAAGATAGCACTTTCAGCTGTTAGTTTAAGGTTATATGAAAACACACCTGAATTACAGTTTACTTGAGCTAGCCTGCCTTAAGTTCACTTTAAGAAACCTTTGGAGAATACACGGCTGCTCATAGGGCTCAATACTAACTTTCCAAGCTGCCCTAATTCAATTCACAGTAGGTTGTCTCTCAATACCTCCATGTTCAGTCTGAATAAGGGAATAAAATAATGGCTTCTCTTTAAACAGCACCATCTCCCAGTTTAGAAGACTATGAGAGGTACATAAACACCTAGAACTGGCCCATAGCCACTTAGCACCCATAAGAATTCAGTCACTGGAAGACCAGTCTTTGCCTTCCAAGGTCCTAACCAGTTTACTAAGTTCAAAATCACTCTCTTAGTTACTTCTCAACCACATAATAAATCTTGAATTATTTTCTGCCAAGTAAATAGTGGAGCTTTGAAAGAAATGCCTTTTGCCACCATTCTTCTCACATCCCAACAGTGAAGTCACCCCTCAGAAATAGGAGCTCTTGGTTTGAATCAGTGAGTCAGTGAACATGAAATTTGAGACAGCAGTTAAGATAGTGAAATCTGATGATGATTCTTTAAGACATACATGCCCAAAACTTTTGCTCAGGAGTGATAATACTAGCATCTAAATGACTCACCTTCCTTTCTGGTGGGAGATATTTATGTCCATATATGTAATTATATAAATATGTATTTGCAATATAACATCTTTATGCATTTCCTGGGGAAGAAATTTTTTCTCTAAGTAGAAAACTGAAGAAATAAAAATGCAATGTACCATGAAGAAATATGTTTTTCTCTTTATTGCGGTACATTATATGTGCTAGAAGGCCTTTGCAGTGAGATTCTAGCCCATTTCAAACCTCATCTTTCTTTAATTAAGGTAAATGAGTTGCCCATTCTCCATTGAAAATTGATTTTAGCTTTCGTATCTCAACTAACTTATTTTTTAGCTTACAACATAGATTTTTTTTTTTATTTTATTAATTCTTTAGCAGTTCACTTTCACATATTTCTAAAGAAGCTTTGTTTTGGTATAAAGTCAGTCCTTGTTATCACTTCCAGGTAAACTAAACTTTTTTGGTGACTGCAGCCATTCTTAGTACACAGCTCCTTCTATTTCAAAACAAGTGACTAATGAACAATCCTTTAACATCATTATTTTTGTCCCTAAATGTTATGCTTGACAATAAGCTCTTGCAGCCTTGCTGACAACAGGAGGATCATCCCACCTCTTCCTTTCAACACTTTATGTTTTATATTTTCAAGTCGTTTATTTACCTTTCAGTTTTCCCAACAGATATTTTAAACTTGTTCAAGTTCCATCAGCATCCCAAACTGGAATATGACTGCAGATCTAGACAGTTCCCAGAAAAGCCTGTTAGGAATCAGGATTAACACCATCAGAAGTTGTGTAAATTAAATGTCTTCTGCACTCATCCTTCTTTGGTTAGCCTCTCAGATATGACACATATGCTCAAAACTATGATAAAATAGGATCATAAAATGCAACCCCCCAAAAAACCCCAACAAAACAAACAAAACAACAACAACAACAAAAACAAACAAGCAAGCACAAACCCAAAACCACAAACAAAAAAAAGCAAACAAACAAAAAAAGCTAAGAAACCCCTCAGCAATTTGTAAGCAAGAACATGAATGGCAGTGGGTTTTAGAAACTGTGCAAATGTGACAACAAACTGGTACTGTGGCATTTGGTTTTCATTTTGGTGACCATCACAAAACTAATATATATATTTTACCACATATAAAAAGACACTAATTAAACTATGAAGATAAATCCATCCAACTTAAATTTTCCTGTTTCAGCTGGCCTTGGATATAATCCCAAATTATGGGTTAAAATATGAAAAAGTAAAATAATTCAGCCTATACAGCTTTCTAAATAAAATGGACTTAATTGATTGTTAGATTGTTAGAAAAAAATAGATACTGTAGAGTATCCTGAGTTGGAAGGGACCCCCAAGGATTATTGATTCCAGCTCCTGGCCCTTCACAGGACATTGTGACATATACACTTTTACATGGAATTCAAGGCTGTGCACTTGTAGCCTAAGAAGACATTTCTGTGCAGCCTGTGAAGGCACCAGAGCTTCAGAGAAGGGCAGAATTCAGGTACACTGCTAAATGCCTTTTGCTCTGTAGCAGCATGCTCCATGAAGTCAGATACACTGGTTCCTATTCCAAAGCTCCAGATTCCTTCCTTTGCGAGCACATGACGCCCAGGTCAGTAGCCAAACTTTTTTGTACACTGCTCATAGGCACAGATGCCTAAAAGCATCTAAGACCTCTAACTCTAAACAATTAAGATGTTTATTGCCTACAACCTTTGCCTGTAATGGCATTTCCTTTCAAAGCCCCTAGAGTCTTAATGTTGTAAGCTGTTTTTTGAACTTCTCCTATTACAGTAATTCTGGGGTTTTTTCCATCTTCTCCTTCAGGAATAGTGCCAAAAATTTTACTTTTCTAGAAAACCACTTGTTTAAGGAAACACATGTTTTGATTTATATCATAAGTTTTATATTTTGTGCTTTAGAATGACCCTGGTTGAGCAGGGAGCTTGGCCCAGATGACCTGCTGTGGTCCCTTCCAACCTGACCCATTCTGTGATTCTGTGATTTTTAATTTATATCTTATGTGTTAATGCTGATAATTAATAGGCTAAGGCTGGTCTTTTCATACTCTCAGGGATTATAGAAAGTACATTAAATCTTGGAAGCTTGCAGAAGTTAGCAGCTCTGTCTCCTCTTACTGTCAGATCTGCTCATCCCAGAAATCAATAAAGGTTTGAAGAATGTACCCTGAACACACACACACACGTGAAAGTTTATGAATGAGAAGCAGCTGTAATTTAAAACTGTGCCTGCAGACAGACGTCATGAATTATTTTTAGTAGTTATGATAACATCTTGGGCAGAGGCCTAAAAAGCACTTGCATATATACTTATACAATAAATCCAAATCTGAGATTCTCACAATCTTTCCTCTGTTTCTGCATAACTGTTTAAACTCTGCGTGTTCCCCACACGTTCTGGATTTAAATGTGTGCCTAAAAGAGCAACAGTCTCAAAAAGCCAAGTGATTTGGCCCAAGCCTGCCTGTGACCAGCAATTAAGCTGTCCTCTGCCTTTGTCCATGACTCTCCAAGGTAGTAAAAGCTAGGTCCAGGCACAAAATGCAGGTGTGGCAATTCCTGCCTTTTAAAATTGGTCAGTGGAAGTGTCAGGCTATCAAATGTTATATCAGGGAATAGCTAATTGATAAAAATACCTGCCCAGTGACAAATTATGGGATCAGGTTCCTCACAAAATGGAATGACATTTCCTGTAAGACAACGTAGTGGTTATACGGTTTGTCCAGGAAGGAACCCAATTACCTTTTTATGGTGCAATAAACTTTGAAGTTCTTGCTGCAATAGCTGGCACCTCTTTGGGAAATGAGATGGAAAACATCTGCTCTCAAAACAGACCATCCGCTGTTTAGGCTGGCTCTCTAGAGATATAGATTTGAATCCCTCAGGGAAAGGATGGTATTCAAGCCAACCAGCTGCTTCTTCCCAAATGCTCCAACATGGAAGGGTAACATCACATGGCACACTTTGACAGAAGGAGAGGCATCATTAACAACTCTCTGCCTCATTAAGATCCTTCTATCACACTTTGAGAAGGGATTAATTCTTCTCATGTGTGTTAGGCTTGCTCAGTTCAATTGTAATTGATTAGGCCAATGGGGACATTTAACATAAACTTGCCTGATAGACACAGATGGTATTCAACCTGCTCAAGTCTGTTTCTCTAATGTAGATGTTCTACATTTAAGAGAAGTTTGAGGGTTTCTGTTACTTTAGCAGAGAGATAATTGGTCCAGTCACTGGACTCAAGAAAGCTATTGATCTTGTCCTGGGGTGGGCACCCACACTTCATCATCTGAATACATCTCCAGCTCTGGACAGCTATCAATCATATCTAGCTCTAGATAGAACATAATTAGGTCTAAGACTCCTAGTTCACACAGAGGCAACAGCCCTAAAATTAAGATATGTTGTATCCTACCTTAGCTGCATAGGAAATCTGGGATGAAAAAGACAGGACTCTCTTATGCCACTGGACTTGCATGGGAATAGGTTCAACATTACCATCTGAAAAATATTCTCAGGGATAGAAGCCAGGGAGTCAGTCGTATCTACTGAGCAGACTCACTGGGTATAGATCCCAGGAAAGAGAATATTTAATTTCATAGAATTGTATGAGTTATGAGTCTGACCCCATTACATTTGTTTAATGATTACCTACACAGCTTGGAGAGTGGTCCCAAATTAAAGGCCAGCCTCTGATTCACCTGACACTGAATTTACTCTGACTGGAGTCAGATAAACCCAGAGCTGTTCACTGGCTTTACATCAATGCTTTTCAGCTCTCACTTTCTGTCTGTGAGGAAAAGGTCTTCAAGCTTTCCAGAAGATTGCTGACAACCCTTTAAAGACTTGAAAAACCAGTCAGTGAGTCATGTTTGGTGGGATGCTAATTAGTACTGATAATTAGTGCTTTACATTGTCTTTTATCTTCAAAGCACTTAAGAAATGCTGACTTGGCATTAATTCTCGCAACATCTTGTCTAACCTTGCTGTGTATGCTAACAACTGAGCAGCTGATTCAAGAAAAAAAAGAAAAAGAAAAAAAAAAAAGAAAAAGACCAAGAGAGAACATCTCAGTGTCTCGTTTCTACCTGTGCTTTGTAACATTTACATAAGCACACAACTCCACAGTAGGTCCCTGCTATGGGCAGAAATTGACCATTTCACAAATGCAGAAAAGGCTGAATAAATTTCTTAAACTTAAAAACCGTTATCTCTGTCTTGTATACATTTATGTTTGTTTACATTTCACAGTGTGCATATACACACTGGTTTTTGTGACTCCAGTTTTTAGATACCTGAATACTCCAGAGCTCCAGAGAAAGCCTTATGCCTTACGCCTTATTTGCAGGCATAAATTTTAATATTTATCAAGGAACCCAACATCTAGCTGCTGCGAAACACAATTTATGTTCTGTAGGGCTAGCCTCAAAAGATTCATAGAAGTGAAGTTCTGAAAAAAACCTCAAAGATCTTTCTTGTGCTCCTAGGGAAAATCAGATTTTATTTTTTTAACCAAAAACATATTGACCAATTTGTCCTTCTAGAAGTGTTAACAGCAAAGTGAACAGAATGGAAGAGTATATAGGGTTGTTCAGGGAAACTTTCAAGGATGGAAATTTCATTATATTTCTTGGCAATCTATTCAAGTGCCTAACAATTTTCACCCTGAAATTTAGTTCCTTATATTCAGTTACAATTTTCTTTATTGCAACCTGTGGCAAATAAATACCTCTTGTCTTTTTGCTGTTCACTTCGTACAAGAGTCTGCCTTTACAAGGGACTTTTGGAGAAAGAAATTTAACTCCCTTTTAACTTTCCCTTCTCCAGATCAAGCAAATCCAGTTCACTCCATCTCACACAATATATGCTCCAGTCACTCAAGCCTCTTAATGACACTTTGCTGGACTGACTTTAGTACTGGGGCATGCAAAGCTGAACACAATATACCAGATATGGCCTTCACAATGCCAGGTAAAGGGGAATAAATACTTTCTTTGACAGCTTTGACCTGCTACCTACATTCTAATCTGGTGATACACATTCAATTTTTTGGCCACCAACACCCCAAGGTCCTTTTCTGCACTACTGCTACCTCAGCAGCTTGTATTGCTGCATGCATTTGTTCTGCCTCAGATGCAAGAGTTTGCATTTGCTTTTGCTAAACTCCATGTGGTTCCTCTCATGAAAGCATTAAGTAGAATCATCTTAGTACTGGCCCCTGATCGTGCTGGTTTTGACTGGGGTGATCTTCTTTGCTTATGTTTTGGATTTCTGATGGAAACAGTGTTGATAACACAGGGATGTTTCAGTTACTGCTGAGCAGCGCTTAGAGTGTTGAGGTTTTTTCTGCTCCTCACCCCACACCACCAGTGGGGAGGCTGGGGGTGCACAAGAAGTTGGGAGAGGACACAGCTGGGACAGCTGAGCCCAGCTGACCAAAGGGATACCCCACACTATATGGTGCCATGCTCATCATATAAAGCTGGGGGAAGGAGAAAGAAGGGGGGAACGTTTGGCATAATTGTGTTTGTTCCCAAGCCACCATAATGCGTGCTGGGGCCCTGCTTTCCTGGAGATGGCTGAACACCTGCCTGCCCACAGGAGGTGGTGAATGAATTCCTTGTTGTGCTTTGCTTGCACATGTAGTTTTTTGCTTTGACTATTTAACTGCCTTTATCTCAGTCCATGAGTTTTCTCCCTTTTATCCTTCCAATTCTCTCCAGCATCCCAGCACAGGGGGACTGAACGAGAGACTATGTGGGGCTGAGTTGCCAGCTAGGGTTAAATCACAGTACTGAGGAATATCACTGCCAGTTAGGCTTCAATTTGTTGACCACTACCGTACAGCCTGGAGTTTCAGACAGTTTTTCATCCACTTTGTGTTTCATCTGTTAAAATCTCTGCCTGC
>VXAD01005376.1:0-45585 GCA_013399195.1 Dicrurus megarhynchus
CCTTCCCTTCCCTCTCTGTCATCAGGAACATAAGCAAAAGTAAGAATAACTTAAGATAGGAGGGCAGTTTGGGAGAAAGGTATAAGGATAAGCAAGGCTTGTTTGGCTACACAGCTGCTAGGTGCAGAATGACAGATGTAAATGAGTATGATGAAGTTCATCTGGATACTGTGTCCTTATCATCTTCTACATTCCCTGCCTGTTGACATCTTAATTCTTTTCTAATTGCATTGTATTTCAGAATTATCTTGAATTCCCAGTGCTTTCTTCTCCATTTTCAAGTGAGTTGACACCATACCAAGCATAGTCCCAGTTGCAGCTAAGGTGTGAATTATTGCAGCTATTATTACTGGGTAGTTGGGGACTGTCATAATGGGAATATTCTGAGAGACACTGATCAAATCTCCAAATTTCAGACATGCTTTTTTTTTATGCTCTACTCCTAGCTGATTAGTCTGTTACAAGCTAAGAGTCAAGCATTAATCAAATACATTGGTCTTCGGGTTTCTTCAGAGGGTTAATATCTATTTTCAGACATCTTTCTATTCGTCTGTTTCCTGCAAATAGTTGCAGACTGTGGCACACAATCCAATATGATAGAATACTGTACTTCTGGTTCTAATTAATTCTTTTTAGGTGTCTGGGTATAAGGTGAACAAGAATTTATTTCATTTTTCTGTTTTAAGCAAGCAGTGTAGTATAAAGAATAAAATTATATGTTTCACAAATAGACCTTCTCACTACAGGGAAGGAAGGATATAGTTGGTGCCTCAGTCATTAGCAAAGTAAAATAGTCAGTAACTTGTCTCTTGACATGCACGATATACATCCTTCTCTTACAAAATAAAATTGCAGGTTGAGGAAGACAGGAATGGGAGAAACTGGTGAGATTTTATCCACTCCATTCATTGTTTAAGTAGATTACATATAGTTATCCCTGAAGTAAGCCTGCAGATATCCCAGCTGTAAGCCTATTAGCATGTTTCCCAGATCAATATGGAAAGGATTTGTCTTAGTTTGCTTCATTGTTTTAAGCCAATATAGTTCTTTACTGGTGTCAGAGTTATTATATTCTTGTTGAAATCGCCTTCCTTGTACTTTCATAGGTAAAAGACAGCTGTAGCGTCTGTATTTAGTAACCAAATGGATTTCACGTTTAGCCAAGAAAGCCGTGTTGACTTGAATTAGCAACAGTGTGGCCAGCAGGATCAGGGGACGGGTTTTCCCCCTGTACTCAGCACTGGGGAGGCCACACCTTACATCCTGTGTTCAGTTTTGGGCCCCTCACTACAAAAATATTGAGGTGCTGGAGAATGTCCAGAGAAGGGCAGTGGAGCTGGGGAAGGGTCTGGAATCCAAGTCCAATGAGGAGCAGCTGATGGAGATGAGGTTGTTTAGCCTGGAGAAAAGGAGGCTCAGGGGGATCTTATGACTCTCTACAGCTGCCTGAAAGGAGGGTGTATCCAGGTGGGGGTCAGCATTTTCTCCCAGGCAACAACTGACAGGACAAGGGAAAATGGCCTCAACTTGCGCCTAGAGAGGTTCAGGTTGGATATTAGGAAAAATGTTTGACTGTGTTTAAGCACTGGAATGGGCTGCCCAGGGAAGTGGTAGTGGTCACTGTCCCTGGGAGCGTTCAAGCAATGAGCAGACATAGCACTTTGTGCTATGGTTTAGTGGCCTTGGTGGTGTTTGGTCAAAGGTCAGACTTGATCTTGGAGGTATTTTCCAGTATTAATGATTCTGTGATTCTGTGATAATTTATCATCATTTTTCAGAGCCTAAGCCTGAGATGTTTAGAACATACTTCTCCAAATAACTTTCAGTGTATCAACAATATTTTTCACTAGGATTCTCAAATCTCAGAGCAGTATTCTGTATCTTAGTCAAGAGAAGAGTATCACGTAGTAGAAACAGAAGCTGTAGAGAGTTAATGTCCAAAACCTGGTATAATACTGTCAGAAAATGTGATACTTTTTTAATTTAAACTTCTGCTTAACATACACATATTAGTAAATTCTGCTAGCATAAACTTAGTTTTGTTGTGTGCTACTACCAAAACACTTTCTTTCAAAAGAATATAAAATTTTAATTGTACTGTAATGCAATTCTTCCAGCAAAAATAGAATATAGAATTTCATCTAACTCAAAGGTGTTGTATACACAGGGTGCCATCACACAGTTATCCCGTTACTGTAGTATGTACACTAGGCACTTCAGTTAAATATTGTGGGGATTAGGATTATATATCAGTATCAATGCTGTCTTGCATGAAAATCATGTGAAGTATATGTGAGCCTGTAAGACTGCTTCCAATGTTTTGAACTGCTTCAACTTCTCATAAACTTAAATATTAAGATTTATGCATCCTAACTATAACAACCCAAAACATCAGTCATTTGGAATCTAATAATTTTGTGATGTATGGATTTTGAAGCAAACTTTGCTGTAGTTCAGAATAAGGGAAAAGATGTCTCTCTTCCTTTTCTTTTCCCTTAGATGCCCAATCTTGCATTGGAACTGTTGTTCTCCAATATGATGTAGCAAGACAGGACCATGCTGTTTAACCTTTTATTCTGTACATGTTCCAAAATTTAAAGATATTTTAATATTGGACCACTTTTAGTTTCTAGAGAGCTCTAAATAGCTCTTTAAGTGCTTTCATCAGTTTTTATCCTAAGCCCACTTTCCTATCCAGTGATTGTAAATTCTAGTTTGGCAAATGATATTGATGATAACCTGAATGTAATGTGGTGAGGTTGTTATTGGATGAAACCTATGTGTCTCCCTCTACTTGTACCATTCTCTTCTTTTTTTCTCTCCTTTTTGTTTTCTTTCTTTTTTTTTTCTTTTTCTTACTCAGCTTCCCCCATCCCTATTCATAGGGGAGCCGTGGATTGTCACCTGTCTCACTATTACATGTTTAACTTCTGCTGAGGTGATGGGTAAAGGAAGACAATTAACAACACAG
This sequence comes from Dicrurus megarhynchus, assembly GCA_013399195.1. Classification (NCBI taxonomy): domain Eukaryota; kingdom Metazoa; phylum Chordata; class Aves; order Passeriformes; family Dicruridae; genus Dicrurus; species Dicrurus megarhynchus. The sequence continues at coordinate 2,972 of VXAD01005376.1, forward strand.
CCATTGGGGCAATTATTCAGGCATGAATTGTTTCCTTCTTGTGTGATGAAATTGCTAAATGAAGCATTTGAAAGACATCAGTGTATTACTAATATCATAACTTTTTAAGTGTTAAGTTATGACATGGGCTAAGGCAGAGCTGACTTTTCAGTGGTGCCCAGTGTATGTAAAAGAGGCAATAACAGGTGGTCCTTTCTGAACCTGAATGAAAGCTTTTTGCTGCGAGGCTGACCAAGAATGGGCACAGGTTTTGCATAGAGGCTGTGGAGTTCCTATTCTTGGCTACATTAAAAAGTCACCTGGATGTGGTCTGGGCAGAAGGGTAGAAGCCTGTAGGTAGCACTGCTTGAGCAGGTCCCTTCCAGTCTCTGGGACTGTACTGTCATTTGGTGAAAGTCCAACAGTAAGAATCACAAACGGAGAATTTGTAACACACAGGTGACACATGGAGAGCATGAGCTGTTTCCTGTAATACTGCTCATTCTGTTAATAAAGTAGATTTTTCCAGCTGTAATGTTTTAACTTCTAAATTTTATGTTTTGATCTACTGAGTGGTCAAAATAAATACAGTCTCCATTTTGACATCACTTTTTCTCCCTTTGTTTCATTATTATCAGGTGCACATTCAGTTTTTTGATGAAAGGACTGCAGCACAATATCATACTAGGAGAAAAAACCCCACTCATATACCCATAACTCACTTCTGAAGCAATCTAGAGATCCCGTTTCATAACTGTATAAATGATACAGAAACAAAAAAAGCTGTTTTGTTCAGGTGGTTCTCCTGCTTTCACATTCTTCCTCAGAAAGTAATCAAGATACATTTTGTTGTCAATAATTATGAAAGGTGTGAAGAAGTAGTATTATACATGTTAGACTTTATAATTAATTCTACTGTTATCATTAGTGCCTTAGAATAAGATCTTGGCTCAAGCTAGAAATTTCATTTGATACTGTAACTATCATGCTGCATACAGATATTTTTGGGAGATTGTGAACATGCTCATTCCGGCCCATGACAGTTATGCTAATATAATAAAGACAAATGCCTCAGTATCTGAAAAGTATCTGAGTACTATTAAGGATGGATAATACTTGACTAACTGTGAATTAAAAGCCATAATATACTAGACTTAGCAGTGTAAATATCAGCTTAGAAAGCACAGTAAACTCGTAGAAATGTTCTGTAATGTATTTAATTCTTTATCAAAACTTGTTTCTGGTTAAACACTACAAAATACCATCCCAACAAGGACGTTCCTGTGAACTTTGTCCTAGATTGTTTCCTAAAAACATTTTTGTTTCTGAAAGAACAAACTGTAAGGTCAGATAGCTTATGTCCCTCCATTGCTGCCACTCAGTCATTTGCTATCCCAGCACATCGCTGTGATCCCAACAAGATGATATTCCTGCAAGTGCACAGAGGTCTCTATTCCTCATGTTTATTCACCATGGTGAGTGTGAGGCCGTTGTACACCCCTTTGCATATGAGCTCTTCAGAAAGGCACTTCAGCATTCTGATTTCTGAAAGAAGGTCTGTGTGGCTTCCTCATAAAGATGCCCTGTAGCTGCTTCCTTGCTCATATGCACATGCTTAAGGTGACCCTGCTTAAGCCTCATTTTTTGATTATGTGTTACCTTTCATTCATGTCACCCCAGGCCTTTGCTTGTCAAATCTGTCCACCACTCCTTCACAGGGCTGCTGGAAACTCTTTCCCTCCCCATATCGCTCCTGGTTCCAGTCCCTTCTTACCAGGTCAGCCATCCTGCTGGCAAAAATGTCTCTTCCCCAATTAATGAGGTGCATCCCATCTCTCCTAAGCTGTTGTTGACCTCAGAGAAGGCCCTATAGTCATAGAAACCAAAGCCCTGTTTGCCAATGCTGGTCTACAACCAAGTGTTGACATGCAGTATCAGTGCCCTCTTCCTCACACCCTTTCACCCAGGATGAAGGAAAACACCACTTGGACTTTTCTACTCACAGAATCTCTAGTGGACAAACTAATATTTTAGAATAGCATAAATGTAATTGTTTGATGGTTTTTCTCACAACAAAAATTTTGAGAAGCTTTATCCTGTTTATGAATGTAATCTTGTTGCTGGTGTGTACTGATGGGTAGGGCTCCTGTGTAATACTGACTAATTTTCCAGCAAGAGTAAATACAATTTTGATGGTTTCGAAGGTAAAATTAGTAGGTAGATCAAAGTGAGAGAGTCATGAAGTAGTCATTTAGTCTAAGCAGCCATCCATGTGCTGTGATCTGCTGGCAATATGGAATTTCATTATGACGGTTGTTGACTAGTACCGTTCCTAGGTACTTAGTAAACTGATTGTCAAGACAATGCTTTTTATATTATGAACTTTCTTTGAAGGAATTACCCGGAGTTTCTACTTGCACAGGTCCCTTCCAGTGTTTATCTCTACATTTCACCCTTCTGTTTGTTACTCTTTTACAGGGTTTTACTACTGGGAAGTATATACGTAAATCCAGAGAGACAGCTTCTGTGTCACTCAGTTAACTGTTACTCCTCCATAAATCTGTGAAAAGCTGAAAAAAGAGTAAAGAAATTTGTATTACTAACTGCAATATTTAGCAACTAGAACTAATACCAGGCAGAGTCCAGCTGCCTACTTTGCTACTGCCAAGAACCTTGGGAGAGGACAAACAATCAAGTAGTGTTTAGTAAGAAACTGGGGTTCTAACATGAAAATATGTTAGTATCTAGAAACTATTTGTAATATTCTGTTCTTCCTCTGTGAATAGCTTGTGTAATCTGTCTTCCGCTTTGTGGCTAACACCGCACAATTATGAAAGCAATTATTCATAAAATTTTTGTTTATACAAAAATTGAAAAGGAATGCTTATGTGAAACTAGTATATTATTTCCATTTATGCTCTTGTCCAGGAACCAAGCATTCTGTATTAATTGTTGAAACTTAATGTTCTGAGAAGTTTTCCTTTATTGTGAAATGCATTATGTTGCTGCAAATTCTTAATTAGTATATTGGCTATTCATCATTATAAATAGATAAGATCTTAAGATTAGCCTTTTATTCTGACTATTAAAAGCCTGCCATTACTGCATGTGATTACGAGATCTAGTTCAGTTTGCCTTCTGTGATGTTTTGTTTAGGCTTCTAGAGGAGAAAAAAGAAATTTCCTGCTGCACTTGAAAGTAAATTACAGGCTTTTATTTTCTGCACTGAATTAAAGCCTGCTACATTATTTGATCTAGACAATAAAGCATATGTAGCTGAACAAAACTTTGCAAACTCTGGTTGCTTAAAAAAGTAAATTAGTTCTGTGTGAAGTAGTCCAGGAACAAAATAAACAGTAATCTGACACATTTTAACAATCTCTTTTGATAAATAATAGAGCAGGTTAGACTCTTAAATCATTCTGTCTTCATATTTCAAGTCTAGAAAACAGAAGGATTCCAACTGAGAATTTGGTTGTATTAAAAAAATCTTTATGGAATTTAACAGACAACATGAAACTGCACAGAATATGTAGAAGAGGAGTAATTTTCAGCATAGTAGCTTTGCCTAAATTCTGCCTATTATACTGAAGAAATACTAACCTTGTTGCATTCAGCAGCTGGGTCCCGACAGTATCTTTTCCCACTTGGAGGGGTTAATTAGTCTTCTTTCAAAATGTGGCCTGTTTAGCTTACATTCACATCATGCAACAAGCGCTGCCTATACAAAGCAATACCATTAACAGACGGGTGTGTCCAACTGCTTAATTAGGCAGAATAAAAAGGACCTTGTCAAACATTCATCTGTTGTTTGTCATACACCTGACGGTCCAATTAGGCAAGGATGACGTCTTTTCTGCTGTAATATTCACTTCCTTTACTTTTATAGAGTGTCAGTGAAAAAATGGGAGAGTCTTCATTTAGATTATTGTTGTGGCTTTAATTCCAGACAGCAGCCAAGCGCCTGTAGCCACTCACTCACTCTCCCACCAGTGAGACTGGGGCGAGTCAGAAGGGTAAAAGCTGGAGAGCTCAGGGGTTGAGATAAAAACAGTTTAATAGGGAAAGCAAAAGCCACACACACAAGCAAAATAAAATGTGGAATTAATTCACTGCTTCCCATGAGCAGGCAGGTGTTCAACCACCTCCAGGAAAGCAGGGCCCCATCACATATAACAGTGACTTGGGAAGACAAACAACATCCCTCAAAATGTCCCCCGCTTTCTCCTTCTTCTTCCCACTTTATACACTGAACATGGTGCCACAGGGTCTGGGATATCCCTTTGGTCAGTTGGGGTCACCTGTCCTGGCTCTGTCTCCTCTCAACCTCCCGAGCACCCCCAGCCCCCTCCCCAGTGTGGCAATACCAAAAGCAGAAAAGGCCTTGGATCTGTGCAAGCCCTGCTCAGCAGTAACAAAAACATCTCTCTGTTATCAACCCTGAGTTCAGCACAAATCCAAACCACAGCCCAATGCCAGCCACTGTGAAGAAAGTTAACTCTAGCCCCGCCAAAACCAGCACTATTACAAAATCGTGTTCTCCATATTGATGCAGTGTAAAAGAATTACACTGACTGCATCACTGATGTGATGCTAGAAAATCTTCCAGTAAATTGAAATATACTTAATATGTCAAACCATATTGTATGGTACCTAGAGGGAAAAATCTAGTTTTTTAGTTTTTTTACTAGTACAGTGTAGTGAACTATAATAAAATTTTGCATTTAGAATGGAGACCTAAACCAGAACAATGGAAGCAGTCCTGGTTGAATGCCAGGTGCTCACCAAAACCACTCTATCACTCCAGTCCCCAGCTGGACAGGGGAGAGAAAATGTAACTAAAAACTTGTTGACGAAGATAACATCAGGGAAAGATCAGTCACCAATTACCACAACAGGCAAAACAGACTTGACGTGAAAATTATTTGAATTTATTGCCAGTCAGATCAGGGTAGGATAGTAAGAAATAAACCTAAATCTTCAAAACACCTTCCCCTCACCCTCCACTTCCTCCCAGGAATTTATTCCTGATTCTCTACATCCTTCCTTCCAGCAGTGCAGGGGAATTCTTTTCTTTTGTATCCTGCTTTTTGTCAGGTGTGCTGGGTCCCGAACTGCATCCACTGCTTAAAAGTAGAGGGTTTGGTTGAGAGTCTGTTGATTAATCAGACTTTATCAGAATTTAAATTTCAAGAATTTATCAGTCTTTCTGAATATTTCAGAAGAAGCATTTAAATCAATCAGGTGTGCCATAGGCATGGTTTCCTGGAGTTTAAACCAAGAATGGTTCCAATTGGCAAGGTCCTGGCCCTATCGCCTGTCCTCATACCATATTTATATACCTGTTTCCTGCTCTGCAATGGCTACATTTGAATGCAAAGTGAATTAGAGATAGTTGGAGGGAGGAACTGCAGAAACCCAGCCTTAAATCAGCTTAAACTGCTGTGGAACCCAGCCTTGAAAGGAAGTTTGCTGTTGACAGCTGGTTCTGTTGTCAAGCAAGGAGAACACTGAAATTTTTTTGGTACGGTAATGAATTCCTGCTGCTATCTAGTAGCATGTCCCTGAATTTTTTATTATGGTTTTGTCTCAAAAAATAATGTAGGGTTTTTGGGGGAACTTGTTATTTGGTGGTGGTGGTAGGCATTAAAGTCCAGTTTCTTCACTGTCAGCCATCTGGGTCTCATGAATTAAACTGAAAAAAATCACTTGCATAGGTCACTCTAAGTATCTATTAGATTTTTTTAAAAATATGTTGTGCCGACCCTTATCCTGGTCTTTGCACATATAAGATAGGTTCAGTGCATTTGCCCAGAAACTCAGTCANTTGGCTTGCAATTCATGTCTCAGAGTTGGCAAAGTTCTCCAAGGACAAAGATCAAAGGCAGTGCCCTCCAGGACACCCCCATTTCGGGGTGTCAGGTCCCCTAAATTAGACAGAGGCATGTCGTGAGTTCCGACAATACGTATCTCTCTTATTACGCATGATAAAGCTACTCATTTTTAGTGACAGTGGTTCTCAGATTGCCAAAGTATTCTGTAGCTAATATAGATTAATAGAGACTAAGGGCAGTGAAATTTCTCACAGAACATTTGGTTTACAGACTAGTAATTTGTGTTTGTTCACTGTGATTCTTCACAGAAACATGCCGGTTTCTGTTTTGAAGGTGAAAAAGAACTTGCCTCATCTGTTTATTATTTTCACTGGTTAATCATCCACTGCTTAAAAGAAAGTTAAGAAGAAAGGGTAATAAAAGGCTGATTCATAATTTTGAATTCATTTTGGTTTGTCAGCAATCAATTGTATTGTCATTTCGGCTGTGCAAAATTGAGGACTCTGCAGCTCACAATATGTGTTTCCTATGAAGGCATGTCATTCTTGGTTGTCATTCTGATAAGTTTTCTTTGTCAGGCATTTTCCTTGATTCTTGAACCATTTCTTTATTCTACCCAAATTTTGTCGTTCCGTTTAAACGTCAGGGCCATGATCATAGGCACTTTTCTACCATTTATGTATTTCTATATGGTTTTAGTGTCAAAAAGTTTCTTACTAGATTTTAAATACAGTGATTGCTTTAATGCTTTCTACTGAAGAAGGTTATTTGAGTTGTTTTTTCACTATGACTCATTAAATGCTTTTCAGAGTTTGCTTTCCAGAGCAGAGCCCTTCATTCTGTGGCCTGCTTCAAGTTCAGATTTGAATTTGAATGTATAGAGACTTTAGTGTAATTCAGTAAGCCAGAAAAAAAATGGTCTTGAATGCTGAGCAGTTATTTACAAGCTGAGAGAAGATCTGCTGCTGATTTTTCTGAATTATTCCTAAAGTGACAAAGCTCAGATAAGTGGCACATTTCTTCATATGTAAACAAAAGATATTTCAAATATAAGTAAGATAAAAGTAATATAAAACCCTATTTATATGAATTCATGTGCTAGTAGGGGGAAAAAAAATCTTTGGGCTCATAACAAGATTGATATTAGCTAATTTTAAAATATTGATAGAAATAAGGGACAAAATAGTATGCTAATATAAGTGACAAAATAAAAACATTTATGCACTAACCTTTTGATTTTATATCTTAATTTTACTCAGAGATCACAATGCAGACATCAGAGACTGGGGCGGATACAGGTTCGACTGTGACTTTACAGACATCTGTGGCTGGCCAGGCAGCAGTGCCCACACAGGTAGTACAGCAAGTACCAGTTCAGCAACAGGTACGTGGCTGTTAATTTTGAGAAGGTTAAAAAAAAATTCCAAATAATAGTTCTTTACAATATAATGAGGAACTTGGTTTTGTGCAATACTGCTAAAGGAACTTTTGCTCTACGTGTATCAATTTTAGTTTGCTGAAATTAAAATAACCAGAGAAAAGCAAGCTATTTTCAGGATCTGTTCCTTAACTAGAGCATCTGACAAGCTCTGGTAGTACTCATACATGATTCTAACTGTTATGTTTTATATAATTCATGCAGTAGCTCATAGAAGTTTGCTTTATGTTACTGACTATTTACATATTTTCCTTTAAATAATGCATCTGTTTCTGAAGTTATTGACTACATAATTTCTTCATCCATTTGGATGTCCAAGTAAGTGTGATACAAATGTAAATATGAAAAGCACTGTCCTTTGCACCTCTAGGCTTGACTCCCTGCAGAGTGTCACTCCCTGCACAATGTCATGAAGATTTTAATGGTATGGCAATCAATAATTCATAATGTAAATTTGCCAGGGAAGGAAGAAGACTTGTGTAGCAGTCAGCACAGTGCACTCTTCTGTTACATGAGGTGGTTACTCCTATGCAGCACCCATGAGCTTTAGAAGAAATGGTAGCAGAAGAAAATGTGGTGCTAAAAAGGAGAAGTATGGAGGTAGAAAATGGATACTCATTGTGAAAGCCATGATGGCTGTCCAGGACATTTCCAGAAAACACAGAAATTAGCTGTCCATGTGATGGGTATTCTGGATGACATCTGATGTTGTTTTTCATCAAAAACTGACTTCACATTTTCCAAATCAGTAATATGAGAACTAGACATATTTTATTAAATAGTGCTGTTTGTTTCTGTGCTGATGGAGCACTTTCCTCTAAATTAAACTCTTCAGCATTTGTTGAGTTCTTAAATTCCAGTGCATTTTTATATATGTGTTTCACAGTCTCATACATTTCACTAATAATTTTTTTCTGTGTAGACTCAGTCTGTAATGCCTCGTAGTTCTATTGCTCTATAGTACGATGCTTGAACTTAGCTAACCTTTGTAGGAGATTTTGTCTATAACTCTTTTGTAAGGTTTGTGAGTAAAAGACGTTTTTCCTTTGTGAAATACAATCTGGATAGTTTGTTTGATTTTTTCTTCTTTCACGACAGATGTTTAATAAATGTAGTTTATATGACTTGTTCTTTGCTATTCCTGTATTTCACTTTTTCAGATACGAGATGGCAGTTTGTTAGGGCTACATGGTTGCTTGTTTTCAGCATACTGGATATACATCCAATCGTCTGATATTACATACTGAATTTGTGAAGTACTGGTCAGTGTGAGGGACTGAAAACTGGTAACCACTTAGTGCCATATAGGATACTTTATAGCAGTTCTAGTAATTGTATTGATTGAACTGCAGGGTCAGGTTTCTATGCATTTGTGTTCTATTCTTACAGCAAAATGAAGAATGAGCAGGATTTTGGCATTTGTAAACTTTGTTTGTGCAAAGTTTCTACCTTTTTGAAAACTTCTAGGATAGAATTGGCTCCTTGTTTGTTGACTGGGGCTGCCCGCTGTGAAGGGGCCTCAGGCCCAGTGGTTGAAGTCTCTGCATTGGGAGTGTGACTGCCAGAGAGTCTCATGAATGGTCAGACTGGGAAGTTTCCTTAACATATTTTCCCACATAAATAATGCATTAATCTTTGTCACCAACTGTCTATATCTTTTCTGAAATTATGCTAGTTCTCCTTTAATAATGTTACACTTGTGTCAAAACATAGAAGCCAAGGACCAGACTGGTTTTTTCCTTCTTTGATTATACCTTAATAAGAACAGCAAACAGTATATTTTGTTGCCCTATCCGAGTGTCTAAAACTGTTCCTGATCACATTTACATACATCTCCTTTAGTACTGCTGCTTCTGAGTATCACCTTGCATTGAATACACCATCATTATATTGGATTATTTTTCCCTGTGTGCATAGTAAATTATACTTTTCTGACTGACTCTTAACATCGACTGTATAATTGGGATAATGTTTGAGAAAGGAAATCTAAAGGATCAGGGATTGAAGATCCAACAAGAATGTTGGGAAATCCAATGCAGACAGTATTGCAGTGATTGAAACACTATGGCAGATATGTGTAGAGAGATGATTAGATTATGGAAGAAGTGAGGATGAAGGGAAGAGTGAAGATGTGAATATGATATACCAGCAGAAAATGTGATGAAGAATGTAGGTGGGATAGGTAATTTCAATTGTAGGGTTAAAAAAAAAAAAAGGAATAGCAAATATAAAAACAATCATGGTCTTGAGGAAATTGCAGGTGTGATGATCTGTGCTGAGGAATTATCTGTGTGTAGACTGCATTGGCCTAAAGTTAATATTGTCTCTGTGCACATTTGGTAGGAATGGGCCAATTTGCCAAAAGAAAATTAGGAGGAAGAGCCATTATAATGGCTATTTTAGTAAAGAGATTCTTTTGATGGCAGAGGGAGGACTTATTATTATTTCTGCACATTCAAAGTTACCAATGTTAAAAGCTGGAGAGAAGGTTTTAGGCAATAGTATGGTTTCTTTTTTTTCCTATGGTTTATAAGGGACATGCTTAATTTCAGCTCTATTCAGATTATGTGTGAATATTCAAATTTTGATTATATTATCTTGTGAATATACATTGCTAAAAACAATGGGACACTTCTGGGATTTTGTTAAATTCAAGGATACTGTAACATGAGTATCCACATATGTAGGACAATTTGATGTAAGCTGAAACTTCCATATTAGGATTTGCTGTAATTTATTAGTGCTTTCTAGTGAATAATGCAATTTTAGATTGTAGTGGTTTGGTTCAAAAAGCCCATTACTTACTTATTTTCCTTCTGTGAGATAAGAACCAGGAGAAAAGCAAAGCAGGCACAAAACTTAAACCTTAAAAGCATAAAGAAGTTTATTAACAGAACTAAAAGGCAGGAAAAAAAAAAGTTAGACTAAACTTTCAGAACACTTCTCCTCCCCCCACCTTCTTCCCTCCTCCCACCGACAACGTTAAAAAACAACCCTCAAGGTTTTCCAGAGTCAGTTTACCATCTCTATAATAACCTTTCTCAGTCCACTTAGGGAGAGGAGTCTCTCTTGCTCATGCTATGCAGACATCTCCACACGAAAACAGTTAAACAGTTCTCTTGTGGCTCAGTGTCACAGCAAGGCCGCCCGGAATGGTTTCTCCTTGCCTGCGAAAGTCCCTTCCCCCAACTTGCAGCTTTCCCCACAACTGCTCGAGGGTTTCATCTTTAGCTAATGGGGTACCATTTTAAGGATGAGCTGTTCAGAAACAAAAGTTCTCTTTACCCATCTGTGGGTGCATATTCATCTCTAGGAACAGAGGCCCTCCTCTTCTCTGGCAGCGAGAGGGTCCTCATCTCCTTCAAAACAAAAGTTCTTTTCACCTGTCTGTAGGTGCATCTTTATCTCTAGGCACAGAGGCCCCCTTCTTCTCAGGCAGCAAGAGGGTCCTCATCACCTTCAACTGAAAAGGCACAGAGGCCTTCCTCTGGGAGCGAGAGAGTCTACATCACTTTCAACTCTCTCTGTTAAAACTTCTCAATAAATCACAGCTACTTCAGTAGTTGCTTAATGCAGCACAGGTACTTCTACCCATGGTTGCGGTTTGAACGCTCTGCCCCCCCACCATGCTTCATGAAATTACAACGGGTACACTGACATATTACAGTCCATCACCACAGCCTTACAAGAGAATTTCAGCTTCCAGGAGAAGCATCTCCTCTTTCTCCTCTCTCAGGGTTTCAGCTCCTCCTTCTTCGCTGACTTTGGTGTCTCTGTGCTGTTTATTTCACGTGCCTTCATCTGTCCTTTTCCTCTGACTCGGGAGAGGATTGATGTCTGCAGGCTTCATCTGTTCTGGAGAAATCTTACAGCACTAAAAGAGTTAATCTCACCCGGCCTTGCAGCTGGAATTCGCTTATCTCTCCTTGCCGGGCAGCAGCCGTGGGTGAGGGGGGGCATGGCCCGTCCGGAGCAGCTGAGGGGGCCTGGCCCGCCCGAAGCAGGGCTGGGGCCGGAGCAGGGCTGGGGGGGCCGGGCCGGGCCGCAGATGGAACAGGGCCGCTCCAGGGTGGGCTCCTGGCCGGCCCCGCTGGGCAGTGCCCCGGGCCTCCCCCTGTTACCTGTCCGAAAGCCGGAAGCCAGAGAGAGCTTCCCGGGCTCTGTTCATTCTTAAATGTGTATCACAGAGGCGTACCAAGCTTCTTAAGTGGCTTAAAGAAGTTGTCAATATTCCAACTAGCCAGTTGATTGGTTAGGTCAGGTCTAGAGGAAACTGTAAGCACCTCTTTGCAAAAGAAATCACTTCCGAGGCTGAAGGAGTCTTCCTCAAAAACTCAAACTATGCTAACCCATGACAAAAATTTGTTTTTAATAAATATTACAGCAATGTATAACATTTCATTTTTCTAGGGAAGTCTCTGTTTCCCATGTTTCCATTCCTGTATATACACCATATTTAAATAACATCTCCTGAATGCATTAATTTGGGATTGATTTCATGACATCATGTTTCTTTTATGCACACAAAATATACATTTTTTTCAAAATGAAATATTTTTGCCCTGAAGAAGAGCAAGCTGAATAAGTGGAAGGGTAGACTAAGAGCCTTTTCTCTTCAGCTGTGTTAGTACTCAGGCATCCTGTCTTTTGAACAAACAACAAAAGACTAACTTTTAATATTGTCAGCTAAACAAATCCCTAATTTCCATATAGCTGGTATTAATATGGAGCTCATAAAAGTCTGCTGTAATGCTCCAAGAATAGGAACAATATAGGTACCATTTATGAAAACCTGAATTTTTCCTCTTGTAAAAGTGGCTCTAGCGGCAGCTGGTTTCATGCAACATAGCAGAAGTCACTGTTGAGATGGGATAGAGGGGAATAATAAGCAAAAAGCAACAACCATAAAACCAAAAATGTGGGAGTGTAATTAAATTCTGTTTAAATAGCCTGAGGAATTATCTTAGTCTTTTGTTTCCTTGAATACAGGGATTTTTCATTAGTATATCATTGCTTTTTCAATAGGCAGTCTTCAGCACAGTGCAGTAAGCTTTTAAGGATTCAAAATTAAACTCACTTTGTAGTTTATGCCATGCAATATAGAAGAATTGGAGAAATAAAATTAAAGGAAACTATTTTATAAAAATATATCCATGCATCTTAAGTTGTGTGAAGCATTTCCTCACAGTCAGTGTACTCAGTGGCCGTTGCTTTCACAAAGCATTCTATCATTCATTAACTGGAGATGCAGACTTCTGCTAATCAAAATTGCTCTTAATGCAAAATCATGTTTAGCATATGAAACACGTAATCATGAGCTGACATTAACCATTATATAAATATGAATGTGCTTAGAATATTACAGCATGTGCTATTTATATGTTACTTGCCAAAAGTAATCCATACTAATGAAGGAAAAAAATTATTTTTATCTCCAAGGACAGAAAATGTTGCACATCCAAGCTGTTTGCAAAGACACAGTGTATAATTATATGTTCTTTTTAAAAGGGAATTTAAAAATCCTTATATATATATTGCTCTATTGTTCTAGTCTTTGCTTAGTAGTACTTTGAACAGAAGCACTTTTTATTGGAAATCAAAGTTCACTCTTATATTTTGTTTTGTGCTTCAGTGTAATTTCAGCATTTCAGTATGCTTTTATGCACTTTATTTTTGTTCACAAACTTTCATAGATAAAATATAACTTAGTCCCTCATTTGTTCCTCTGAGGTAGTATAATTAAGAACATAATTTATTTTTGCTTTTTTTTTTCTTCTTCAGCTAGTAAATATAACCACACATGTATATTGCAATAAGTTTTCATTCACCTCTTGTTATCCTGCAACATTTCAGCTGCTTGCTTCAAATGCTATTCCAGTTTTTTATTTCAGGTTAGAGTCATTGAAGCAAGAGGGTTGAAAGATCTACTGTCTGACCTTATTTAAGTCAAAAATTTCTATACGAGTTTGTTAATTTTCTGTTTTCCAGCCAGACAATAATGAACATTACTATGGCTAGTTCACCAGTCCACCCTAGAACATAAAAATTTTGAACTTGCATACCGTTGCTCTTTACTAAATATTTTATTGTGTTTTTTATTTTCAGCCCACTTCAATTAATTATTGGAGTTTTTTTTAATGCAAGAAGGCCATTTGGGTTTAGGTCTCTGGAAGACACTGGGAGAATAGTCAACATTTCTGCTCTGCCTCAAAAACTACATGACTTAGCTGATATCACTCCTTTAACAGCATAATAAACGGTGAAAGGATAATGATAAATAGAACAAGTGAAGAATAAAATTTTTTTTCATATTTTCCACAAATTTTCCTGGTGTTTTGTTTCCTCATAACCAACTTCTATCAAATAATTTTGTGCTCATAGGGAGGAAATATACGCATTTCATTTCTTTCTGTTGAAGATTAAAAAGAAATTTCAGAGGCAGTAGATTTAATTCTCATTAAAGCATTAAAAATGAAGTAAAATAGGAAATAAAAGTATTGGAAATATCATATAACAAAGATTTTCATCATGGCAGTATTTTCATATACAAGGCCATCCCAAAGGCTCCTTATTTATTTTATTTATCATAGCTTGACAGGAAAAATATTTGCCTCTTACCTTCCCCACCCTAAAGTTGTTAGTACACTGCAGTACCATGTGGTGACTACAGCTTCCTTTGGCAGGATATTCAATTTAACTGTAGCAGTACTGAATTTCAGAGAAGCTGAAGCAAAGTAAGTTTTTTTGTAAACTTTTAAAATTACTGTATTGGAAAGAAATTAAACTAGTTCAGTGGCCCTCTTTTATTGAACTTCAGTGTTAAAGGAAAAACATTTTGATTTTCAAAACTAGATAGAATGTTTCAATAGCACTGTAGCATATCCATTCTTAAATGTTGGTTTTAAAAAGTTACTTTCTATGCATAAACCGTCCTGAAGTTTCTAGTAGTACTACATATTAGGCTAGTAAAGAACTTATATAAAAACTGCTGGAGAATTGAAATTAAGCAATGAAAATTTTAATTTTAAGAGATCTTAGTATTTTGTTTCATGGTAAATTAATTTTTTATTCTTCTTACTCCAGATTAGAAGATAAACACATTTTGGAATTTTTCAGTTTCCTGTCCAATATACAGCAAACGTTGGTGCACTGTACACACCTTGTCCCTGCAGTATCATTTCAGTTCTGAGGGAAAGGTCTTGTACTGTGTGGAATCTGACGTTTTTGAAATGGGTAGCAGCTTGTATTCAAGAATAATGGGGGATTATAATGCCTTGTATAGAAGGGGAATGTGACCGCTCTTTTTTAATGCTGTGTTTGTACGCAATATAGAGTTCCATTTTATCAGTATATGCAGGTTACGGGGAGAAAATCACGTCTCCTTTATTAATAGAAAAATAGTGTGGGTTATTTTTAGTAGGAACTAAGCCATATTCAGTGTGTGTGAATAGGGAACCAAGTGCATTTTGGGAGTAGTTGGATGAGAACATGGAATTCATACTGACAACAGCATCATTTCCACAGTGTTTCCCCAGCTCTGCTACTGAGAGAAAATGGGGCATATCCATTACATGTCAGGTGACAAGCTACTGGTTTTAAGAACAGAGCCTGTTTTCAAGATGTTTTCTCACAGTATAGGTCAAGTAGATCAGTTTGGTGTTATTTAATAGACTGATCAACAATGATTCCCCTTCTCCCATTGATTGAAGGTGATAGAATTGACTCACCCAAAAGGAAGAAATACGCCTAGAGTTAAAAAATACCACAGTAAGTTGCATATATGTTTCACAATAAAGTACATACATATTTTGGCCAATTATTGTATGAGTGGATCATTTGTCAGAGTTTGGCAGATCTGAATATTGAGAGGTACAAATTACTGACAAGCTTACAGGTCTTTCTTTCTTTCAGTGGATTTGGATCAAGCCCATTCCATGAAACTATGATTTTAATTAATTTAAGTTATGAAGTCAAAAGTGATGGAAATAGAAATAATTTAATTTTGGAGATGTTTGCACAATGCAGCTATTTGTGTTTTTTAATTCAAAGAATTTTCTAAGGTCTTAGTAATGTGCGTTATTTTGATCAGAGATTTTTGTGTAGAGTTTGAGAACTGAATCTTTCTGTTAAATAACTAAATATTGTTGGGAGAAGAAATGTACACAGTTGCACCTTACCTTAATAATTAAGCAAACATCTTCAAAGTATACTTCTTGAAGTGAGAAATTGTATTTTAGGTGTATTTCTCAATTTACGTAATGATTCATGTGGGAAATCAGAAAAATTTGGATTGTAGTAGATAGCTATCATGTTCTGTCTCATTGCTGTTAATGGACAGAAGCATCTGATTTTTCATCATGGTAGTACAGCTGCATTCTAAACTTTGGCTGTTTTATCTCTTTTTCAGACTTTAGGTTTTAATGTCAGCCTAAGGGAAGGTCTCTGTGAAAATCTAGATTTTTTGTTTCACAGTCAGAGTCAATATTATGAAAAAGTAGGAAATGTGCTTATTTGCAGAACTTTTTAAAACACAACAGGGGTGAAAGTATTACATTAGGATATTTTAAAAGAGCTCTTGGAGGGGGTTCATCAAATGCATTATAACAATAAATATGAGAAAAATTATTGTCACCTAATGTTGAATCTATTTACTGAATAAGTGCATTGATACTTTCTTGATTCGATTCCTTGGGTAAAATTGTGTCAATCTGTGAAGTCTCTGTAAGTGCTTTTGCGTGTTTTAGGTTCTGGACTGCTCTTAGACCAAAATATGGCTTCTCTGAAAGATGGAAAGTGTAAAAGATGAAATTCTTCATCTTTGCTGTGGCAGAAGACAGAAAATTAAGACTGGAGAGAAAATTTGCATAACCTGAAACATTCCTACAATAGTGTATGAATCAAAAGAATTGATGAGTAACTGTCCCTAACAATATATGTAAAGATAATTCATGCCTTACTGCCTCTTGTTGTTTAGATCATCGAAGTAAAACCAGGTTGTCGTGGAGTTTTTAATAGCTGATAATATTGTGGGAAAGGAGTTACTCAGACTAGGGGTTTTGTCCCATAATTGTACACTGGGTCAAAGCACTACTGCAAAAAAAGATCTTGTGTCACTGTAATTTAACTCCAGTTAAACAAGAGCTAAAGGATGTTACTGTGAATGTTTATTTCTAAACTTACTGCAACATATTTGAGCTATGATTTTAAGGCTTGTACTATTTAGGACTTAAATGGAATAAGAAAAAGCATAAATATAATCAAATGATACTTTCTTCTGTAGTAAATGTAATTCTTCAGCTTGGTGCAAAGCAAAGTTACACTTCATCTCATCCTTATGCTCTCCAGTTAGTTATGTCTTTGGCACTGAAGATATGTATGCTTCGTGAGCGTGCATCTTCAGTGTTAGGGCTCTGTTTACCAAACTTACAGCACAAATATTGTGTAAGAACAGTAATTTTCTTTGCTGGTGCTGTGATATACCTTTAGTAATTTTGAGAACAGAGATATTCCGTATTGTTTAGAAGCCACTAGGTGCACTGGAGCATTGGTACTTCTTTATGATATCCCAAACTTCTGGTTTTCTTGTTTTCAGGTACAGCAAGTGCAGACTGTGCAACAGGTACAGCATGTCTACCCAGCCCAGGTTCAGTATGTGGAGGGAAGTGACACAGTCTACACTAATGGAGCTATGTAAGTTGGAAAATGGTCTGAATTTTAATGTTCATTAAAATGAGAAGTTAAATGTATATTTTCAGCTAGATTCTATCAACTACTGTGTATTAAAAATTGGAAAGAAAATATATTCAATTACAGTTCTTCTAGTGTCAGAATAGTTTTTTGGATGAAAATGTGAATTCACACGATTTGTTTTTATTAAGGCAGAACTTTTGTGTAAGTAGAATTCGTGTGGTTGTTTTAGTTCCACCCTGTAGGGCATAGTGTTGTTTGAAAAAGTATCTTCTAGTTCATGGGTAAGTTCTGTCTGTATAACTTCTGTCCTTAGGACAAAAGACAGGGTCTTCTGTCTTCCTGGCTGCAATCCTAGTGGCAAATGATAGAAAGGTGCAGCAGCTGTAGTTATTATGTAAAGAAAGTAGTAATGTAATTTCATGCCTGTATTTCATAAAATGAGATCCGTTTTTTTTTCCAAAGGAATGAGGAAAAGCAGAGGAAGGAAATTAACAGTCTCTTTTTGCTGCTTCTTTAGCATCTTTTTTGCACATGATTGTGCATTTCCTGCTTTCCTGAACTTGCTTTTCCATCATCGAGTTTCTTTCTTCAATACACAAGCTAAGAAAGGTAAAAAAAAAAAAAATCCAGATTTGATGTGACCTCTGGACATAATCTAGTCTAATATCAGGCTTGGAGCAGCACCAGCTTTGAAATTGGCTCAAACTTCAAAGTAGACTGTGTTGCTTGAAAAGGATCTTCTCAACGTCATTTTTTCATTTACCATTTTTGCTTTGTAATTGGCTTTATGAAGAAGTACAATTTAGAAAGCTTTTTGATTGTCTGAAGGTACTTATTTATTGATGGTAATCCAAAAGCAGTTCAAAAGAGTAATATTATTTGGATCAGAGACGTATGATGCTAACACTGACAGCATTCTTTGGTCATTTCTACTAGCACATTTTGATTTATTAATTTTTCACATACTGTCTTCTCTGCTTTTTTCCCACTTGTAAATCCTAAACAATGTATTTTAAATATGCATTAGACTTCCCTATTGTACTGATTTTGTCTGGGATAGATTAATTTTCTTCCTAGTAGCTAGTACGGGGCTGTGTTTTGGACTTACGCTACATAGTAGATAGTAGATAGTGATACTATCTACTGCAAAGAGAGTAACTCTACCCCAGCCAAAGCCAGGACACACATACAGCAGCATAATGTCATTGTGACATTGTGACATGGCAGAAAATGATAGTCTGCTGTTTAACTCCAAAAAAGGGCATTCTTGAAAAAGCTATTTTTCAAGTTTCTCTTTTCTTTCATTACTTTTAACTTCTTACATGTGCTGTTGGGACTTTTGGCAGCGTATAAAAAGTGTACTGCACTACTTATTATAGTCCTAGGGAAAAACAGAAGCAGATGTGACTGACTCCTTGGTATGAACCTTCAGGTTTCCATTATTTTATTGTGTTTCTATATCTGAATTCCTCTGTCAGTTTCTGCAAAATCAGTCAATAGGATATAAAAGCTGAAAGCTCTTCTTAGGATGTGAGCTAAATCTAGATTTTGTCCTCCTACAAAGAAGATTTTACCCATGTTGTTGTGAGCAGCAACGTAGTAGACAATTTGTTGTTCAATACTTAAAGTAAGATCACCCTTTCTAAAGATAGTAATTTCATTGATGGAGAATGGACCAGTCTGTGTTTCTACTCAGACTTTTTGAAGACTATATGTAGTGAAGCACATTTCCCGTATGCTTTTATACCCCAGATTTTGGGTAGTCTTCCTATGATTGTATGTTTGATGTATTTTATGATCATGCTAAATCAAAATTTTAATTCTAACTCAGAATCAAATATAGGATTCTTCCATAATCTATCAAGCAACAGTACTGCTCTAGCAACAGAAGTCTGCAACCCATAGTTAGGGTGAAGACATTAATTCATATGGGAATCTCTGGAATAAATTGTCACAGCGTGCCTGATGCAAGACACCCCCCTCCACTCTGCTCTCATGAGACCCCACCTGCAGTGCTGTGTCTAGTTCTGGGGTCCTCAGCAATTACAAAGACATGGACCTCTTAGAGGAGGTCCAGAGGTGGGCTGCGAAGATGACCAGAGGGCTGGAGCACCTCTCTTATGAGGTCAGGCTGAAAGGCCTTATTGTGACCTTCCAGTAATTAAAGAAGGCCTACAAAAAAGGTGGGAGAGGGATTTCTTATACAGGTAGGTAGTTATAGGCTAAAGGGGGAATGGTTTTAAACTAAAAGAGGAGAGATTTTGATTAGATTAGATGAGATATTATGAAGAAATTCTTGGCTCAGAGGGTGGTGAGGCACTGGCACAGGTCATCTAGAGCAGTTGTGGATGCCTCATCCCTGGCAGCGTTCAAGACCAAGCTGGATGGAGCTTTGAGTAACCTGGACTAATAGAAGGTGTCCCTGCCCATGGCGGGGGGAATTGAACTGGATGATCCTTAAGGTCCCTTCTGACCCAAACTGTTCTACAATTCTGCAAAAGAATTATCCTTTATTTTAAAATACAGCACTTGCAGACTAGCATTGATTTTAATCCATATACAATAGCAATGAAGGATGTAGTTACAATATATATCAGGAAACTTACCTGATTCTTTGCATTATAAAAGTAAGAAGTTTGTCAGGTTTCACAGTCTTTGTCAAGTGTAATTATTGTATTCTTATAACACAGTCCTTTCCACGCGTTTTATGTCATGATTTGACTACACTCAGAAGTTATTTGGTTTTATTATAATTGGAGGCAATATAATAACACAAGGGGTGTAGCCCACAACTTGTCACATATGTTGTATGATACGAGAATATTTGAACTATGTTATCCACATTTGTCTCTAGTTAACAACAGTTTTGCTTGTCAAGCATGTCACTCGATCCTGAAACTAAAGCGCATTGTTGTTGCAATAGCATGTACAGGCTTACCTGGCTGTTCAGAATATATTAAGACTATTTTTGCTGCAGCTATGTTAAGAAGTCAATTGGTTCCACATACTAGGCATGAACTTTCTTTGTACAAATTGTAACATATGAATAAAATGTAGCCATTTACCTGGTAGTTCTGATGGGGCAAAGAAGGTTTTAATTGCTGGGATTGTACAAGGATTGCTATTGCTGTTGGATCCAAAACACATTCTTCAGCATCTTCTAGTACAAGTTGTGGCTTTTATGTTGGCAAAACACACCATTTATGCAGACCCAAGAATTTACTATTACCCTAATCGAAATCTTAACTGTTAAAGTGATTTTTACCAATATAGTTAAAGTTGTTATCTTCCTAGTAGTTACTAGTATCTATCCCTTTTTCTCTGGCATTAGCCTTTTCCTTTTACTACCCTTATGCATACTAAGATGAATGGCTCTAGTCTGAGCTACAGAGAGTTACAGCAATTTACCACTAACACGGGTGTTATGTGTGGACAATGTATGATGGGTGGTGAGGGCCACTCCACAATGTGTCCACTTGCAGCTATTTTTAATGTGTTCAAGCACAGTCTATACCTTATTTGTTTATGATTGGTTTCCATTTCTATAGTATATCTGAATTTGTTTTATGTGGTCTGTTTCTGCTAGAATGGATACTTCTTGAATACTGTAATGCCAGCTCATGGTCCTCTTTGCTACAGTTTTAGTCTAGGGTCATGGATTGTTTATTCTGTACAGAATGGCTATTTGATATTACTGTCTGTTAGAATGAACAATGCCTCAGCATTTTAATTATAGGTTTCATACCACACAGTCATAGAAAGCTAAACTAAAATGGAAGCAGATTAAGTAATATTTATCTAATTGTTCAGCAATCATTGCTAGAACAAACCTCTAGGCTAAGACAGAGAAGTATAGACAAAGAGAGCCTGACAAGCCCAACTCCTGAAGTCTTACAGATTTAGTACATACCCTTTGACGTGTTCCTAACAGTGGACTTTAGGTCTGCTGTACTTCATCAGAATTTCAGAGATTTGTAATGAATGTTTCCTTACCTGTCTAATGTACAGATCCTGCAAATAAAATTTATAGAATTGCACCTTTGTTTTCATTTACTATATTCCCCAGTTTGCAGCGTTTTCTGTAGCTGTGCATTGTGTGTGCTTTTATTGCTTTGTTTTCAATATGGAAAATGGTCTTGGACTGAGTGTTAAATATCTCAGTTCCTTTTTATGGCTAATAAATGCCTGTCTGTTGTAATTTAATGTCTGTATCGTGTTCTGTTGTGACAGTCTCAGGGTGTATGGTACTACCTTTTCTTCCCTTTGCTTAGGATATATCACCTCCAGAATCTGGCTGTGGTAAGGCCTTCCCTCAGTATTAGACAAAGGATTCTGTTCTCTGTAGTTTCTGTGAAGCTCACTGTTAGCTTAAGGACCACAAGATTATCCTAAAAACTTAAAGGAGTTTGAGGATATTATTCTGGCATGAAAGAATTTCTTGGTTTGGAGGTTTTCTAAAATGTTGCAATTCCGTACCATTATCATGAGCCTTAGCTACTCTGCACAGAAATAACTTATCTTGAAATATTTAATTTCATCCCATGTTTATGTTATTTCTAGCCCAAAAAATAATACCTTAGTTAATTAAGTATCATAAAAGCCTCACTATCATTGCAGAGATGACAGTGAAAAAAATTTCTAGTGTTGTGTTTTGTAAATCATTATAAAATTTATGTAAGCAAGCAATGAGGCATAATAGGAAATGCCTTGAATTATTGTACCTTGCAATGCTAGACTGACTCTTGCTGGTATTGTTAATTTCTAGTGTGAGATCTTAACATCAGACACCAGTTCTGGGCTTGCTTAATCTCAATTGAATTCACACAGTGCCTGACTTTGTGTCACTTGCTCGCAGGGTAAACATGATCTAGTTTGCACTGCCTTCTGGAAAGTAGGATTCTGGAGCCTAACTACTTAGACTTTAAATTTACTTGAAACTGATAAACTTTCTAATGCCACATTCTAGTAAACACTGAACTTTGCAATGTTCCAACAGTAGGAACTATCAGGTTCTGTTGCCTTCCTTCTATCTCAAGCAAGAATTAATCATCAATGTGTTTTCATAAAGAGCAAGAAAACTTTGAGATTACTCCCTGTGCAATCTTTATGTGCAGCTGTTAAAGGAGAGAAGAGCTAAGAATGCTTTTACAACCTTTACAGTGGGAAAGAACTATGATATGTGTCAGGCTGTTTGAGAAAGTATTATGTAGTTGTGCTACAAGTGCTGTGGAGAAATAGATGATCACTTCCTTATTTGAAGTTGTTTTCCTCTTTGCTACAACTTTTTTGTTACCATGTGCAATGACCTTAAAACATTCAAGTCTGCTTTCTAAAAACATTGTTTCTCAAAACTGCTTTCTAAAACATCATCTTATCCAGCTGCATTTTTAATTT
The DNA here is from genome assembly GCA_013399195.1 of Dicrurus megarhynchus. Taxonomy (NCBI): domain Eukaryota; kingdom Metazoa; phylum Chordata; class Aves; order Passeriformes; family Dicruridae; genus Dicrurus; species Dicrurus megarhynchus. The sequence continues at coordinate 25,307 of VXAD01005376.1, forward strand.
CCAGATGGAATAGTTTTGGTTAAATTAAACATCTCTTTGCTAAGTTGCAATTATTATTGCATGTAATAATAATAGTTTCATCTCACTTTTAAATACCCAGTTGATCTCTGTTGCGAAAGGTTTGCTAAATCATCTCCAATGATCAGGTCTAGAAAAACCTGCTGGTTGTTGGGCCAAACAGATGAGTGTGTTTATTATAGAGTCTGATGCGTTGATGTGTCCCATTGATCAGTACAGAGTACTATTATAAGCAGAAATAGGTGCTCTGTTACAATCAGTCTGTATTTAGAGCCTATACGTGATATACAGGTCTACAGATGATACATATGATGTACAGATATACCTAAGCAAGGTAAAAGCAAATGAATCATTCATCTCCTGTTCCACACCAAGCCTGTGACTTAATTTTCTTCAAAATTTGAAGCATTCTCTAGGATTTGCATTGCTTCCAAAATTCAGTTCCACTTTTGCAAGTGAGATTTGTTCTCCTTGCATCTTTTGTACAGTGTATTTCCTTTAACCTTGTCTACTTTTGCTGTCAACAATGATCTTATCCTTTCATTCCTTTCCTTACTGACAGCTGATACCAAGATTTTTCTTTCTTCTTTTGGGAGAAATTACAATGTTCAGTGACTTGGTGATCATTTCCATGAACTGTTTTCCCTGAGCCTACATCACAACATTTCCCTGCATTTGTCCTCTGCTGCGTAGCACTGTTCACAGATGTAAAGACAGAGGCAACATCCAGTCTGGTAGTGGTTATTGTGCTCATCACAAGATAAATGACCTCAAGGTGCACCAAGGGAGACTTAGGTTAGATATTAAGCAAAAACTTCTTCACTGCAATGGGTGATCAAGAAGTGGAACAGGCAGTTTGGGGAAGTGGTGGAGTCACCATCCCTGGAAATGTTCACAAAACATCTAGATGTGGCACACAGGGACATGATTTAGGGTTGAAGATGGCAGTGTTCAGTTAATGGTTGGACTCAATATTTTTTTCAAGCCTTAACAACTCAGTAGTTCTTTTCCATGGTTCTAAGAATAAACAATATCCCTAAGGTATCACAAGGTATCACTATGATACCTTGTCTTGAGAGATGAGATTAATCAGGACCTGCACAGTACCTCAGTGCATACATAGATTATTGCAATGCAAAGATCAACTGATTTTAATTTCCAAAAGAAAGGTTAATAGATTACATGTCTATTTGAGCATTAGTCCCTGAAAGAACTATTTTGCTTTGTTTTCAGCAGACTGCAAGGCATTTCTTTTAGATTAGCTTCAAGGTTTTTTACAGCTGATCTTGAGGCTTTTGAAATACTCAAAATAAAATGCAAAGTGTTTAAGTAACTTAAAGAGGGGTAAAAGCGAATAATGTAGCATGAGGCTTATGAAATATTTCAGATTTTAAAACATAAGTTTTGGAGTTTCTGGAAGTCTCTGAAGGCAAAGGGAGAAACTGTTGTGCCATAGTTAATAAAGCAAAATTTCTGACTTCGGTTGTTGATGAGGTACTGTTATGTTCCTCAGTTATTTAGAAGTAATGGTTTTCTGAAGGTAAAGAAGAAATCATAATTTCTGAGTCTGTTGTTTACTAATAAAGTAATCTTACATAAGCTTTCATAATTCAAAAAAATAACAACAGATAGTAAATTGCCTTGACTTTTTCCCTATATTAATAACAAAATAAACATTGTAGAGATAAAGGAGAAGAAAAGCCTGCCATCAGGCTCTTGCATAGGTGTCTTTATCATCAGCTTACTTCATAAAACATGAGTGCTGTATCCACCTCTTGTGTTTCTGTACAGAAGTGTCTGGGGTTTTGTTGTTTGGTTACTGGTTGTTTTAACTTGTTTAGTTACATGCTGTACAAATTGATACTGCCTGTGGATTTATGTAGATTTTTATGCTTAAATAAGAAAATTAATGGTTGGGTAAACTGACTGGTTTTTACTTGTTGTCATGCTTGACAACATACAAAGATACAGTCTTTGAAATAATGGATTATATTTACTTTATAATTTTGAAATACGTTGAGTTAAATATCAAATTTAGTACCTGGGAACAAATACAAATTCAAAAATTATAAATAGATTATAATGCATGAAGAATAATGATTCAAGATAAGTAAATAAGAACATGAAACACATGATAGAAGATTTCAGTAGCTGAGTAGTTTGTTAGGGTAAACTGGTTAATGACATGTGAATGTTTCACACTTGATAATTTTTTTAAAATGTTACTGTTGTGTTCCTTTAACTTGTTTAATCTTTGTGACCATTTTACAAGTTGTAGTTCTGTTTGGTTTTATTTCTTAAATGCAGTTTTTTATCATTACATGAATTTCATGTCTAATTTTGAATTTGCCCTGTAAAAATAGCTGCATTTCCCAAAATACCAGCAAATTCAGAATTTCAAGTTTCCGTCAAGAGCTCCAGTGAATTTAAAAATAATAGACAACATAGGATTGGACTCTGTTAGCTGACATTTGTATGAATTGTTTGTAATTTTGCAAACTGCACATTATGCAAAACATACAACATCTGACTAGAAATCAAAATTCTATTGTTAAATTTTAAAAAATGTTGATACAGGCAGAGCTTTGTAAATTGCTTTGCAATATATTAATAATTGGATTAACTCTATGTGCCTGCCTTCAATTTTTTGTTATTCTTTTCTCTCTTCCTCTTTGTATAAGACTGACAGTTTTTCTATAATGTTTGGTAGATACTTGGTTTAACATTGACACTGAGTTAGTTATTTAATGCTTTGATTTGATTAAATATTCTCTGAGGAGACAGGGATTGTTTGCCAACCTTAATTGATTTTATTTTAGTTATTGTAAATAAATTTCTAGAGTTATAACATCACTCTCAGCTAAATGAAATAGAAATAATGTATTTTCCTTTTCTTTTATTTTCTTTTCTTGAAGCCGATCAACAACTTATCCTTACACAGAAACCCAGATGTACAGTCAAAACACTGGGGGAAATTATTTTGATACTCAAGGAAGTTCTGCACAGGTGACAACAGTGGTCTCGTCTCATAGCATGGTGGGCACTGGAGGGATTCAGATGGGCGTAACAGGAGGACAACTCATTAGCAGCTCAGGAGGGACCTATCTGATTGGCAATTCAATGGAAAATTCTGGTCATACAGTGACTCACACAACGCGGGCCTCCCCAGCGACAGTAAGTATTTCAGACTGATGCAAAACCTTTGAGACTAGGCTCTTAGTCACTCAGCTGTTCTTGCAGACTGACACAGTTTTTGTGACAGAATGCATTGCAGTATTATGTTGTCAGAATAAGGACTACATAGTACTTTTTGTAAAAAAAGCACTATATGTGTATTAGATACAGGAGTAAGAATGCTGTGAAAACTTAATCATGAAAGCATACCTTTTCCTTGCAAATAATTACATTTAATATGTTAAATTTTAACATTTTGTAATTTTTCTGAAGCATAAGAAAAATACAGTGTTGTTGAGTGTAACTGTGTTAGATGTAAGTGTTAAATAATGTAAGTTACAGATCAGTATCTATAACTTCCCTGCATTTAATCAGTTTCTCTGCCTGATTTAGTTTAGTTTTGGTAGGTTATTTCAAAAAATTTCTAATTGTTCAGAATACTGAGGTCCTATGTTTTAACACTTTATTCTTACTTATGTATGGTATATCTCCAAATTCTGTTCCAGATTGAAAGCTCATTGTGGGAATGTCTGACTATGGGAAGATGCTTTCTGTTACAACTGTGGTATAGAGTATTGTGGATACATAAACATGAACACACAGAATTTTAGCTAAGAGCTTACTCAATCAGCCTATATTTCAGTTAGGAAAATGGGTTTATACTTCGCTGCATAGCCCTAAGGAGTACTTTTACCTCATTCTTCTGAATATTCTGGTCTGGATGTAGAGATTTGGAAATAATAGGGAAGATAATTGTGAAACATGGGGTGGCAGCAGTTAAAAAATATGGAAAGGAGATAAAGCATCAGTAATAATACAGATTCATCAGTATTCAAAATGGCAATAAAGCTAGGGGACTTAATTTTAGGACCTAATGTAAAAGTACTGGATAATTCAGATGATCGGAAAATTCTCTCCATTTTAAATCTTAAGGTGATTGGTATGGATAAATAAAGTTTTTGGTACCATGCAAGAAATGATAACTTTATCCAAAAAACCCATGCAGTATTATTTTCTGAAAACAAAAATTGAGAAGAGTCATAATTCATGAATAGTATAATTATTCCACTAGAATATAGTGGGAGCTTTCACAGAAACAGAGAATTTTATACTTGAGTTACAAAAAACAGTGTATATTAACATTTGCCTGTATTTTACATGACTTAATAGAAGAACAGAGTTTCTGAAAAAAGTGTCATTCCTCTTTCAGATTTCAGATGCTTAACTGACTGTGAAAACAAGTGAGGCTTAAATGTATCCAGTAAACACAAATGAAGAGTAGTAGAGTTACTTTGAAGTTGAAAAGCCTAGAATTATTTGAATGTCAGAACTCCACACTATATTTTGCAAATTAAAAGCTGGTTTGATTATTTTTTAAAAATTAAAAGTAGAATTTGCCAACATTGAACAAAAGCTAAAGTTCATGCCTTCAGCAGCAATTTTCTCTTGCTCTATATGTCAATAAAATAGCCTGTTTTAGTTGCTCAAAAGAAATTCTGTGCTGCTGTATCAATTCACTGTTAAAAATAGAAAAAAATACTGCTAGTTAAATGACAATTATTAAATTGCATTTTGGCACTGAAATAATTTCCTCTGTTTCTTAGAGTCTTATTTCTTCTGTATAATATAGTTCTATAAGTATGATACATTAGAGTACGTCAGAAGTACATTTCTTGCTAGGGAAGTGGGACATAACATGGTTTTAGATCATAATTTTAGGCTTGGTGTGTCTCAGCGGAAATATTCAAGAATTAATTGAGACACTAAAGGTTCAGTTTAAACTCACTTGAAAGCACCAAGTCTGCCTTAATTTTACTAGGGGGCATAATTAAACTGAGTTAAATAGAGCAATGTAATACTTTAATTGGATTGCACCTTAGATAGGTAGAGCTTGTTTCACTTGTGATCCTCATTTGATCTTTACCATCACAACTTTTTTCATTCTTGTATAGAGAATTTATTGGAGCCATCAAAATAACCTGTATCCAGACTGGTTTGCTAGCATAATATGCAGAAAATTCTTCCAAATTTTGAAATAGTTTGGAGAATTTTCATATAGAGAAAAAGGATATAGAAATTGATAAGAATTTATTTATTGATGTATGTGGTCATTGCAAGTTCTCTTTGTTTTGCCTTAGAGGTATGAGTTCTGTTTACTCTTCCTGATAACTTCACTTGTTTTGTCATTTATCACCCTCACTGATCAAATCATTACATTCTGTAATAAGCAAATTTATTGTATGAATGATGTTATCTCTTTCTGATACATCTAGCTTAATTTAAAAGAAAGAAACAAAAGAGTTTCCGGTTAAAAGTGAAATGTATAAAAGAGGTAAATTTTATTAACTGTCTTTTAGATAAATTAAATTACAAATCTAATTGGCTCTTCAGCAGGTATGCGATTGGTTTTATGCAGAATTCAATAAAAGATAGGCTTTTAAACTTAAGTTTATTTTCACTTTTTTCTTTATGGTTTACTATAATTCTGAGTTCTGCTTCAGGATTTTAATAAAGAGCTAATATTTTGGTTGTAATATTTAATTTGTTTTAATTTTTTGTCAGACATTCATACAAGAAAGCTGTCCTTATTAAACTATAGCATGTAGTAGCAGTGCTTTTATACCCAAATTATCAAGACTTGTGCTCTGTCAAAACTATTCCAACATATATACAGTAGTGCTTTATGTTGGTATGCATTAAGAACTTTTGTTAGCTTTTTCTTTACTTTTTTCATTTCCATTGACTTCACTGCTTCTTCCTATTATATCCCTTACTGGCCTATTAAACTACTTCTCTGCATGCTAAAAAGAATTTTTTCATTAAAACAGAAAGGCATTCAGATTACAAGAACTTCTATATAAGATGCTCAGTAGATAAGCAGCTTTCCAAAATTATCATTTTCATGTGAGTATGTTTGTGGATTGGTGAAGAACATATTGTGATTGCATTGAAGAAGAACTGATTTAGCCTAGCTGGATGTCTATTTGAAATGAATTTGCATGTTGAAACTTGTATGAAAGAGTCATCTGTTTGGTTTACTGGCAGTTCTCATTAAAGAAGGAGCTGCTATATTTAAGGGACTCTCAAAAAAATTGGATTTCCATGTTAATAATGAAATACAAATCACCTTCCCTTTTTTCCCCAAATGTAAACATGTAGGGATTGTTCTTGTGATGAAAAAAGGTGATCTAATCACCATATTTTGTAATATCACAAGGTTAAAAAATTCATACAGTTTCTAGTAATAGAAGTGTTGTTATGCTTGTCAGTCAGTGAGAGGCTGCCATCTATTAGTCTTGTTTTCTAACAAGCTTTACGACTGATCCTCAATTTACAATTGTCATTCACCAGTCATCACCAACCATAGGAGTTCTCTACTCACGCTGTTACAGAAATTCATATTTCAGTGCAAATCTGCGTGAAAATAAAATCAAAATTAATATGGATATAATGTAGCACCACAACCTATTAGTTCTTCTAGTAAGCACAGCGTGCAAAAGTTTATATTAACTTTAAAGGAAGGATGGTACCTGCCAAAAATATGTTGTAATTATTGGAGAGAGAACCACAACAAGAAATAAGAAGGCCCAAAGTAAATACCATATCCTGATAATGCAATTCTAGTGGAAGTACTATAACTATTTCAGAAAAATTATCAAATCTTCCATTAAAGGCAGAAAGGTTGTAATTTGGATTTAAATTTGAGATGAGGTTTTATTTATTAATTTCTTTCTTGGTACAGGAGCTTTTTCCTCCTCCATTCCTCAACTTTTCTGGTAATTTTGATTTAGCTAAAACCATTTTAGCATAAAATAAAACATTTCTGATCAAATTAAAGATGCACAGACTTTTATACAAAAAGGGTTATTAGATCATTTGGTCTGACATCATATAAAGGCAAGATATTTACTTATCATTTCTGCAACTGAGCACAGTGACTTCTTTTGTGAAAAAAGATACCAGGTGGGTCTTGTGCCCTGATAAACCTCTGTCTTCTCCTGCTCTGGTTTCTGCTTCAGAGCTGTGGAGCATCATGGCTTCTCCCACGCTCTTCCAGAGGTTTCTGTGTAGCAATGTCACCAAAATAAATTATGTATTTCTCTGTCCCTTTGAGTGCCTTGCTGCTCCACTGTAAAGTCTTGCATTGAGACTATGTCATCTTCACAAGACAAGGAATGTGGGGGAAAGGGAGAATGATGCTAGTAAGGTCAGCCACACCTACCTCGACTGCATTCTGGCTTCATCTGTCTATGCTCCTTGCTTCTCCTCCGATACAGGCTGGCCTCATTGGCTTTTAGTGTGTTTTCTGCATAAAAGCCCTGTAGCAACTATAGTGTTTCCAATTTTGGCAGTTTAATGTTTTTTCTGGTATTTGTTTATCAAAAAACCAAGTTGTTGGAAACTCAGTTTATTGCAATGTCATATTCCAGTTACTGATTTTAAAAGATTTTAAGAAACACAATTTTTTAATCAGAAGATGTCAAAAATAGGTATCTTTCACTCCATGGGAAGAATTTGTGTTAATTCTTTTTATTTGAAAATGTGTTTTAAACTGGATGCCAGAAGACTTGCCACGATGTTCTCAAAACAGTCTGGTTATCAATAGCATAGATGCATCACCTTTCTAAAGGACTGCAGTGTTTCTGATTAAATATACATTTGTCCTAATATGGCCACTCTTTCTGTCTAAGGCTGTCATGCCATAAATGTTTTCAATTTTGATTTTAATAGTAATTGGAATTGAATTTTCTTTTTAGTTTCTCTATTTTGGTTCTCTGGTGTGAGTAATTCTGATGTGTTTACATGTGTTTTCAATGTTAGGTGGAGTGTATATATTTTAGAAGTCCTTATGACGAGATTGACAAGGGATTTTTTTGTTTTGTTTTCCAAATGTGGGGAAAATGACCGCAGAGAAAAAGGTTTAGAGTATGTTTAAAGATGTATATTATAGACATTAGGTATACAAATAACTGGATGATCTGGGGAAAAGATGGTAAGTTGGTTGGTTTGACTCTGTGTTTGAGAACTTCTAGCAAAGAAGGTTAACATAGAATCACAGAATGTTAAGGGTTGGAAGGTACCTTAAAGATCCAATTTGGATCCAAAAGTCCAATCCCCCCTGCCATGGGCAGGGACACCTTCCATTAGACCAGTTTGCTCAAGGCCTTATCCAGCTTGGCCTTGAACACCCCCAGGGATGGAGAATCCACAACCTCTCTGGGCAGTCTGTTCCAGTATCTAAGCACCCTCACAGTAAAGAATTTCTTCCTAATATCCAACCTGTGGTTCTCCCCTTTCAGTTTGTACCCATTACTCCTTGCCCTATCACTGCAGTTCCTGATGAAGAGTCCCCTTCCACCTTCCCTGCAGGCCCCCTTCAGATACTGGAAGGTTGCTGTGAGGTCTCCATGCAACCTTCTCTTCTCCAGGCAGAACAGACCCAACTTTCTGAGCCTGTCTTTGTAGGGGAGGTGCTCCAGTCCTTTTATCAACCTCATGCCCTTCTCTGGACTTGCTCCATGTTCCTCCTGTGCTGGGACCCCAGAGCTGGATGCAGCTCTGCAGGTGGGGTCTCACCAGAACAGAGCAGAGGGGGCAGAATCCCCTCCCTGGCCCTGCTGCCCACGCTGCTTTGGATGCAGCCCAGGACCCCTTTGGCTTTCTGGGCTGCCAGTGCACATTGCCAGCTCATGTTCAGTTTTCATCAACCATCACCCCCAAATTGTTCTCTGCAGGCCTGCTCTCACACTTCTCCACCCAACCATGAGGTTTGCATCAGCCCACCTCAAATGTGTCAAGGTCACTTGGGACCTGGGCAGCAATATTTCAATGGAAAATTTAGGAAGGAAAAGGTAATCTGACTTAACTCCAAGCATTTTTTGTTTTTCCAGTCTATGACTGCTAGGTGTGCTTTTTCTCCCAAATTACTCTATATATTCTTTTGTAATCACTAGAGAGCATGCTGTATTCATTAGTCAGTATGCATGCCTTATGTACCTACAGACTACTGGTAGTGTGCATTTGCAGCAGATGTTTTGACCAGCATCTGTTATGTATATTAAACTTTCATATTTACAATTAATTAAGGGGGTTTTTTAGGAAAAATAAAGCACTTATTTTTCTAAGTTTCTAAGGTTTATCAGCATTCTTTTAAGGTCAGTTTTACGTAAAATACTGCACTTATTTTACATCCTTTTTTTGTTCTTCTCTTTCTGCATATTTACATTTCTCTCATTCCACAGACTTAAAGAAGTATCCTCTGTCTGTCTTCATAGTATTGTTTTAATATTTTGAACAAAATTGCATAGAACCTGTTTGCAGGTGTTGCTACAGCTTTTTCTATTGACAGGAATGCAAATCTTTTAGATTTAAGTCTCCCACCTGTCTGGGCTAGATTGGAGTTCTCCTCATGTGGTCAATACAATTTCATTTTCAAGCTTCTATTTCTTGGGGAAGCTTGTCTGCCTAACACAACTCTCTGGCACAGGTTTCAGAAAACAGTATGACATACATGAATACTCTGTTCTGAAAAAGAACTGAAATCATGCATGTTTATGGCATCCTAAAAGGGTGAAAGTGTCACATTTTCAAAAGCCCTGTGTCCATTTATCCTGTATTTTCAGATTAGTTCTGCCTTATTTAGGTAGGCACAATTGCCACAAGTACCCAGGACTTAGCTAGCTGTACCAAATCAGTCTTTCTTGCATAAGTATGATGAATTAGTAATTCCTTCATAATGGAGCATTGTGATGATAGCTGCTTTAGAATTTCACTTCCTTTAAAGCCTAAAAGGGTGAACCTTTGGAAGTGGATAAAAGGGCATTGTGCATGAGAGGTGCCTGTGGAAAAAGAGACAGGAGCTATCTTTTTTCAACATGTTACAACAATATATTGAATTCTAAGATACCACCTGCCTGCCCTGCTGCTGGTGGAGGGTGGTTTGCAAATGCAAACAGATAAAGAAAATAAATTGTAGGATACCCGGATTAATCACTAAACCTCAGGACTTCAATTTCTGCAAATTGTTTTCTTTTTTTTTGTCCTGACCTCCTCAGAGCAACTTACTATAAACATTTTGTGCAAATTGTTAAATTGTTAGTTGATCATGGAAATGGTTAATTGAATCGTATGGAAAAGCACTATTTCTTTCTTCTTCCTAAGAGGAAGGGAGTTCTTTTCAAAGTGGGTTTGGGATAGGTGTTTGCTATGTCTGTGCTATATGCATCTTAGACTATTATGTGTAATTTATTTATCTAGCAACATGTTAATGAATAATAAGACATAACCTAGCAAAAACAGTCAATAACTTCCAAATCAGTAGATCATGTAAGGATTACATTATAGATGCATATACTGGGATCAAACTGCTGAATTTTTTAACCTGGGAGAATATCCTTATTCCTTAATTATTATGTCAGAGTATAAGGCAGTATTTTAGCTGTCAAACAAAGTAAATTGAAAAATTCACAATCATATTTTTCTCATGTGTAATGCTCTTAATTTAGTGACTGCCCATGTTTGTAACTGTACAAACTGATTAGTGTTCCTACATGTAGTGTAACATTTAACATGATTTAGCTGGAATTGCAGTAGGAGTGATAGTGTACATTTCAGTTATCAGAACTTTTAAATGAATGTTTTTAGTCTTATTAAGAGAAAAATAGGGGAAAGCATGACTGATCACATATTCAAATAAGTGAAATTCTTGTTATTTAACATATCAGATATATGTGTAGTAAGTTGTGCCTGGAATCTCTCACTGCTTATTGTTAAAAATGCCAGAGTATCAGTCTTCCTTTTGTATTTATGAAGAATATAATTTTAAATGTTAAAATTACTTTCCACAAAATATCATAATAATACACACTGTATTACCTGTGTAGTTATTCTGTGTTTGTGCTTAAGTACTGTTCTGAATAGAGCTATAATGTTCAGTTTTTCTAGAGCCTAAATAAAAGTCCCTGGCCAGAACTTAGAACTTAAAAGCTTGAAAGAACAGATCCTTCACATAAGGAACTTTTTACTTGGGTAGCTTCTATTTCCTGTACACATGGTACTCTGTGTCACATAGAACCTCTTGAAAACCCAAAAGCTTCGAATAAGAGTAGAAGAAAATAAAATATTTCAGCTGTGGGGGACCTACAAGAATCATTTAGCCCAGCTGCCTGAGCACTTCGGGGCTGACCCAAAGGTAAAGCAGGTTGTTGAGGGCACTGTCCAAATGCCCCTTACACACTGACAGGCTCAGGGCATCATCAGGCTTGACCAGCCTCTCCATAAAGAAACGCTTCCTAATGGTGAATCCGAACCTCCCCTGGCACAGCTTTGAACCATTCCCACACATCTACCACTGGATCCCAGGGAGAAGAGATCAGCACCTCCCTCTCCCTCAGCCTCCTTTTCTCCAACCTAGACAAGCCCAAAGCCCTCAGCAGCTCCTCACAGGCCATGGTGGTCAGTCCTTCCACCATCTGTCTTGCCCTTCTCCAGACACCTTTGAGGACCTTCCAATCATCCTGGAATGGTGGAGGCCAGACCTGCACCCAGCGCTCAGGGGAGCCCTGCCCCAATGCCGGACACGGAGGGCCGGTCACCTCTTTGGACGGCCGGCGATGCTGAGTTTGGTGCACCCAGGATGGGTTTGCTGCCCTCCTGGCTGCCAGGGCACGCTGCTGGCTGCCACAGAGCCTGCTGCCAACCAGCATCCCCAGAGCCCTCTCTGCAGCCCCAGAGCTGCCCCTCTCCCAGTTTGGGCTTGTGTCTGGCATTTCTCTATCCCAGGTGCAGAATCTGGCATTTTGACTCGTCATTTGCATGTCACTGGTGATTGCCCAGTGCTCCATTATATCCAGATCCCTTTCTCTGCAGGGACTTTGTCCCTCAAGAGAGTCAACAGCACCTTCCAATTTGATATTATCAGCAAAATTACTAATGGTGCATTCAACTCCTATATGCAGATCATTGGTAAAAATATGAACACAACTGGCCCTAGAATTGAGCCCTGCAGCTTACCAATAGAGTAAAACAAGAAGTAGCCATAAGTTTTCAGAAAGGGCAAGTGAATAATTTAGTGTCTGGAAAATCTGTCTTCAAATCAATCATATTTCATGCTCAAAAATAGTTAAGAAGTAATCTTATAACCTACATGCAAAGAGGGTTTCTGGCATTGTACAGACATCTGTCAGATAAAGGTGAGAATTTGTCTTATAAAAATTCAGTCTAAAAGTGGTGAAGAAAATAATTAGTCATGAAAACCATTTCTCTTTAAGCTTGTCCTAGCAGAATATGGTGGAGACTAATTTTAAATATAGATCCCATTTCTGAGCATGATAAAGTAAATAACATGTTTTAGTGGTAACCAACGTTGCTTGGCTTGTGTTGTGCAGTAAAAGTGAATACAGATTCTTTGCCTTCAGTGGCCATGCTGATGAAATCTACTAAAAGAAACTCTGGCAACAAAAAAACCCCAAATGATGAAAAGCCCAAGAGTTAGCACTAAAAGCTATGGAATCAATATGGCAGTGAGGAATGAGTGTCATCTGTAATGCCACTTTTCTTTTTAAGTTAGATTACTTCTTTTTAACAGATTGGTTCTCTGAACAAAGAAGGCCACAAGTTGCAGCAACAAAATGAGAGTAGGGCAGTAGTGGGAATGAGCAGAAGGCGGTGTAACCCTGGTGTAGAGAACTGCTGTGGATAAAACACTGTGGTACACGTGACGTAACAGTCAGATACAGGATTTAAATGTCTGTACAGTCTTCATTGTATGATTCTAGCATTTTGTTAGGAAGAGAAACACTGGGAACAATATATAGTAAACTGACCATATGATGATCTTTTCAGCTCGTAGTTTTTATCTTGTGGCATGCTTTTAAAATTTGACCTTTGCTGTGTGATTGAATACTTTGACCTCATAGTATTTTCCACTGAAGCAAGTCAGTGAAGAAGTCACACCGTTAAAAGAAAAAACATTATTGCCAAGCAATATTCTTACATAATAATTGTTTATAGTTAATAATGTACCTTTTTTTTAAGACTTGAAAAGCTAATATTACATGGTTAAAAGAAATTACTCCTCACAGCCAATACATTAAAATACATGTCATATTGCCCTGGAAAAAAAGGAGAAACTAATTTTACAGGTAAATTCAAATATCAGCTGTAGTAATTTTCTGTTTCTATTATACAGAGAATAAATTCAGCCAAAATTGATAAATTATGTCACTAAAATTATGATTAGTACTGTGGTATTTGAAGTAGGATAGAGAGGGCTCATTAAAAATGTTTATAGAGATAATTATAAGTGTTTTTAAAAAGTATAAGTGGTGGTTTCCATTGCTTTCATTTTGGCCATTTATTGTAGCTAATAATTGTGTGCCTTTTCTTACTGTGCATTCCATTGTCTCTGTCATTTTCATTGTTGGTTTTTGCTCTTCTGGCCCCCCAGATAAATTACACTTAGGTTTTTTCTTTAATGTTGTTGTTACCAAACTGATCAAAATCAAAATATCCATTGTTATTAAAAAAGAAAAGAAAGAAAATGGATGTGAGAGTAATCATACCTTTGCATTTGAAAAAATTCTACTTTGTATTTTAGTTATATTGTGTTTTCTTTTCCTTTTTAAAAGCAAAATTATTGTGAACAAATCTGCTTTTCCAAAGGCTGGATCCTGCAGTCTGTGTAACTCCTGACTTTCCATTTACTTTGACAGCTGGGGATCTTCAAAGGGTGCTGGCAGCAGTAAGGATTGATGTCCTGTCCCAGTGAAACTAATAATGGTGTAAAACCTATTGCCAGTGAAACTAATGGTGTAAAAACCTATTGAATTACTTTGGTTTGGGATTTGAATCTGTGATTTCAGATAGTTAAAGTTTTGTTTCTAATTCAATTCTTATTGCAAGCTCTGCATGTCTCTTCCTGATCTAGTTGAGGGGAAAACATATGGAGGCCTTTCTCAAAACCATTTAGGGATTTTTTATTTAACTTTTTTTTTACTTTAGTGAGTGTATTTTTGTTCAATCTGGGTTATTTTTATTTCAATGCAGCTCACCAGTAATTCAACTCCTTTGAGCTCATTCTGAGCAGCTTGGAAGGTAAAATGAACTTTGAGGCTCTGATCCTGCAGTGTACATACAAGCAAAATGACTTTCTGGCCTCATTGAGGAGGCTTGTGTTCACTGGGACTCTAGAATGAGGCCTTTTAATAAATTATATGCCCTAGCCAGGAATAAAGTAGGCATTTCTGTTGATCTGTAAGGAATCTGTCAAAACTTCTCTGATCAGGCTTTTTTACTATCCCATCTTGAGTCCTTTTTTTAATGACATCTATTATCAGATTGAAATGGCGATTGAGACACTGCAAAAGTCTGATGGTCTGTCCACTCACAGAAGCTCTCTTCTCAACAGCCATGTAAGTTGTCTCTTCTTCACATACACTCTCTCTTGCTTGTTCTGCATGCTTAGCCTGCCTCTAAATGTTTGTTTTATTTTATTACTACTTTTTGCTCTTAATCTTCCCATCTTAGTTGCTTGTAATCTTCTACTACACCTCCCATGGCTTTATTTTGTCAGATTAAATGTCTTTATGGTATATTGCAGAGTGTTACCTGTTTCCTATGCTCTACCTGTGTTAGGACAAGTTAACACATTTGACTGTTCTGCGGGTTACAGTATAAATGTCAAGCTAAGGTTTAATTAATTCTAAATTAGCTGGCTTTTGGCATTTTAAATAAAGTTGTCTACATCGTAAGAACTGTGTACCATATACTAATTTTGGGCATGCGAAGAGGAAGAGAAGAAACAAAGTGCACACTTAAATAATATACTTAGGTTATTCCTAGGTGCTTCTTCTTTTTTTCTGACTAGAGAGTTTATTTTGAAATTACTTATTTAAGAATCCTAAGGATCCTTACTATGACCTGGTAAAAATTGAAAGTATTGTCTTAATTTGAAGTGCACAGAAATGTCTTATTCATCCGCCTTTTACTTTGTTCTTACCCTGCAAGTCTTACAGTTAAGAACTTTTCATAAACAAAGCTAAAAGATATTTCAGCAAAAACATGATCTCCAAATATAGAGATAAGTTCATTATATGTAACTTTAAAATAAAGGAAAAAGCCCAAGTTAATTTTAAAATTACTATATAAATAATATTATTACTTTGTAAGTTGTTAGTCTTTCCTGAAATGTTTTTTTTTTCTGTTGATATTTATGGTTTTGCATTTTGTATTTTTGCCCTGTTGATTGGTCTGTATTCATCTTACTTTTTTTTTTTCCTTCTCAGCTTTACTTATGATATAAATTCAAATTCCCGTATTGCTTTACAGAAGAAATTGAAATTTAGTTTGCAGTCTGAATGTAGAATATGATGGTAGAGATTGTCCTTTGGAAATCAAATTAAAAATATATGCTTTAGAAGATTTGGGTTTGGATTTTGGATTTTTTTTTTCCTGTAGGGTTTGGTTTTGTCGAAGTTAAAATTAAAAATGTTTTGTGGAGAATTTAGGCAAACTTTTTTTTTCTTAAAAAAATCTAAAATTGGAAGAGGAAAGCTATAATATAAAAAATTACAGAAAATTATATACAGAAGGACATTTAGATTCCACCTTATGTGTTTACAAAATAATTATTTTGAAGATAAGACAGTATCAAAACTATTATTTAAATAATAATAGATAGTATTAGATGGATAATATCAAAATCCTTGTTTAAATGTAATTTTTAACAGACTGTAACTTTTTTTGGCAATGTTTTAGAAATCTGTGGAAAGAGTTAAAACACTAGAATTATTGTAAGTTTCTGCTTAAACCTCTTAGGAAGTCCATAGTCTTGGTATAAAACCAAGAAAGATTACAAGATAAGTTGCAGTGCCTCAGTAAGCTGTGTTTCACTCATTCCTAGTTCTAGGCACTATTCACAGTGTCTTCCTAATAACGAGATTTGCACAGAAGATCACAGTCTTTCCAGCTCTGAAGACTTACGGTATTTCTTTCTTGACTGTGAACGCTTTGTGAAAAATATTGTGATAGGGATATATTTTTGACTCTGTGGGGAAAGAAAAGATTAAAACAACCCTTGTACAAATTTTTGTGGCAATAAATCTTTCTTAGTTTTGGTCATTTTGAAAGAAATTTAAAATCTAGATCAAGCCTGCTGGATGTTTTGCCTGTTTTTAAAACAATGCTTATTGTCTTTAAACTCAAGGACAGCATGGAGGAAGTTTAAGTATAGATGTAGTCTTCATCTCTTTACTTTTCTTGACTTTGCCTTCTAATGGTTTGGTTTGGCCTTTATTAAAATTATTGGCTTAATGGATTTTAAAATAGAATTTAAATTGTGTTTTTAGTTAGCTTACACTTTGCAGATGATAAATTAATTTGTGGGAAAATTTTAGTTTGGGATTTAAATTTTCACCCTTTGATACCTCAATGAGGTTTTGTAGGATTTTTTTTCCTAAATACAAGAGTTCTCATTTTAAAGAGTTTGTAATTTCTCCTCTGTTTTCTTTTGTTTCTTGATGTATTTCTGCATGAGAAAACCTTACTCAATTAATTGGTAGTTGAGTGTTTTATAAACATTGGAGCTTAATTGAAGTCACACTCAATTTAACAGGTCTGGCTCTGTAAATATTTTATACCTTTCCCCATCTTACCAATACCTTATGGTCAGTACTACAAATTTATAAGCCAGAACTCAAACCTGAACAGTTTTAGAATTGTATTTCAGCTTGGTAGAAAAATGTTTGGGTTCTTTAAAAAGTTGTTTACAATAATGTTTGGATTAAATTTTCTCTTAAAATCATGAATTAACTGCACGTTTTCTTCCAGGCTATAATCTATCAAATAAGGATTTCAAGCCCTTGCTACTCAGTAACTCCTTCCAAGAGCAAAAATTCTTATATTGCACTTAACTTTTGATTTGTTTTTTTTGTGTGTTGAATAATGCAAGTTATGTTTGAAATAACATCTGTTAGAAATTCATATAATTAATGAAGTGCACTTGAAGTGATTAATAATAGATTAGAAACCATCTGGAGGAAAATATCTTTAATGCTACATACAGAACTTAATTACAAAATAATTATTTTTTGTTTGTCAGTGTTTTGGGATTGACAGAGTTTTTCCTTTTGGGGAAAGCAGAAATACTTCACATTCTGTATTGTTCTGATTCAATTCTAGATGTAATAATATATGACAAATGTTATATAAATGTATTAGTAAAAATACAGATGTAATAACAGATTTTCAGTATGGATAGATTGTAGCCGTTAAAAGTTATAATTACCTGTTTGTAAACCAAGACAGGTTTAGGTCAGATCACTAGTGAAATGAGTGTAATACATTCACACAGAAATCAAATGTTGACAATTATACCTTTTCTTCAGCTTTATTTCAAAATGAGGAATGCTCAGTTCGGAAGTACTTGTGAATGTTATTACATATAAAATAATGATACGATAAGTGATGATTAACTGTACTTTTTCATTTTTTTAAATTTGAAATGCAAAATCACCTGCAAAACAAGCTAAAAATTTTATGTCTTGGAAGCATTTGCATTTTTCCTCTGTATTTTTCTAGAGCTTAGGAAATTCTAGGGATCCATGACAAGTGCTGGGAAAAATAAGGAAAATGTTGACTTATCAAAAAACTAAACCAACAGAATTTTAATGTATTCTCAGACTATATTAGTTTTGATCTATTTTGTCATTTTCCTGTAATATTAAATCTAGGACTATTAAATTGTCCTTTTTACCTTTTTTTGGATATTAGCAACAGCTAGAGGTGTTTCATGAGTGTGCTCTACTTAAAACATCCAGTGATGTTACATAAAGCCTCTTCTTGCATGTTTTTAATTATCTACCACATTACATGAAAAGATTACTATTTTTCCAAGAAACTCATTCTGTTCCTTCTGGAAGTCAAAGGCAAGCAGGCTACAGCTGAAAGGGTTTGTATCCCTAATGATTTATAGATGTAACAGTTATTTTCCAACATTACCTAGGTAGCTCTTTGACTTTTATGCAATAGCTTTTTTCTTATGTGTACCTTAATGTTTTTTAATAACAGGCAAAGAAAAACAGTAAAATATTCCAAGTTTACAAATACATTAACTATTGTGCCCAAGGAGTTTGTTTTCTGCAATTTATGTGTATTACGCTCATAATTACTTTATTTCTTTGTGATACTAACAATTTGTCTCCAAAGCATAGATACCTTTATCACATACTGATGTGTGGTACTGAATCAAAAATATTTTATGAAAAGGACACTTTCCTGAGGTCACAAGTGCAATGAGTTCTGCTATTTCCTGGTAATTCTGAAGATACAAAAGCATTTTTGTATAACTAACATTTAAAGACTCTCTGAGGAAGGATGTAATTTTTCAATAGACCTGAAGAGTGTTTCCAGCTGTCAGATGTTAAGGCTGTATGGCTACAATATTTTTAATAAAGTATATAATAGGGGTTTTTTTCTGTTTTGTATGTGATATAGCTTCAGTGGCTTTTAGACAACTATGAAACTGCAGAAGGAGTGAGCCTTCCAAGAAGTACCCTTTACAACCATTACTTACGACATTGTCAGGAGCACAAGTTGGATCCAGTCAATGCTGCCTCCTTTGGAAAACTCATACGGTCAATCTTCATGGGACTACGGACTAGAAGACTTGGAACTAGGTTTGTGCAATTGAAATCCTGAATTATAATAAAAATAAAGGTAATAATTATGAATAAGAAACTTGTCTGCTAGGCAAAAGAATACATAAGACCTGCATTTAAATATTACAGTGTTTTTCTGTTGGTTCTATTTCTTAAGGTTGAACAGTTTTATGTTTTTCCAAAATGATATTATAGTTTTACTTCTTCTGCTTTTGACAGTTTATGTGTTTATATTTTGGTAACTACACTTCAGATTTTTATCATTACAAATAAAATCTAGCTTGCCATTTGGAAATCACTAAGAATGCTGTTTGCCCATAACTAGATAAGTTGTATTTATTTGCATTTTATTTTTCTTACTCAAGTGGAGTGCAAGTTAATATGTTGATAGTATTTGTTTAAGAGAGTGAATTAATTTCCCAAAGGTAGTAAAATGACACTCATGTAAAACAGGTATGACAGGAGAGCCAGACCTGATTTGGGTGTATTATTTTCCAATCAATGTAAATTGTAAAATAAATGTAATGTAAATGTGTAAAACTAGTGTTACTGCTCTTTTAATTCTTGCTTTTTCATAAAGGGGGAACTCCAAATATCATTACTATGGGATTCGTGTCAAGCCAGACTCTCCTCTTAATCGACTACAAGAGGACATGCAATATATGGCCATGAGACAACAGCCCATGCAGCAGAAACAGAGGTAAAGTGTGAAACATAACTACGCGCTAATAGTTCATCAAGTCTTACTTTTCCTTACATGGACAAGTTGAAATTCTAGTTCAGCTTTTCTGCTGTGAAAATAAAAGTGTGCTGGATATCCAGTTGATGTCAATGACATTAGGTACAATGTGGAAGAATATTTACCTAGAAATTTGCAAAAAAGAAATAATAATAAAATTGCCTGTAATATGAACAGACTCTTCTTAACTATATTGAATTCTTGTCTCACAAGCTGAAGAAAAGCAGCTTTAAATTGAAATTAAGAGCTTTAATTTCAAATATTCCTGTTTCTTTTCATTGCTGTATCATTTTATGTACACACTTCTTATCAGAGAACATACTATGAAGTTGCTTGATACTTATTTCATCTCCCTGTGAAGAATTAATGTGAACACAATGGTTTGCCTCTAAGTACGTGTAAGTATGTTCCATTAGTATCTGTTGTTCCTGAGGAACCTGTTGTCTTGGTTTGAAAGACAGGTGTCTGCTAAGGAAGGCAGGAGCCTCCCTTGAAATGAAAAATGCAAACCCCTTCCCTCCGAATTATTATAATTTTGAAATTAAGGGGCTTTCAGGCAAAGATATGAGGAATAGGAATAACAGTTCTTTACTACTATATATATATATGTATAATAAGGCACACAAACAACAATAACTATGGCAGTAACAGCAAACAGAACCAGTAACCCTCTGCCAGCCTCCTCGGCTCCA
>VXAD01005376.1:45590-91906 GCA_013399195.1 Dicrurus megarhynchus
AGAGCAACTAACTCACAAGCCCAGGTGAAAAAAGAGTGGCCACTTGGACCCCTCCCCACTGTGGCCAGGTCTTTTGTCTCTCCTAAACACCCAGCAATTTGTTGTCCTGGCAACATATATGGGGAAAATTCCTCAAGAAACAAAGGGAAACAGAAGGGGAACTCCTAAAACCCCAACACCTGTGAAAGCTCAGTAGTTGAAAGCAGTGGCACAGGGCTGTACTGGTGGTGAAAGAATATCTGAATATGCATATTAAAAACTATGTTAAACAGAAAATTTTAGGTGAAAAAGATGGAAAGGAGTAAATTTCTTTGAAATTAATTTTTATTTGAGTGGTGTCACTAGTCTCCCATATTACCTTAAAGTAAAATACATTAGATGCATAATTTCACGACACTGATAGATTAGAAGAGCAGCATATCAAGCAAGTCACCTTTAGAGCAATTACTGCCCTCCAAAAAAATTCAGTCGAATGAACAGTTTGGTGTATTGTACCAAGCATATTTTGTCTCCTTGGATACAACTGAGATATGGAAAACACAACTTCAAACTTTAACTTTGAACACAAAGATCACTTCGATCTGAAATGATTCCACTGTCATTTCTAGACAGTACAGATTAGTTACAGCACTAAATGGAAGTTCATGGTAAGATGTAAGGTCTTAACTATCTTTTGCTGAGCATAATACAGGAGCATGAGATGTCTCATAATACTTCATGTAGAAAATTCTTGTTACAAAAAGCATGGGAGGATTATATAGTAAGGAGATAGATATTTACAAAATCTCCCAGCAAGCTTATTTTACCAACTCAATCTCATTCTCTTAGAGGTTTCATTCACTTGCATTCAAAATTACATATGTGCACCAAAATATATGCCACAATGGCTAGAGTTATTTCTGGAAAAATTATGCCAGTCAGCTAAACATTGTCACCTCTCTTGTCTTCTTGATTCACAATGACAAAGTGATTTGGGAATTTCATTATATAACTGTTAGGAGTGGATATTTCTTTTTGTATTATTTGCTTTATTATTTTATTTAACACCACCATATGTCTTACATAGTTCCCTTATTTTCTTTATGTAAGTATGTTTGGTGTCATTTTCTTAACTTTATGTCAGTATGTTCCTTGGTTATATCAGAACAAAATCACACATACAGCACCGCGTGCAGTTAGTGCACCCTTCCTTCTCCTGTGCCCCATCTTTTGCACTTTCACACCTGTACCTGCACCAACATGCACCCATTCAGGCTTAATTCACACCAATCCTAAGCTCTGCTGTGAGAATCTGTGAAGGTATTGATGAGGGGTGGGAACTGCAAGGTACCAGTATGCTCAATAGGTAGCTGTTACATGAAAAATACTGTGCTATAGGAGGCTTAGTATTTAACTTCAGTGTTTCATATGTCTGTATGTGTTCTTATCATTGTTATCCAAGTGTATTGGAAAATTCTAGCACGATTTATTAAGAGAGAACTAAAAGACTGAATATTGTAATTTTAATTATTATGGTAATGTTGCTCTTTTGTCAGCTTATTAATATTTCTAGTGGTTCTTTTGTCTTCTAAATTAGTAGTAAATTACAGTCAATATACTTTTTTTCTTGGCAGTTATACCAATTCTACCATCTCTATTAGACACATCTAATTGGACAGACACTTCTAGTCCTCCTCAGCAAAGGCTGTAGACTATGTGCCACACATCATTATTCTTCTTCCCTTTTCTTAATTTGGGAACTTTGCACCTTTTTTATTTGCATAACTTCGGTGTCCCAAAGTGCTCATGTTGAAATCTTCGTTATCCTCAGATAGTAATGTTGTTTCTTCATAAAGTAATGAAGCATTATGTTTGTATTACAAAATTATGTCAAGCTGTTTGGAAAGGGAGGGATTTGATTCTTTTTGGTATAAATTTGCTGGTTTTATATTATGCTGTTACTAAGCTAAATTCTACCAGAAATTGGGAGTGCTGCTGGAATACCACCTTTGTGAATTCTGTAATGCATTGTTAATACTCTAGCTTCCCTTAATG
Source organism: Dicrurus megarhynchus (assembly GCA_013399195.1). Taxonomy (NCBI): domain Eukaryota; kingdom Metazoa; phylum Chordata; class Aves; order Passeriformes; family Dicruridae; genus Dicrurus; species Dicrurus megarhynchus. The sequence goes on from VXAD01005376.1 coordinate 47,625, forward strand.
GTTGTTTCTTCTATTATTTACAAAATAAGTAAGAATCTCTAAATTCTTTTGTCACGTGTCCTGAAAATTTTATTTTGAGATGGAAAAACCAAACTCTGTGTTCCATTTATGAAGAAGTAAACAGAAAGGATAATTTTTTACTTGATATTTTTGCAGATATAAGCCTATGCAGAAAGTGGATGGAGTTGCAGATGGCTTCACAGGAAGTGGTCAACAGACAGGCACATCTGTTGAACAAACTGTAATTGCCCAAAGTCAACATCATCAACAGTTTCTAGGTATGAAAGCAGGTTTTATACTGCTATATAAATAAGTAAGATGAACTTTGTTATCACTGTGAATATCAAGCCACATAAGTACAATAGTTGCTTCTGAAGTTATCGTGCCCTCTTTAAAATCCTTACTCACGCCAGGACAGAAGGCACTTAAATTACACATGAGCTTTATGTAATATTTAATATGCATCATGTAAGTATAAAAGGAAAAAAAGGGTGAGATATACTTCATATTACATAAAAGAATTTTCTTTGCATAATTATAATAAATGTGCATATTGAAATTCCTGCTATGAAAGTTGTTTCCTTCATGTGCATTACAGTGAATTTTATTTCAAAAAAGCCAGGGTAGGAGGATGGCATTGCTCTACTATGCAGGTTAGCCACCCCCTGAGCTGTTTTGAAAGGGTGTTCTAGTGTTGTAAGTGGAAAGAGACAAAGTTTCAACTGAAATCCCAAAGGTCATGTTTGAAAATATACAAATTGTGGATTTGTTGGTCCAGTTAAGCATGTATTCCAGTCATGGAAACAAATTGTAATTTAGTTGTTTATGTAAAAAGAGTCCTTGGCTGTGCTGATAGAGTGTGCTGTTAGTGTAGGTTTATTTGGTTGGGATTTTCAAGCACCAAATCCTTTGGCCTAATTTTGCTTTTACTAAAACCATTTGGAGCATAAGGGTAGCATTAAAATGTTTTGGATCCTCTTTTCCAGGTACCTTTCAGTCCAGCATTTTTATCTTAACCAGCTTGTCTCTCAGAAACATTTGTGACAAATAGTAAAAGCACACATTGGCTCTAGTTGAAAGTCTAGTAAATGTCAAGTAAAAACATATATTGGGTTTATTAAGCCCCATCACACCTGGCTGCATAGAAACTCTTCAGCTGAACAACAAAAAAATTATTCAAGGATTAGTCTCTCCTGCACTGACTTAGATATTTTCTTGCACCCTCTAATGGTCTGAAAAAGTGTGTGTTAGCTTCTCTATATAGGTGTAGTATGTACATGATAGCATTTTATTCTATGAAAGTATAATTTTGTATTTATTTTTATTAAAAATACTAATTTATTTATTATTTTGGCACACAACAGGTATGAAATACTTCCCTCTTTGAATATTACGACCTTTTTGAACTTATTTCTTTGTATAATCCTTAAATTTTTTTCTGAACCATACTGTAACTGGCACCTCTTTCATTATGTTGTCATGACAACAGATGCATCTCGAGTACTGCCAGAGTTTGGAGAAGTTGAAATATCTTCTCTGCCAGATGGTACTACCTTTGAGGACATCAAATCACTACAGAGTCTTTATCGAGAGCACTGTGAGGTATTTCCTAAAAAACCATTTATTTTTGAAAGTTCATGACTTTTAGTGAAGGCCAGTACAAGAGAATAGTGCCAAATATATTGCAGCCCTGATAGTGGTATGTGACTTTCCCCCAGAATATTTTACTTATTTCATTGAAAAGGATAGCAAAAAGGGTTTTCTGGAGGATACCCTTTACAGGGGAAAAGAATAATATGTAATAGATACTGAGAATGAAATGTTGTTACATGTATGTTTTTCAGAATGTTAGACTTTAGATAGTGCATGCAGATACTTGGTTTAGTCAACAGGAAATGTAAATCAGGTTAGATTACAATTTTATTTTCTTTTACATTAAAAGGAGTAACTTTTTTCTCATATCAAAGAAACATTGAGACATTTAAACCACATTTGATACTGAACAATATGTCTTTTAAAATTATTTTTGAAGGTGCTTCCAACTTAAAAGGAATTATGAAAATGAGTAAAATGTCAGGTTTACTCTTTTATTTGCAGTAGCAGTAAATATTTTCGATGCTTAAATTCCTCTGATATGTTTACATAGGCCGTACTAGTTCCTGGAGGCTTCTATGCAAGCCTTATGCAAGTCTCTGTGCACAACAGTTTATGGTGCTGGATAATTTATGGATATCAAAGGTATTAAAACAGATACCATTTATAACTTGAGAATTTACAGTTTGCCTTGGTTCCACTATGTGATGAAGGAAAAAAGCTATAGATCTAGTTGGAGTTGGGAGTGGAGGGAAGCTGGGTAAAAGACAATATGATCTCATGTTTTATTTTTTCAGGCAATACTGGATGTGGTTGTTAATCTTCAATTCAGCCTGATAGAAAAATTGTGGCAAACTTTCTGGCGCTATTCTCCTTCTGCTCCACCTGATGGCACTCCTGTTAATGAACCAAGGTCAGTAAATGTTTCTCTTTGCTTAATGTGTCTCATGATAATGATGAGTGTGAAATAAATGTGAGTGTGAAATAAAAAAAATTATATTAGTTTTAATTTAATAGTAATAATTTTTTTCTCCTATGATTATTTTCCAAATTAAATTTATGTTGTCTGGCAGATTTGTATAGCCTGGGTTTATGCCAAAGAGCAGTCTTGAAACAGTTATGTCATCCACTGGGGTATTTTGCATGGACAAATACGGTAAAGGTGTCTCTTCCCAATATTTGATCCACTTCTTTTAAGCCAAAAGGATCATTCATACATCTGCACTATTTATGAGCTGTAGGAGAATTATGGGGACATTTCTTAAATCCATTTCTGTGTGAGACAATGTGTAAATAAGTTATATTGGGTGTAGCTGAGACATCTATGATGCCTGTAAAAAAAATACATTTTAACACCCATTGCAGGTTTTTACCTGCTATAAATCATGGAATCATAGAAACTTTAGGTCAGAAAAGTCAAATTTCAACTGTTAACCTACCACTGCCATGTTAACTGCTAAACCATGCCCCGAGGTGCCATAAATGCATTATCATTTATTAATTTGCTACTTTTTTTTTAACACCAGCAATCTGAGTGAAATAGAAAGTCGACTTCCTAAAGCAAAACTGATTACTCTGTGCAAGAATGAGTCTATTCTGAAATGGATGTGTAACTGTGACCATGTGATGTACCAGGCTTTGGTGGAGATTCTCATTCCTGACGTCCTTAGACCTATTCCTAGTAAGTTGAACACCTGAAACATTTTGTAAGGATTTTTCTGCACATGTGTATGTGCCTCACACGGCAGCTTAAGAAAAAAGTTTGAAAGTACACAAGTACTGTGTATAATTTATCCTCAGTTTTATTGTGTAAGGGGTTGTGCTGGGAATTGACAAATACTTTGAACTCTAAAAGTTGAAAGATCTAGTTTTTAAGATACAGTGTCATATTAAAGGTTCTTCTTTCTCTATATCTGTTACATCTTCAGGTAAAAATGTTTTCCCTTTACCCTGGCTCTGAGGTACCTGATGGAAAGAAGTCCTGTGGCCCTGTGGCAATGTGCACAAGTGTCAGTCAATCCTTCCACTAAATTCAGTAGTTTTCAGCTTAAATATCACATATTAATCTTTGGTTCGTCTGAAAAAGAAATATGGTCTTTGTGATTCCATGTTTAGAGAGTTGGTCCTTTGTCTCTGACTGCTGAAATCAATTCGAATGACTGTTAAAGGCAGTGAAGAATTCCTAGTCCAATTAAATATTCCAATCTACTGCTTTTTCTGTCATATATCCTGCATGAAAGAGTGAGTAATTGTCCAGTCATGCCACTATAACCAGGAGTAGAGCTTTCTTTTCAAATTTAATTTTATTAGAATCTGTCATTGCTCTAGCAGTGTATTTTTATGGCTATCTTTGGTAGAAAACAAATTTATGTGAAGAAAGTTGAAGTCCTTAATGAAGTATTTATTGTCTCACATACACTGTCCTAAATATAATAAAGAAATCATGTTAGCAACCCACTAAAAACCTCATAACTCCTACATATTATCTCTTTCCAATGAAAAAAAAACAGTATTCACTTTAAAAAGTTGGATTAATAGTTTTTTTTAAATTAGGGCCGTAAGTAGTTTTGCAGGTAACAAAGCTATATTGTCATGCTGTGAACACCTCTTCTGCTATGGTGACTCCAGCAGTAATAGGCACTCTGTAAGAATATTTGGTGGTAGTGCCTTGCAGAAAAGTTTTATTGACTTTTGCTTGCCAGTGGAATAAAATCTGGTTTTAGCAAATTATGTACAACAACAAAAAAATTGAAACTGGAAATGTACAAAATCTGAAGGTTTGCCATTGACAAAGTCTGTTTTACGTTTTAAGGAACGAGTAAGTGCTTGTTAGCAATTGACATAATTTGTGCATCTATATATCAGAAAAAAGGAAAAATGTTTTCTCAAATACATGTAATTATTGACAGCTATTACTTGTGTAAATTGTTTTGCATTAGTTTATATTTAATGTTTTACTTCTCTCGTGACAATACCATTAGGTAGGATTTTAGAGTAATATAGTGTATCACAAAAAATTAGGCAGTGATAAATCCCCCACAAATTTAATTATAACATTTAATAGGCTGAATGAAAACTCTCACTTGCAAAAGCAAGTTAATTTCTGAATAAAAAGGTAGTGCAGACACAGTTTTTCATCAAATCTGCTCCTCTCCTTTTCAGTTACTTTTCCTGCAAAGCCTGGTAGTCCCTAGAGAAGTGTTCAGATGACAGCTATACAGCTCATGGTGTCTTCCTGCCTTGCTTTGTAAGATGCATTGGGCATTGCCAGTACAAGATTTCAAGAAAATGGGGCAAAATCAATAAATATCAATAACTAGAGGCAACATGTCCTTTTCACGCTATTTCTTTCTTTCTAGAATTACCAGTCATATTTGAATAATTGATACCTACTGTGTTTGACATTCCTGTTTTGGGGATGGTCATCAGACTGTTGGATTCAAACACATCATCTGATCTCAGGACAAATTCATCCCTAGAGACTTCTGCCTCCTTTTTGTGAACAGTCCAGTGGTTTTCTGCTCAGAATTGCACTCACTGAGCTACCTTTGGAAGACAGCTAACGTATTTTCTTACTTTATCCTTTAGAATCAGCTAACTAAATGGCTTTTTTTAGCAGCTTTCCTTTAATGATGGGCCATCCAGGTTTCTTCTTCACTGTTAAATGGTTAAAATCTTGTGATTTTTTTAACTCCTGCTTTTGAATAAAAGCATCTCCAGTCATTACAAGAGACTGAGATAATGGCTTAAGGTTGAATATAACAAAAATGCAGCTGGGTGAAGCAGACAAATTCATCATCCTCTGTGGGAAAATAGCAATTTGTAGGAAAGTTTGGACTCTGTAGAGGAGCTGGGACTGTAAATGCTTCATTAAAGGCATGTCTATGATTTTTTTCTTGAGTAAATGGGAAGAGAGCAGCAGCTGCTGCTCAAAATAGGGAAAATATTAATTTGAAAGGGGTTTGAAGAAAGCATAATTTTTTCAAGTTTGGGGTTTTTTTTGTCTAGATCTTCAGTCTTTTTTCTTTTAGACAAGTTGTATTGTTGATACATATTACTGGAGTAGAAAAAAAAGACTGTTGAGGAAAAAAATTGTTTTATTTTTAACCTCTGTATTAAATTTGTCAGCTGAAATGTTTAGCACCCACAGAATGAGTGAAGAATTGCTGTGTATAAAACAACAAAATTCCTTTGCCTAAGAAAAGCGAAATGCTGTCCATTGGAGTCAGGAATAAAGACTCATTATGTAGTGTCTTTGGCAATAGACCAGAGCTATTATGTTTTAGAATGGGCATCTTGCATCTTCACAAGTGGCAGAATGGGCAGTAACAAATTTGCTGTTGAGTTAGTTTCCATAATAGGTGGAGATTTATGCAAAATACACTTCCACACCATATTATACAATTCCAGACAGACAAAAAATTAAAGTACTGGAAAGGCTGTAAAGCTCAGTTTTGTACAAGTCAGAGGGGTTTTGGTTCAGAAGTCAAGCTTTATCCAAATAAAATTTGGTGCTTATCCAAATAAAATTTTCAGTAACTGCCATTGCCACATCATTTAGTGTGTGACTAGTAACACTTAATGATTTAGGCCATTTACTTTGCACCATGCTTATCATGCAAAGATTCTTTGAAAGGGTTCAGATGAACTTAACAGTTCAAGGGTTTAGGTACTTAAGGTTTTGGTAATGGCTAGATTTGTACTTCAGGATATGAGAAAAATTCTGTATTTAATGTATCTCCAAAGTCCATTAGAAATTCATGGTTGTTCTATACAATACTGATGCCTGATTAGCTACTTTAGCTATTTTATTTCTTCAGAACTTAGAATTCCTTTTATTTGTTCCTTTTTCTTACTAGTTAAAGGTCCTTCTTAAGGCCTGAGCTGCTTTTCCATATTTATTTTTAAAGGAGATCAGCATTACAGTGATGCAAATAATTTTGTAATATATATACACTTGGGTAAAAAAGAGTAATGAGAACATTAGAAGTGAAGAAGTGGTAATATTTTTCTTAAATGTCTAAGTACCATTTCTATAGTATTTACATTATTACTTCTATCTTGTCTTGTAGGTAAGAAAATATGAGTGAATACATAATTAGTAAGTGCACAGAAATAATTTACAAAGCAGCACAAGTGAGCTAGAGGATTGACAGGGTTGAGGAAAAAAGCTTGTTCTTCACGTGTAAACCCTAAAGAAAAACAAAAAAATTATAAGAGGGCTCAGCTAACACAGATACTTTGTAAGATCAAATTGTGGTCAGCTAAGCATTCAAAGGTGTGGTGGGTTATATAAATTACCAATATGGATTCTATTGCTTATGACTGCAAGTTTGAAGACATGTGAAAAAGATATCACAAAGAATACAGTTTCTCTTTTAGTAAATTTTCATTTCTGGTAGAAAGCTTTATTTAAAAAAGGTATTATTAAAAAAAGGTATTATTTCCTTAGGTTTTTTCCTCTTCACTTTTGTAGTTGCATTCATTCTCTGGTAGTCTTCAGAAACGTGTAGTTTTTTCTTTTTGTCTCCTACTTTTTGCAGCAGTTTGAGTGTTGCACTCTTATGTCAATGTGTGGGAAAGCTGGGTTTCTATCACTCAGAAGATATGATTTTATTTTTTCCAGGTACAGTTCCTTGGGACAGTACTTCCTGTCTCCCTCTTGAAAAATTAAAACTTCTGTATTTAGTAATGCAGAATATTGTAGGGGTCTCTTCAGTGTCTCTCTACATCTCTGTCAGCCATTCAGCATTTCTGTGGATGGTATAGAAAAGAAACAAAATGCACACAGATTTCACAGTCATTTGAATAATTTCATTTTCTGTCAGTGAAACACTCCTATATCTTGCTTATTGATGACATCCTTAAACACTACATGTGAATGGAATTTGTTCTTTAAAACTGAATTAAGCAGCACTATGGCATGGTTTAAGATTATTTTGGACTTACTTGAGGAAGCTGCAGTATTCCTATAAGCGGATTTTTCCCCGGACTTCTGCTTTTTAAAAGAGGTGCTTAGGTAAAATGGAAAGCGGAAGTTTGTGATGGAAATTTAGTGTCATTCTCCTATGCCCAAAACAATACTGCTAGTCACAAACTTCTTTGGAAGATTGTCTGGTGAAGAAGTCAGAACTGCTTATTAAACCAAAACTAAAATCATTTTTGTGTAATCTTTATCTCAGTGAGGCATTTTGAACCTAGACTAAATTTGTCTAGTAAGTAAATGCAGCAAACCTGAAAGCTGAGTTTGGGAGTTCTGAGGATGCAAAACATTTCAAAACAGGTGCACTGCTTTCTTTTCATTCTGTTTTTATTCTCCAATGCACAGGTGCCTTGACCCAAGCCATTCGCAATTTTGCAAAAAGCCTTGAAGGTTGGCTTTCAAATGCCATGAACAATATTCCACAGAGGATGATACAAACCAAGGTAGATTAAACTGTTGAAGTATTATTCTTGCAGTGGCAAACCAAGTGGGCAGTAGCATCTAAAAGAAGAAGCATTTTAGCTTTAATGCTAAATTTCGTGTTTAGCATCAAGCTTCAAATAATGGGAGAGGAAATAACGTTATTTGATCTGCTACATGGCATAATTCAAATATGAGGACTCATTAATATAAACTATTAAAATGAAAGTAAATACTCAATCTGTGGAATTAATCTACAGAGTACAATATTTAAAAATATTAAATTTTTTCATAGGTTGCCGCTGTAAGTGCCTTTGCCCAGACTCTGCGAAGATACACATCTCTTAATCACCTGGCTCAAGCAGCTCGTGCTGTGCTTCAAAATACTTCTCAAATCAACCAGATGCTCAATGATCTCAACCGTGTTGATTTTGCCAATGTTCAGGTAAAATTTAGTCTTGAATAGCAGGGGTTTTTAAGTGTTATTTCCTCTGTGATTTTGAACATTATTGTCAGGTGTCATTCTACCAAGAAAGTAAAGTGCTAATACTTCGCTCATTCATATATGAAGTGATTCAGTCCAAATGTGACAGCTTATGCTTTAGGAAAGTAAGAGCTCAGAACCACACTTAATTCTATTTACTCTCTTGAAGTGCACATATTCTTCCAAGTTCTTCCAAGTGCAAATGTAGAGCAAATACTTTGTTATAATGGGTACCATGAATCATGTCTTACTAATAGCAAAAACGATATTTTAGGATTCAGTAGCACATCTTCTGAATGTCTCTTTAAAGTTACTAAATGCACAGCATTTTCAGTAGAGACTGTCTCCATTATTTAAAACCCCATACATGAGGATGTTTTATCGAAGGGCCTGTGCTTAAATTTACAAGATCTCCTGAATAATGGATTAGATTAGTATGGTTAGAACCTATAGAGCATAAGTTATGTTTTTACTTGGCTTTATTTCTCTACATGTTTCTGCTTGTCTGAGGAAAAATACTTTTGTCCTTTTGGCCAGCAAAGTGAAAGGTTTCAGATTCCTGGTAGTTCTCTGTTTGTCTTCTTTGTGAACGAGTGTTTCAAGATACTTGTTAATACTCTTAACAGAAATCTAGTCAAGAGTTCTTGACCAAAGATACAATATATTAAGTACAGTAACATGTTGACATGGAGACAGAGTCTGTGAATGAGGTGTTAACTTGGCACATGACAGCTAGTTTAAATGGAAATGGCTTGCAGTTAGTGAGCTATCATTTTTTCCTCGTTTTCTGAATTTAAACAGTTAGCTTTATTTAAACTTGGCTTAATAAAGCTACTGACTAAATTGCTGATTATTATATGCATAGTGTGTTTCTTCACTTGTGTGCAGCTTATGTTTCGGTAATGTGTCATCTATTACTGCCTAGAATCAGCAAACAGAACAATCCTTGTTTGCGTACAAAGTTTCTTTTATAAGATGATATAACAGGATTTGTCTTTAAGCTTAACTTCTTCAGAACAAAAGGAACGTTGCACTTGATTTCTCACTACTTGTTTTATTACTTTAGTCCCCTGCATTTGACTCTTCCTGCTTGCCCTGCCTGACATCCCAGAAAAAAATGACAAGATATAAGTATTTCAGTAGAAGAATGATGAAAGTAGAAGCTTTTTTCACAAATGAATGTGGGAAACTACAACAAACTTATGTTGCTTACATTGCTTGTTCTAATTTCTTTATTTGATGTCTGTTCTTTTATGCTATGCTTTCCCCACCTATTTGCTTTCTACAAAATTACAATAGATGTAGAATAAAAACTACTTCTTAGTCTGTCTAGTAAGTGGGTCCGGTCTCTTTCATCCATTGAACAGCCTAATCTTTGAGATACAACTACATTCTGTGCTTTGGCTTATGTATTGTCAATTCAAGAGCTGCCATGTGCTATAACAGGAGCAGGCTTCCTGGGTGTGCCAGTGTGATGACAACATGGTTCAGAGACTAGAAACAGATTTCAAGATGACTCTTCAACAGCAGAGCACTCTGGAGCAGTGGGCTGCCTGGCTTGATAATGTAATGATGCAAGCATTGAAACCGTATGAAGGAAGACCCAGCTTTCCTAAAGCAGCACGGCAATTTCTGTTAAAATGGTCTTTCTACAGGTAGTATTTAATAGACTTTAAAACATTCTAACTATTCTATTATTTGCTGAACTGTGCATTGCACTGAAGTTGACAAATTTAATATCAAACAGTGGCTTGGTACATCATGAAAAACTTGGGTTTTTTTCAGAGTACCTCTGCTATTAACCTTGAACTCAGGGCTATCGGCAAATGAACAGGGACCTAAATGACCCTTGTTTTTGTTTTAAAGGCCATCTGAAAATGAATGCAGCTGTAATTTTGTCCAGAGTTAGAAACATACTATGATTTTTTTTTTGTTAAAAAACTATGCAATTATTAAGCCACTATTTTTAGTATTACTTACTAAAACATTGTGGCATCAATGTTTATGAGGTGGAAAGACAAAAGCTGTTTTTAATATATGAAAAGAACATTAAGACAAGCATTCCATGTTAGCTGCTTATTGAAACAGTTATCAGAGTAAACCTTGTTCTTAGAACCTGACTGTAACAACTGCTTGCTGAAGATACCAGAATTTGTTGATATAATATGAACATACAAGTCTATTGGTTTTGAATTTTAAGTTACAAAGCTATTTAAATTCTGGCAATTAAAAGCTTTGTCCTGGAAAGATTGACACAACAGACACCATTTAAGGAATAGTTTTTTAAATAACCAAATAGTTTTCTTACCATTTTAGTTGTTTATGTTTCCAACAAAGTTTCTTTAAGTTAAGTTTTACACTTGCTCAATTACTGGTAGTTATGCATTGGTCAAAACCAAAACCAAACCAGTTGGGTTATTTCTTATGTGGTGTCCAACAGTACCTTCAGAGAAAGGAGAGAAGCAAATGATTGCCCTTTCCTGGTCATCCCTTTCTGAAGATACCATAAATCAGACATTTGTGGACACTGTTGCTTTTGAGAATATTGGTTTTGAGGTGAAATGTCTGTCTACATGGATAAATGTTAAAATGGCTGTGACATATAATACATAAACATGTATATATTTTTTATTTTCAAATAGCTCAATGGTGATTCGGGATTTAACCTTGCGCAGTGCTGCTAGCTTTGGCTCTTTTCATCTGATCCGCTTGCTTTACGATGAATACATGTTTTACTTAGTAGAACATCGTGTTGCTCAGGCAACAGGAGAGACACCTATTGCAGTTATGGGAGAGGTAAGATAATATGTAAGAGACTAGATTGATAGATTTAGTGATGATTTGGAGAAAGTGTTTTTGCAAATTTTTAAGCCTGTATATAGAATGGTAGGATGTTCTGCAGTATAACAGTAGACTGAGTTACAAATATATACAGTGGTTTCAAACTTGATTCACTGGTTCATTGTCAGAGTACTAAAATCTCACTGAATTCTTAAAATCAATTATTTCTAAATTAACTTACTCTTTTACAAATCTGCACACAGATTCATGTGCATAGTTTGAAAAATGTTGATCAACCTACAACCATTTTCCACTCTTTGAGAACTGAATATTTTATGTGAAAATAAAAGAGCATAGTAATAGGAAAATGTTACTTTTGTGGATCCATTTACATGCATTTGCACACATAATTCCCACACAAAATGTGTACCCTCTTTAACATTAGAAGGCTGGTTTACATGCAGAATTTTGGCTTGTACAGTACTGTTCACATACCAGTGCAGACATATATAGAGGTTTGCAACACATTTGATTTTCATGTAGTTGTTTCAAAGACTGTTGGTTTAAAAAGCAGACAGAATCTCAATTCATAACAATCTTTTTATCCTCAGCTATGGCATCTACAAAGCAAAGACTCTCTTATCCCTCTTCAGTAGTTCATCTGACCTTTTGTTTTGAGTGAGACAATAAGGAAAGCATGAATTGTTCCCAAAGAATTATGCTTCAAAGTTGCTGGAAAATGGATATATTTGAAAATATGCAAAATTGTTAATAGGCTGGATTTGTTGCATTTTTACACTTGCAAGTCACTCTATCATGTTCTGTGTTACCTATAAATTGCAGGTAATTTTGCTAGTTGATTTGGCATCAGTTGTCATTCTCCCCACAACATATATGGATAGGCTTATTAAATATTATAAAGAGATGATAGACTTTCAAGAGAAACTGGAAAATGTCTCAGCCTTCTTTGTCATATTATTTTATATCATGTGTCATGACATGTTTCAGAAAAATTAAGTAATGTTTCTACTTAGTAGAAAGACCCACCATCAGTATACATGCTCTTACATTTCTTGCCTTACATTTGCAGAAAGTATTACAGTACAGTTACTACATTCTTGTTGTCTCTGCAGACTTTATATGTTAGACATAAATGTAGCATAGGGTCTTCTAAAAAGTTTACAAGACTGAAGATGGAGATACTATGAGGAAGTAAGTATTGCAAAACATTTGGAGGTGAGGGGCAGAGTAGAAGTTAAATGCATTAACTGCATGTCTTCTTATGTTTCTGTGTATTCAATGGCTGTGACTGAAATAAAATGAGGCAGACTACAGTGCAACAGGCACTGTAAGACAGTATAAACTGGTTGCAGCTGAGAAAAGCATTCTCATACTTCTCCCTTCCTCTTCCTCTACCCTTGGACATGGCAAAATTCTTCTGGAGAAGACTGGTACCATCATTTATGGTTAGAAATGTATCTGTCTAAACAATGTGCTCCTTTCATTTGATATCCATTGATGGCATTTTACTCTTCCAAATTTCACACGAGAAATGGAGAAAGGAAAGGGAAGAAGGTTTCTAATTTACAAGCAACTTCTTTTAAAAGGTCTGGATTTTGATGTAAATCAGTTATCAGGTTATAAACCCTTTCTCAGCAGTGTCTTTCATATACCTTACAGGTAGATTAGCAACACTGTGGCACACCTTCATTTTTGTTCCAGCACAATTAAAATGGTGCCTGGGAAATTTTAAAAAGAGCTTTTCCTTAAAATATTGGCAGTTCAGAGTGAATATCCATTATAATTTATGGCTTTATAAAACTCAGAAATAGCTCACTTCAAACAACAAAGGCCCTAATGAAGCAATCTTTAAAAAAGGTTGTACTTCTCCATTCTAATTTTTGAGGGTTTACTTAGTGATAATTGTCTTAATAAGCACAAGACTGAAATGGAATGGGAAATTGCTCTGCTGTGGATATGGCTGCAGCTAAGATTATGCATTTGAATGAATGCAACCGTCAAACCAGTAGAGCACGGATTTCCTACATCATAGATATTCTAAGATCACATTTGCTTAAGACTGTGCCCATTTTTCTTATTGTTTGTTTTGCAGTTTGGTGATTTAAATGCTGTGTCCCCTGGAAATATGGATAAAGGTAAGCATTTTAGTATCTCCAGGATATAATTCTGTGTAGAGCTAATGTGTCTCTGAGCAAAATAAAACCTTATGTTTTAAAAAACAGTCAAACAGAATTTAGAGCTGTATCATCCTTTAAAGTGCATGTATATGTTGTATGGATACATTGATATAATACAATAACTATGTATGTAATATCCCACATAATAATGACTGGAATATTATAGGTTTGTTTTAAAATAAGAATATTTTGAAGATGTTTATTATTGCCACAAAGGAATATTCCAATTTTTATGCAAATTTTGTATTATCTAATAGGACAGAGGAGGGTAGCAGCTGTGTGAATTAAGACAAGAGTATGCTTATGGATGTTTAACTGTAGGGAATGTTTTGCTACATCAAGAAGCAGAATTGTATGCAAGTAGTCAGGGAGACGTTAGTTCCTCATAATCTCTTCATGCCATATTTTGACATGCATTCTTACACTGACTGCTTGAATGATTTGGGGTGATTTAACCTCAGAGCACTCAACTAGTGAGTATAAGAATGTTTGTCAATATCTGGGGTCAAGTCACCCCAACTCTCCTTGCCTCAGTTTCCCTATCTGTAACTAAAAGTAACAACTCTTGTTCATCATGTTTAGGAAATGAGGCATTTTCCAGTATGAAGTTAACATTGATTGTTAGACCTTTTGAAATTGCAGTTGTTTACTCCACATCAACAGTGCATAGCTCAAATGAGCAAACCTGAGTCTGTTTACCTATTTGAGATAATAGTTGACTTCTTGCCATTAAAATTTTAATTTTCAGTTTGTGCTTTATCAGATTGCTCCCTTGTATTTCAACAATTACTTGCAAAATAAAGAGCCTTGTATTAGAAACTTTTCCCTTTGTGGTAGTTACATGCTGGTTTGTTTGTGCAGATGAGGGCAGCGAAGTTGAAAGTGAAATAGATGAAGAGCTGGATGAAAGTGGAGAACCACAAGCCAAGAGGGAGAAAACTGAGCTAAACCAGGCATTCCAGGTGGGCTGCATGCAGCCAGTGCTTGAGAGTGGAGTACAGCAGAACCTCCTGAGCCCAATTCATAATGAGCACATTGTTGCAACTACTCAGACTATCAGACAATGCAGTGCTACTGGAAATACCTACACTGCAGTCTAATGTGAAACCTCCCCTGGCCTGCAACACACGCCCCATTGCATTAGCCATTTAGGTTTAATATGAAAAAAAGAAAAAAAAAAAGAGAATAAGTCCGAAGGTTGACTGTTGTCAAATGTAACTGTTCTGATCATTATTTTGTTGGAGTTGTTCAATGGAATGGGTGTACGTATTTTGCCAGGTCTGTTTAAAAACAAAAAAAATGTTTGTAAACAAAATCATTTTACATTGGCCGCTCAATATGAAGAGGTTTCTTTGTATCAAATGCAAGGAAGATTTTTGCAAAGTTTAATGTTAATGTTTTGTCCTCTTATAATAATTTAATTTTTTCATAGTTTAAAAATATTTTAATGTTAATTATTAGTTATTATGCTGATTTCATATAGATAGGTTTTTAATTAGATGCACTTCTGTGAAATATCAAAAGAACTATTTTCTTTGATTTACACTGGAGGCATACTTATTTGACAGCAGATGTATCAAATTTGTTATAAAAGGTGCTTTTCATCGTACTACGAGAAGACACTATTTTGATAAAATTGTGAGTATTCAGGGGGATTTTTTTGTAATAATGCTGGAGGGTTGAGAAGATCTCCTAGTTTCTTTCTGTAAGGAAGAAGCTGTTTAAATGACAGAATTGTATCAGAATGTGGTAATCTGTATGGCATAAATGTACCTAATTATCTGAACATGATGTAAACAATGCAAGCTTCATTTAAAATCAACAGTTTCAGATATTATTTGCATACCAGTTCCTCTGTTTTGAAGACTACTGATTCTATATGTCAGGCCACTGAACAGATGCTTTTGATTGTTCAGTGGCACTGGAGTTGTTAGAAACTGAAGCTAAAAAAAGAAGTGACTTGATTATTGTTAATTTTAAGTGTATGTGCTACTTATGCTGAACTGGACATACAGGAAAACATTCCATTTGGATGACTTTCTTCTATTCCAGGTCTTTTCCTACTAGTGGTTCAATCTGCTGCTCTTAGAAAAGATGATTTATAGAATGCAAGGAATGTAGCAACCTGCATCATTTTCCTTTCAAAAACATTTCCTTGTTGGTAAAGAGGATTTAAATTTTTACAAAAATTAGACAAGGCAGTGTAACTGGCACACCTCACTTGTACTTATTCCCAATTGTGTAGAATTTGAATAGGTGGCTAGATGGACCATTGCCATTTAAGAATGTACATCAGGGATCATTGTACCTCGGCTATTACATGGTGCCTTAAACAGAACTGAAGCTAAGACTTAGTACTTTTTGTTATTCTTAACTCTTAAATTAATTCAACAAGGTGTGCCTGTCATTTTCAAATTCCCTAAGAAGTAAGGACAGGTTACATAGCCTTCAAAAGAATAAAAGGATTTTTTTATTATTAAATGATTTTAATATCCCTCTTAGAATGACAATAGACCTATTTTTTCTCGTTTCTAGCTGGATTTCACTTTAATACAAATAAAATTTGCTTGGGAATTTGGAAAGCAAAACTAGCTTTAATACCAACTTCAAATGTCAAAGTAGATTGACCATAGTCCCAAGCATGATTATATATTTTCTAAACCCTTGCCTACTTTTAATTTTAAAAACTAAAAAGAAATAAATGAGCAGGTACATAATGCAGTGCATGTTTTCAATTTCTATATTTTGTGGTGTATCAGCCAGATATTACATTTTAATGGTTAAATAATATCAGTTTAAAGAGACCATATTAATTGACATTAAAGAACTCAAGTTTTTCTTCACAAACATTTCATTATGCAGACACACGAATTTGCTACACTAAAGTAGTGGAATTAAATAAGAAAAAAAAAAAGCCAAAAAGTGAAGGAGAACACAAAAAGATTGACTTTACAGAAAAGACTGTGTAAAAAGATTAGGATCCTTTTATTCTGATTTATCTTGTGTGTCTGAAAATGACTTTAAAGTCCTATATACCAAATGGGAGAAGAGCATGTAAAATGGAAGTGTATTTATAGCAAACAAGTTTGTTGCTAGAGTTTACATATGCTCCAAATACAGCTGCACATAAACTAAAATGTCCTAACATTACTGGTGCACAAAAATAAATTTTAATTCCTTTGCAGAATTGTGAACCCATCCAGCTCATTCTGTGTAGGCATAATTCCTACTAATGTCAGTAGATGGCTTTTGCCTCAGTAAAAAGTAAAAGTGAGGTTTATATTCATTATTTCTAAACTCATAAATGCACTGAATCTCATTATAGATTTTGTTGTCACATATATCGCTCAGTGTGTCCTGATTTTTCCTTAGAAATCAGCACATCTGTACCCTTCACCAAAAATGCTAAAACTAAGCTGTGATAAATATTTACTCCCCTTCATTGTGCATTATAAGATGTTTACAAGTAAAATAAAGTGAAATAATTCAACTTTTTTTTCATTTTCAGCTTTTTTTTTAATACTGTAGTACTTGTTTTAATTTTTGTGTTGGTTTGTGTTTTCTTATCCTTTCTTGGTTTAGTGTTGAATTTGTTGTTGCTGAGAAAAGAGTACAATTGTAAAAGGTAAATCTAGATTGCTAAATATGGTGGGATTTGAGTATCTTTCATCATTTAGCTCTCTACTCCATTCAGTTGTTAACTCACAAAGTGAAAAACAAAACTGAACAAAAATCTGAATACAAAAGATGGAATGTATTTCATACCTTCTAAAAACAATGAATTACCAAGACAAATCAGAACTTTCACAGGTTCAGAAAACTGACTGGAGTCTGTATTCTTATGCTTAAATTCTAAAGATTTTACCAGATTTTTTTAGAGCAACTATCTTACTGTGTTGTAAACTTATAGATTTGGGGGTCTTTTGTTTTGTTTTTACTGAAAGCTTAATCAAACACTTAGATAAAACATTTTGCACACTCTTGCTGTTTAATAGTTGGGTTTTAGTAATCATTGAAGTAGAGAGATGCGAATACCTCAGTGTGTATTCTGTAATGTGTAGCGTGCGGCTGCATTGCCACACCAGCTCTGGAGTCTGCTGTCAATGCTATGGAGAGGTGTAGCGTGTGTCCACAGGGTAGACATTATGAGAGTTGACATGATTTATGTGTTTTATCTAATCTTGAAATGGAATCAAGAATAGTTATTTTAGAGGCATTTCCCCCATTAGCACAGAATAGCACAGTGAACAGTGTGGGGGAAGAGGTCTTGTTGAACTACCTTTTCAAAGCACAGGGCCCAATTTTCAAAAGTTTTATATTTGTTAACATTTTTTGTTACATTTTCATCTTTCTTGTGGTAAATCAGTTTTGAAACATCTTTTTTCTTTTTTTCAGTTTTTTTCTCTTGTACTGTAGCATGCTGTAAGCACCTTCATTTTTAAAAAGTTCCATAAAAGTTTGGAAAATAGATGTTAAATTATTTACCTATAAAATGATTATTTACAGCATTACTGCCTTTAGTTCAAAAAAATAAGAAAATAATGTTCTGTCATTCAGGAATGCATAGGTCTATATACAAATTTAATTTAAAGCGAGGTATTTTTAAATATCTGAAACACTTTTTTAAAATCTTGTTTTCCCTAGGAAAAATGATCTGATGTCTTTGTCACTCTCACCAACTGACATCTGCACTGTTTAGAAAAAAAATCATGTTAGAGATGCACTGCATTCCAATTTAATTCAGAATGCTTTTACAAAACAAAACCAACCACTGAGAGCCATAAACATGCTGACAAAAACCCCAGGTTTATCAGTAATATAAGTATACAAGAATAATTTCAAATTTGAGAGAGTAAGATGAATTTCTGAAAATTGGGCCCTTGTCACACTAACAGGACATGCTCTTTGTATACGGTTTAAAGCAAATTGATACATGGAATTCTAGTATCTCTGCTAATTTGATTTAACACTGACAATAAAAACTGGAATAGAAGCATAAACACACAGTGCTTAGTTCTAGTATTAGGACATTAATTTGATATAATGCCTTGGATTAACCCTTTGAGCATTGTAAGTAACATGATGGGAACAAAGATTTTTAGATAATTTACCTAATCCACTGAGCATATACTTTGAAATAGCTTATAGTGTTGTAAATTTTTTTTAATTATGTCTGAAGTAAATACTTGCATACTATATGGGGATGTTTTTTTATTAATAGGGGGCTCAGTAGATGTAGGCAAAATATTCATTGCCACTGATATGTACTGTGTAATAGAAAACAGTACTTCAGCTCCCTGTTTTTCATAATTGCATATATATACAAAGAAAATCAAACATGATTCTACAGATAGGAAGTTGTCTACTTTAAGATGCCTTTAGAAGCTAAAGGTTTAGAAAATATATTCAGCTATTTTGAAAATCTCTTGAGATAGATTAGTATTGGAATACTCTGGTACTGTAAAAGAGAAATCATTAGGATTAAAAGAAGGTTTAGTAATAATAAATTTTGCAGAATATTTGATGTGTTTGCATTGAAATTTTTGGCAGTGTTTGTGAGAAACAGGAACAAAAAGTGCACAATTATGTTTATATTCCTTTTAAAACTCAGTCACTGCAATAATGACTAGCTAGAAGATGAAGGTATTTTATTAAATTTCACATACAAGGCTGCAGTTTGGATGGCCCTTACTGAATGTCAGAATTTTAAAAGGAACCTAGAAATTGCACGAGCAGATATTTTTAAAAGCCCCTTTGTTCTTACAATTACTGCTTACAGGAACAAGGGAACAACTGTAGCAGCAAGTAAAGATTCTTTTAACTTAGAGATACTGATGCCACCTTACTAAGTGAGAATACAGTACATTTTCTACTGGTTTCTTGCAGTATCAGTCAGCAAACACTAAAGCAGCTGTACTTATTTAAGTCTAGCTGAGGGCAAAGAAAAAGAGTATCATTTAAAGTTATTTAAGGGAATTACGTCAGTAGTATAGTGCAAGTAAGTTGTAAACATTTTTAGTCAGTTAATGCAAATTAATGCATAATTAATTAACATAAATGCAATACTCAAAGGGTTTTTATTTAACAACTTTTTTTATTCATAATTTACTGTAAATGCTTCTGAGTTTGCATGCCTTGATCATTGCTGCTAGTGATTTTATGTGCCAGTAGACCTGAGTTTAATTTACCAGTTTAACTAAGAAATAGTAAAAGCCACTTACAAAGTGACTGCCTAGTGTTTGTTTGAAGTAAAATATGCCTTAGTTTGAAAATGATCATTTTAACGCTTGTTTTATTCAGATTTTTTTCTCCTCCTCCTGTTGAAAAAAATAAATTGGCATTTTGGGATTGGAAGCCCTGAGTAGTTAAATATTTGGGAAGAATTGTTCTTGGAGATTGCTCATTAAGGCTGAAATTCACTGTAGAAAACAAGGCCCAGAAAAAGCCTATGGGCATCAAATGAGCCTCACTTAACACTAATTCAGGAAGAAGTTCTTTGTATGTTCCTAAGCACTTTCTTGGTTATGGTGCAAACATCTTACAGGAATTTTCAGTTCTAGATTAATTTTACTCTGAAATAATAAATGTCTTTTTAGGAGGAATTTAGACTTCAGAGGAACAACCTTGAAGGGATTGGTTTTAGCAGGAACTCAGTTCAATTGTTTTTGACTCACTGATACCAGCAAAAGCTTTTTACACAAAGAATATTTAATGGGTTCCCCAAGTAAAGTTTCCTTCCATACAATATTAAAGTGACTGCCTTGTATTTAAACATTAGATACCCATCTTAAAGTAACCCAGTTAAGCAATTTGAAGTATGCTGGGAAAATATCACTTTGTACCAAAGCAAGTTGCCCATCTCCACTCATACCCACTGAAAATTTGGATTTACAGTTAATAACCAATGAGGCTGTTAAAGAAACTTCGAGTGCCTTTCAAAAACTTGGAAAATTGTGCCTGAGGTGGTAAACTTTAATTAGGTTAATTCTAGAGCTACCAATCAGTAATTTTATCATCACTCAGGGCTTTCTTACCTTCTAGGAAACTTCCTTTGTTGCATTTATTTTACACTGTATTTTTTTAAGTGCCATCATTTAAATTTCACTTAGTAAGTGGCAGATTACATTATCCAGTCCCACAGCACAGAAACATCATAACACTAGGACATATTCAAACTCTTATTTTCCAGTTGACTGAATATATTATGTAAATGAGGTAAGCAACTTTTTGTAGATTGTATGTGTGAGATAATGTAATGTTCTTTTCCAGTTTTTGGGCTACAGTTGAATATACTTTTTAATTATTTAAAGAAGACATCTTTACAGAATAACGTGATGGTTTTTTTTGTATAATGTATTTGATTTTGTAAATACGTATTTCCTGATGTGATTTTTGTGACAAATGCTAAATCTTTTAGTATATAATGTCCTCTCAAAACTGGCAGGAGCTAAATAATAGTTTGTTGGCAATTTGTATTGTGTACTGTACAATAACTGGGGACCTTTTATAATTATAAAAATATATATTAACTTTTAGTGTGTTGTATAAAAAAATGACTGGAACATACTAAAGACAGTAGGATTTTTCTGAATATTTCAGACTTGAACTCAGGCTAGCTTTCTTGTGTTTTTCAAAACAAAATTGTGTCTTGTCTTTTAAAATCAATAAATTTGTTTTCTTGTTACAAACATATCTGAATTGTTTCAGTTTTTATATAACTAGATATTTTGGACTGTGGTACTGTTGATTTTGAGAGAAAAATTATTGCATTTACGCCTTTGAAATAAGACCACATTTTTTTATTTGACAACAATGGAACTAAGTAACAAGTGTACCTCAGATGGCAAAAAACCCCAAGTATTTTGAATCACAGAACTGCTAGGGTTGGAAGGGACCTTTGGAGATCATCTAGTCCAGCCCACCCTGCCAAGGCAGGGTCACCTAAGAAGTGTCAGTTTAACTGATTTGCTGTCATATTCCCATTAAATAGAGACTGTAATATACTTATTCATTTCAATGTTAACAGTAATTTTCTATTACAGACTTAGGTAGTTAGCAGCTAACTACCAGGAATTAGTGGTGTCATCTTGGTACCAGCAGAACCTACTTCTGCAATTTTTGCTCTAAATATTCTGCAATATGCTAATGTGTTAGATGTTTTGACAATTTCACAAAACATAGTTGAAGGCCTAATCTTACCGGTTCATGTATTCTATGGGTCTCTAGTATGTGTTGCAGGCACAATGTATGTTTCATATTATGTTTCAAATAAAGAAATGCATTGAATTTTATTTTAACGGAGGAGGACCCACCACGTAATAGATGCTAGAACATCAAAATAACTGTTGGATACCAAGATTAAAACAGGTATTTCACACAAAACTCTGGTAAAGGTAGAAGAGTTGCATCCTAAAGCGTACTTTTCTCAGGATGTTCAGCTGTAAATTATGGTCCACTCTTTGCCTATTCTTTAATTTCAAATAAAGACCAAAAGCTTAGTATAGTACAATATTGGTCCCTGCATTGCATCTTACCAAACAAGACTACAACTACACCAGTGACCAGTTGCAACTAAAGAGTCATGGAATTTTCAAGGTTGGAAAAGACCTTCAAGATCACCCAGTCCAACCATCCACTCAGCACTACCCTTGTCACCCCTAAACCACCAAACCACATCACCCGATCCAGATGCCTCTTGAACAGGGACAGTGACTCCACCGCCTCTGTAGGCAAACGGTTCCAATCTCTGACCACCCTAATAGTGAAAAAAGTTTTTCTAGTATCTGAATCTCCCCTGACTCAGCTTAAGGTCATTTCCACTTGTCCTCTCACTGCAAGCACAGCAGAAGAGATCAACCCTTACCTTACTGCAGCCTCCTTTCAGGCAGTTGTAGAGAGCAATAAGGTTCCCTCTGAGCCTCCTCAAGACTAAACAAACCCAGCTCTCACAAGTGGTCTTCATATGACGTGTTCTAAAGCTTTCATGAGTTCTGTTGCCCTTCTCTGGACACACTTTAGCACCTCAATGTCCTTTTTAAAGTGAGGGGCCCAGAACTGAGCACAGGATTTGAGGTGTGGCCTCACCAGTGCTGAGTACAGGGGGACAATCCCTGCCCTGGTCCTGCTGGCCACACTTGCTGGCACAGGCCAGGATGCCATTGGCCTTCTTGGCCATCTGGGCACACCCTGGCTCATGTTCAGCTGCTGTCACCAGCACCCCCAGGTCCTTTTCCTGTGGGCAGCTTTGCAGCCACTCTGCCCCAGCCTGTGGCACTGCCTGAGGTTGTTGTGACCCCAGGGCAGGACCCAGCACTGGGCCTTGTTGAACCTCACACCACTGGCCTCAGCTCATGATCCAGCCTGTCCAGATCCCTCTGCAGAGCCTTCCTGCCCTCCAGCAGATCAGCACTCCCACCCAGCTCGGTGTCATCTGCAAACTGACTGAGGGGGCACTCAGCTGCAACAGCCAGATCATTGATAAAGATGTTAAACATGACCATTCCCAAAAAGAGCCCTGGGGAACACCATTGGTGACTGGCCACCAACTTGATTTAGTTCCATTCACCACCACTCTCTAGGCCCAGCCATCCTGGGAGTTTTTTACCCATCAAAGAGTCCACTCATCCAAGCCACAAGCAGCTTTTCTAGGAGGATCCTGTGAGAGATGGCGCCAAATGCTTTTACTCAAGTCTAGATAGAGAACACCCACAGCCTTCCCCTCATCTACTAAGCAGGTCACTTTGTCATAGAAGGAGATCAGGTTGGTCAAGCAGGACCTGCCTTTTGTAAATCCATGTTTTCTGGGCTTGATCCCCTGGTTGCCCTGCATGTGCCACGTAATGGGGTTCATAGATCTTTTCCATAGCCTTGCCCAGAACTGAGGTTAAGGCTGACAGTAACAGCCCTGTAGTTCCCAGGATCATCCTTCCAACCCTTCTTCCAGATGGGCATTACATTTGCTAATTTCCAGTCAGCTGGAACTTTTACAGCAACCAGAACTGCTGGTAGATGTTTGAGAGTGGTTTGGCAAGTTGTTTTACCAGTTCCCTCATTACTCTGTGGTCGATCTCATCGGGGCCCATAGACTTGTGAGTGTCTAATTGGCACAGCAGGTCACTAACCATTTCCTCCTGTATTATGGGGGCTTCACTCATCTTCCCATCACCAATTTCCACCTCTGGTAATTTTTTGAGTTGGGTATCCCAAGGACAAGTGGGAATGATATTAAAGACCAAGGCAAAGAAGGCATTAAGTACCTCTGCCTTTTCCCCATGCCCTGTCACTACACTACCCTCTGCATTCAACAAATGATGAAGACACTCCTTGACTGTGCTTTTGCTATCACTGTATTTACACAAATTTTTTTTGTTGTCTTTAACTGCTGCTGCCAAATCAAGTTCTAGCAGGGCTTTGGCCCTTTTAATCTTCTCCCTACATGATCTTGCAACATCCTTACAGTCCTCCCAAGTTATTTGACCCTTCTTCCAGAGATAATAGATTCTCTTTTTTTCCCCTAAGTCTTCTGTTTAACCAGGCTGGGCTTCTTCCCTGATGACTTGTCTCTCTATACAAGGGGCCAGCCTGACCCTGACTATTTAACAGTTCCTTTTTAAAGCACATCCAGCCTTCCTGGACTCCTTTGTCCTTCAGGACTGACTCCAAAGGGGCTCCGTCAATCAATGTCCTAAACAGGCCAAAGTCTGCTAGATGGAAGTTCAAGGTGGAAGTTCTGCTGGTGCCCCTCCTTACCCCACCCAGTACTGAAAACTCTTTAATATTTTGTGGTCTCTCTGCCCAAGACAGCAACCAACCACCGCACCACCCACTAGTCCTTCTTTGCTCACCGTCATGGTTTAAGCCCAGCCAGCAGCCAAGCCCCACACAGCCACTTGCTCAGTCCCCCACTAGCAGGACTGGGGAGAGAATTGGAAGGGTAAATGCAGAAAACTTATGGGCTGAGATAAAGACAGTTTAATAGGGAAAGCAAAAGCCATGCACACAAGCCAAGCAGAACCACTTATATTCTAAGCATGATGCCATATGGTCTGGAACATCCCTTTGGTCTGTTGGGGTCACCTGTCCCAGCTGTGTCTCCTCCCAACCTACCCAATCTCCCATGTGCCCCCAGCCCCCTCCCCAGTGTGGCAGTACCACAAGCAGAAATGGCCTTGGCTCTGTGCAAGCCCTGCTCAGCAATAACAAAAACATCTCTCTGTTATCAACCCTGAGTTCAGCACAAATCCAAACCACAGCCCAATGCCAGCCACTGTGAAGAAAGTTAACTCTACTCCTGCCAAAATCAGCACACACACAGAAAACCAGGTCCAGCAGGGTATCTCCTCTGGTAGGCGCTTTCACCAGCTTTGTCAAGAAGTTACCTTCCACACATTCCAAGAACCCCCTGGTCTGCTTCCTCTCTGCTGTATTGTATTTCCAGCAGACATTTGGCAAGCTGAAATCATACACAAACAAAAGGGCAACCATGAGACTTCTGCCAGCCACTTGAAGAATGCCTCATCTGCCTGTTCATCCTGGTTGGGTGGTCTGTAACAGACTCCCACCATGACATTCGCCCCGCTGATCTTCCCCCTATCCTTACCATAGGCACTCAACCTTGTCATCTTCATCATAACCATCAATTTCAATACAATCACTCCCTAAGAGTGCAACCCCATGCTATTCTGTGTTTATAGAATACTCTTAATTGGTTTGCTAATTGAGATGAGGCTTCATTTTCTAGCAGGTGCCTTGCTGAGAAACAGGTTTTTCTCCGACACATACATGGGAAAACAATCTATAGAGGGACATTGTCCCTAGAGGGATCTCACATCAATCAACTCTTGATATAGCCAACAGCCTACATTGCTCAGCTCTTTTCCACTGACAGTGTTACCAGTTGCAGGAAGACCCTGCAAAATTCAACCTCTGTTTCTGTTCATATTAATTGAACTGATTTAATTATGAAAGTTTTGTTCACGGTAACATAGATCCACAGATCCAGACCTCAAAGAATGAAGTACAGGTAAAATGCAGGAGAAACCTGAAAATGCTGGGTATTGTAAGAAAACAGGAGTGTAAGAAAGGTAATAAATTATTTCTATTACTTCTGTAAGATAATTATCTGCACAATGTTAATGTCAAATAAGTAAGATCCATTCTACATCAAGTTATTTTAACTGTATTTAATTTGACTTACCTGAAGCATTCACTTTATTTATGTAAAATCACATAGAGCCTGCAGCAATCCAGAGCGCATCAGTTGTTTAATTCTGTATCAAGGTCTATGCCAAAAACCACATGAAATATAAGCTAGTTATTTTTCCACAAAAGCAGCTGACCAAGGCAAGGAAGAAACCTTGATCTATTTTTGGCACTGTTAACAGTATGCTAGAGAGAGTTTTTATTCTGACTTGGTTCTGCTGGTCTCATTCAAAATTTTGCTAAATCCCACTGTACATGAACTTCCCCAATACATTAACTAACCTAATATGCAGGGCTTTCCTGTTGAAAAAACAAAACAACCCCTTCTTGACTGAAATGTGCTACTGCTGACATTTTATTCTGAATGTTTTATAAGCAGAACTGTTCTAGAAATGAGTAACTCTGTGTACAGGCATTTGCCATGGGCACACTGTGCACAAGATCTGCTGCTGCTTTTATGATCAGAGTTCATGGCACATGTTGTAGGTCAGTACTTATTTAGCAACCTAGTTGTTAATAAAACAGACATATTTTCAGAGATCTAGATGGAAGAGGTATTAAAAAATTGCTGTCTCAAGCTCTGCAGCTGGATGTTACCTTTCCCCACAATAGGTGGTGTCCTGGCAGAGTGTGTCAGAAACAGCTGAAGAAGCTGCTATAGCATCATGCTGAAGTTAGGATCACAAATTGTGTCATTGCAACACAGGCATTGAATTTATTGGTCCATGTGAGTGACATGGTGACTGTTGCTCAGAACAGTAGCAATCACTTCATCAATTTATTTCCCTGATCTTCAATGGTTTCTAATGCTGAAGAAAAATTTAGACTTCTCTTCTTCCTCGTTTCACCCAAGAAGTCAAACAGCCAAAATCAAAAGGTGCAATAATTAACAATGCAAAAAATGGGACAGCCCTAATCATCACCACATAAATGATAGCATTCCCCTCCTGTGAACTTCTTGGTGGACCATTTTGTGTCTCTTTGGGAAGCATAATTTTTCTATCTGTACACTTTACCTCTATCCACTTATTATGGCAAATTCAAATCCAAGCTTTACACCAACAAGTAGACAAAAAAAGCCTTGGTTTTGGATGTTTCTGCTGACAAACTTGCCAGAATAACCAACCATATCTATGCTGAATAATGTACCCCAATCAAGCTTTTTTTATCTTTTTCCTATTAAAGAGAATTTAATTGATTTAAATTTCCTTAAAGTGTGGGTGGACTTTTCTTTTTGTTAAAAATAAAAAAGTGGTCAAATAGGTAATTCATTATAGTGAAATTCTGTTGTGATGCCTGAAGGGGAAAGAACTGGTCTCATTTAACACCACCAGATCTGATACCATTAAAGCCACTTAGCAGGATTGTGACTGTAGTTGCTCTTGACTTTAAAAGCAATGAGGCACTGCAGAGACAACAGTCCAGCTGGGAAAGACTGTGAAATTCAAACTTAATTCTGTGTTACAGCACAGGGTATGTCTGTGGAGCAAATGCTGGTTGATCTGTTCTAGCCTTCAACGTCAAAGCACCAGCTCAACAATAATGTTTAGGAACATATTGTTGCACCTCTAGACTTAAACTTGGCTCTAACTATAAAATATTTGCTTTAGCAAGAGATACTGAAAATCCAGTGTTAATAGCATTAGTGACAAGCTAGTTGGTAGCATTAACTTGATACTACTGATACTGCTGCCTTTGTTGATGGCCAATGAAAGACAAAACTTAATTAAAAACTGTTTTCCTATTACTTCCACAGATCAGTTTTGAAACAAAATGGTGCACACACAATAAAGCATTCACAACAAGGTAGCAGTTTCAGGTGAGCAACATCTTGTACAGTGTTTAGTGTCAAATTTTGATGGAATTCACCATATGAGGGACATGGTAGCGACTTGTTTGAGCAATAACCCTTGAAGTTATTTTCTCATATTCTTGAATAATAGCATAGTTTAAAGAGACTGATGGAGACCTGGATAGGAAAATGATCAGAAATTACAAAGGCAGAATATAAATTGATACTCACTTGGGGTTTTTTTGCTGATTCACCTAACAATTCAAGGTGTGCATTAAAGGCTAAAAGGAATGATCAAAATTTCCTGTCTTCAGTAGTCCAGGTTCACACTAGCTGTTGTTGTTCAAACTTCTAGGAATACAGGTGTGTTTTTTCAGACACATTGTCCTCTTATTTGGTTTGATAATGAATGCCTTCAGAAAATACACTTGCCCAGTATATGTTTTATAAAGGGCTGCAGTGCAGAAATTATCTCGGAGCTCTTCCACGCATGTCCCCGTTCCCCACTTCCCTCCTCAAAAACACACATATTTTGTTCAGGGAGCAAGCTTGCTACATTACACTCATTGCTGCAGCTAAAAACTACTGCACCAGAGCCACTGGCATAGAGTTCAGTGGTTTAGTGGTGGTACCTGAAGCTGGAACCAAGGCTGCAAGTTGAAGCTGAGGGGGAAAAAGCAGCAACAGCCATTGCCTGAAGTTGGCCTCTTCTGTGGGACACTGTTTGTCTTCTATGGACTTGAGAAGCTGCTGAGGACTAGGTGGTCAGTGTCACACTTCCACTGAGATGAGGTAGTCATCCAGCAAAGACGCTGGTAAAGAAAAGATACTCTTCTGTCTCCTTGTACATGTGAAAAAAACTTACCCCTCCAAAGTACCCTTACTGCCTACTTTTTCAGAGCATTGTGAGCAATGGCAATATCTTGCCTGTTGCTCCATTTTATTACTGGTGTGTCATCAGGTTCTCACATCTAGGAGAGGTAAAATCTATCTGCATGTCACTTTCCTGCTTATCCACTAGACTTCTACAACTCTTAGCTGGCATTTCAGCTACCTATGGATACCTTCTGTGCTAATCAAATGCAGTGTTGCCGTACCTGTATGTATTCAACCTTTCACTGCAATAATGAATTTGACAGTCCAGAAGTCTCTGTTATTTGGACTAGGTGTTAATTAAGAGGCTGTGGAATTCGCTTTGAGTGTAAGTAATCCTGCTGAGTGCCTAAGCACTTACTGTGTGCAGTAAGCTATGCATCTGATGGCCCATGCAGACAGCCTTGTTCCTCCTTCATACAGGGGTAACCTCAAATTCCCTCATCAGAATGAAGAAGTTATTGTTATAGATGAACCCTCTCAGTCATTAGTGCAAACAGAGGTTCAGCAACATGTGTGCCACTTCTGTACATTTTGTGGCTACAGCAGCTCAAAGGAACAATTCTCTGACAAACAATTCTCTGTGTAGCTGGAGATCACTGCTTTGCACAGCTACACAGTACTTTGAATGCAGTCAGGGTGGGTACATCTGCTTCCTTTCCAGGCAGGATAGCCCACAGAATTATTTGGGTCCAGAGAGTACTGACATACATACTACAAAAAAGTCTGGAAACCCAGTGAGCTGAGGCCAACTAAACTTCACACGGTACTTTTAAGCTCAAGAACACTTCTCGAATATTAATTAACCTCCCTAGTGTATTTTTGACACAGAGGCGTGCATACGAAAGTAATTAACAGGGTTTGTTGTTTTTTTGTTTGTTTGTTTTTTTATTTTTTCCCTTTTACCACGACGGGGCGGGGGTGGCACTACCTAACTCCAATAAAAACCACACAATCCAGGAAAAACTTTTATAGCAAAACAGCGACACCCACTGCTGGATATCACAGTAACACCGTTACGCTCGAAAATAAAGCGAAAGGGAGGGGAGAAGCCAAATTTCCAAGGGGTTCGCGAACCTTCTCCCTGCATCGCTGCCAAGAACCCCAGGTTCCGGTCTCAACACCAGGCTGCCCCCAAACGCCGTGGTCGCTCAGCAAGGAGAGAAGGACGGAGGGAGAAAGGGTCTCACGGTGTCACCGCCTCCTGGCCTCGCGTACCCCGCTGCCTCCCCTGGGCGCAGCGACACGGACAGAGGGGACAGGCAGGAGGCGCGGGATCACGGCCGTGCTATCTCCGCAAGCCGCAGCCTTGAAGCGTGGGGATGCTCCGAGCTAGGGAGGAGCTGACGAAGGGACTGCAGTTCGCCAGCTCCGGCCAGAACGTCCTGCAGCTGGAGAGAGGAGGGCGCGGACGTGACTGTGACACTCGGGTAGGTACCGAAGCCCCTCGTCTTTTTCTCCTGCGCATCGCCGCTCAGGGCGGGCTCCGCAGCCCGCTCCGCCGGGAAGCAGCTGGCCCCTAAGGGCACTGGGCGCTCCTTGCTGACGGCTCGGCGGGAAGAGGTGCTCTGGGTCACGGGCTGTCCGCACCGCACGCAGCCCCTGTGCGGTGCGAGAGACTCCCGTTGCCTTCCCTTGCCTTCCCCAAGTGCCGGCTGCTGCCGTGAGCGGAGCTGCGGGGCGCCGGGACCGCGTCTCTCCCAGTGTGCGGTGGCTTGGGGCTCGGCGCCTGCGCCGGCAAAGGCCGGGGTCGGCAGCGGCAGGCCTGGCCAGGCCGGGGTCAGTTCAGCCCTTGGAGCGGCCCTTGTGGCCGTGCGAGGGGCTTTCCTCGGGGCGGACGTTGGTGCTGGTGGCGAAGATCCAGCTGGCACTCGGAGGAAGGTCGGGCAGGCAGCCGCTGGGAGCGCGACCCCGCGGGGCGCTGCCTCGGCACAGCTGTTGCTGCTACCAGCGAGCCCAGCAGCGGGGAAGCGCTTCTCGGCTGTCGGAAGCTGCTCCGTCGGGGAGGGGTACAGACTGGCGTGTCAGGATCGTTTCCTTCCTGTTCTTGTGTTTGTAACTTCAGGCAGGGATGGTCAGAAGGGGTCTTTCCTCCTTAGGTGAAGGACAGGGTTGTTTCTTCCTATGGAGCCAAATGGGAGAGACAAAATAACCAGCTGGAAAGGGAAGGAAGTAATGGAAGCCAATCTGTCGCTGTATGAACGTAACTACGTTTGTTTTCCTGCTGCTGCTGCTGATTGGACTACTGTGCTGAGAGGGCAGCAGAGCACAGCAGTGCCTTGGGATGCACTGTGCTGCTGGGAAGGTCCAAACTGGTCCAGAAGGGTAGTACTTAGCCCTGAAGTAATTCTCTCTGGCTCTGCTACTTGTAGGTAGACTGGCTTAAGATGCACGAGTGAAGTCTGCATGCACACCTTTACTGACTTTCTTGAAAGCAATCTTTCTTTCAAATTCGTGTCTTTACAGGGTAGTAGCACGGATGACATTTTAAAATAAAACCAACTGCTTGAATCTGGGAAGATGGTGGAAAAAAAACCCACCTGAAATTGGTGTATGCATAGAAAGTAATTAGAAATGCCCTTCAGTGAGGTAGATGAATGAGACCAGTCTGGAGCTGTTCTAGACATGCAGTGCTTGTTGTGGTTTTGGTTTTTCAAAATGGATCTCGGTAACTTCTGAAAGGATTGATGGAATAGATGTTTTACAGCTGTGCTTGGTTTTTGGTCAGCAATGTAAATGAATCAGTATTGGTACTGGCATATGACCTTGTGTTTTCAGTCATCTAACATGTCGTTTAAGAAGGCATGAGTGACATAAACTGACCACTCATCACAACTGATATGGGCTTCTGTCTTACACTGCATTACTTAGAAGACTGATCTGTAGTTAATGTTCTCTTGGTCTTTCCTTTTATACACACATATTCTTGTGTGTATGTGAAAGAAAGACCTGATGGAAGCAGAGGGAAATTAAAAATTAATAGTATGTTGGTTTGGGGATTTTTTTTTATATTAATGGAACGGCTCACACAGAACACAACTGAAAACTTTGAAGCTATAGCGTTGGTATACTGAGTTTTTTGTGTCGAACAGCACTGGGCTTTAGTTTAATAAAACAACCTTTGAAAGTTTTGGATGAGAGTGCACTGGTGTGTCATTGTTGCTAAAAGAGGGGAATATTGCAAACCTGTTTTGAGGTGCAGGCTGTCCTCTTCTTTTCCTTTCATATGAAGATGTTCAAGCTATGCCCTATCACACCCTATGGGTAATACAAAACTTTTAATATCTGGTAGTTCAGCAACTTGATGCTTGAATACTTTGTGTGTTAGGCAAGAGAAGAAGTCTGCCAACAGCTAGATGGTATAGGCTATTATTAGTACTGCTAATGTAGTGTGTTTTTCTAGCACTAGTATCTGCTTATTAGAATGATCTTGCTAATATTTGTATTGTCTCACCTAAGATGAACAATTTTGCTGTGAAAAGAAAAACTTCTCTTACAAATGTTGAACAGAATTGATCATACTCTAGTGCCTTACGTTGGTGGTGGTAAGCTGTATGTTATTTAAACAATAAAAGAAATTGACATAATTTGAAATCTTGACTTTTTTTTCCCCTCCCTGCTTCACACTGAAGTGATGAAAATTACTTTCTTTTCAAACTTCCTACTTAAACATATGTCCCCAAACTATGTGTTGGGTAAGTCTGGAAAAAAAAATTAATAGTTGGACTCAATTATCTTAGAGCTCTTTTCCAACCTAAATGATTTTGTCATTTAAGTAACAAAAACAAACAACAAAATGAAAAAAGTCTAGCTTTCAAAACTACCTACTTTCTTTACCAATAAGATAATATTTTTTGGGAAATATAGAGAATGAAGCATGCGCTTTTTATGTGTATTTTCAAGTGATAAAACACTTCTTGTCAAACTGTCTGGTCAAAAATTAATCCAAGTTCAGATCCATCAGGACTGGATGTTGTTACAGCACTCAGTTTAGCTGTAGTTTTTATACTTCATGTATCACTGCTGCATTTGTCTGAATCTTTTCTGTTACTGTCTGTAATTTAATAATAGTAATTAAGTATAGAGCTAACTAAGAATGTAGACTACATTGCATAGCATAGTGTACAGTATATAGTTTATTACTGGTACTAAGAGTGATTTTAAAGTCAAACAAATGAGTGGGTTATACTGTGGGTGGGCTGGACTTCATGCTCCTTACTTGAAGTTGTCAGTAAGAATTCCACCAGCTCAGGCCTCAAACATTTACCCTTCATGTGGATGCATGCTGGGGCAATAGAATGTGTAAAGTCAAGTGATATAAATACATCCACTTTGTTACCCAGAAAGGAACCCTGAAGCAATAAAATTTCTCCTTAAGTGGAACAACTGGCCCCTGCAAAAACTGACAAATAAATACAGGATGTTAAAACAAGAAAAAAGGCATCATTATGCATTATCAGACAATGGACCCTGTTTCAGCTGTGGGACAGTGGAAAGCAAGAATCTCCACAATGCAGTATTCATATATGTGGAGAAAGAAGGAACATTGGACTTTCTCAAGTACAGGTGCCACAGGCAGCAGGTGAGAATACTTCTGAGTGCAGTGCAGAGGGGCCAGCTCTGAGCTGGAGCTGCAACAGTTTGGGAGGAGCATCCATCAGGGAGACGGTGGTTTCTGGTGAGCTGTGAACCCAAGGAGAGCTGCAGACTCTTGTGCCTCTTGAGGCCTCTTGGAGCAGAGGCATTGTCAGTAAGACAGATGATCACTTGGTCCGAATTATTATCTGGGACAGTTCATCACTGCTGATTTGGAAATGAAAATGTAATCTGCAAAGTGACTCTTGAAAGGTAGGCTGCTGCTGCTGCTGAGAGGACTCTGACCTTCAGGAAAAATATTTCTATGGGTGCTGAACAGAAGAAATCCTGCTGTCTGACACAGTGCATTGCTTTGGGATGTGATAGTAAAAATGTAATTTATAGCTGGTTTATGGAATGATTATAACAGAATTGCAAAAGTTATGGTAAAAATAGTGAGAACTTCTCAGAAGAAAGTAGAAAATTGTTGTGCAAGGAGTGTTCCCAGAAAGCCACGAGAAAATCCAGGCCTGGAACCTACTTGGATCTAAAGAAGTTTAAGAGCAGATAGCAGAGTGTCCTAAGATGCAAATATAGTAGTGTGGTGGCTTCTCCAGGGCTGCTAGGTCTCTTGGATTTCCTATCCTATGTAAATTGGTATGTAACCAGATCTCAGTGATCTTAAACTAGGCTACTGAAGTTATTGAAAGGTTCAAAGTTTGACACTGCAGCTTTAATTCAGTTATACTGTTGCTTAATTGTTCTGAAAGACCATTAGTTACAGTTTGTCTGAAGTATTTTTTTTTCCACTTTATCTGACAAAAGAAGTTTTCTTGAATACTTTTAAAAACATGTTGTAGAATCCTTGGAATATTGTAATGATTTTGGTTTCTTCTGTTGATTTATTACTGTAACTTTTTTGTTCCTTACAAGTATCAAGGATATAAACACAGAGAGGATTTAAGCTTCCAAAGAAAAAAACACATCCAGCTTTGCTGTACCTAGCAGATACAGGTATCATTGTGCTCAGTCACGGTGCTTTTAATATGAAACAAAGTTTACAGCTGTTGAAGCTGAAAAGAAGGACCTGTTAGCTAACAGCTGCAGAACCCATGTATTTCTGCATTAAAGTGCAAGTTGTGTACAAAGCATATTACAGCAGCTCTTCACTCATTATTTGTATTGCCTGAGGTTACTAGGAAAAACAAAATCCCTGATACCTTTTTGAGAAAGTGTTATTAGCTGTTATTGGTAGTTTGGAGTGAGTGAGGGGAAAAGAAAGTCATATTTTTCTGACGCAGCAGATATTTTGACAAAATTAAACAGCGGCCTAAAAGATAATTTAACTTTTCTCTCCAGTTAAATACAGAGTAAACTCACTGATGCCTAGGTAAGCTGCTTTTGCAAACTGTTTTTTTAATCAAAGGACATGGACAGGTTGGTTTAGATGAAACTGGAAGAGTAGTCCTTATTTTTGTTTTAAAAACTGAGCAAACAGTCTTTTTTGAAATCCTGATTTTTTTTTCTTTCCCCTTACCTTCCATGTATGAGTATCTGCAGAAGTCTTGCTAGTTGTAAATGACAGACATAAAAACTGGGAGGGCAGCAGATTAGTTTCTCTCTTATCTGTTTACAGTTATAAAATGGTTAGGAAATCTGTAATAAATTTGTGGTTTTGTCCTTATATGTGTTAGGTCAAGTCAAGACAGGGAGTAAAACTTGGGCATTATATATGCAGGAAAGAGTGGTGGGTAAATGCTATCTTTTTAGACAGTTAGTGTCTTCATTTATGGAAGCCCATGAATTTTGTAAGAGTATAATTAGTGAAAGCCTCAGGGAAAGTCTGCTGTATTTTACCACAAATTTATATTATTACTTCTATTTGTTTAAGATCCTTCACATCCTCCTGTATTTCTTTAAGGTTTTTCACATCTTCCTTGAGAGTTGCCTCTCTGAGCTTTATAATTTTGAATGAGTCAGGCACAAATCCTCATCCTACAAAAATGTATACTAATAATTTTTCTGCTGTGATTTATTGCCATTGACTTCAGCTGGCATATACCTGGAAGTATCATGGGTAGCATTACACTTGCATTTGCTTATAGGATTAGGTTCTTTTATGCTGAAAGCAAATTGCAGCTGTTTAATTGAGATATCTGGAAAGCAAACCATCTGTGCTGAGGTTATGATAATCTGTTCATTTCAATGTTGTTGTTTGTTCTGGTTGAAATCTAAAGGATCAGAAGTCATGTATCATCACAACTTTTTCTTGGTAGTTTTATATAGCGTGGTGCAGCTGGCCGGTTCAGAGCTTCCTCCAAAACCTGCTTAGCTGCAGCAGCTTGTTAGCACCTCTTCTAGCCTGCTGTGACCGTTCCCGGGCTGCCCTCGCCAGCAGCTCTTAGGCAAATGCAGCCACAGTCCCAGGGGGTCCCTCGGGGCACCCCCTCGACCTCCCGGAGTGGAAAAAAAAGAGGCGAGATGGGCGAACCAAGCACGTGGGGTCTGGTGGTTGTTTATTGTCTCTGTCCCATGTGCTCTCTGTCTCCCTCGGGCTCTGCCGCGTGGTTTTCCCCCACCACGGGGGTGGGGCGGAGCCACGGCAGCCAACAACCAATCAGAAAGGGAGTTCCCAGCCCGGGACCCCCGGGACAGCCGCTTTGGAGTCCCTCTGCCCTCCCGGTGTCTGTGGTGCTGCCGGGGGCAGGCTGCATCCTGGCTGAGGCTGGGCAAATCCCGCCCAGCCAGGACAATAAGACAGTTTTATGGTAGCTCATTCTCTAAGTCTTATTTACATAAAACTATGGTTGAAATGTAATGATATTCTCAGAAGAGTGTGGACATAGAATTAACAAAAAGAAAGTAAAAAGAAATGTATCCGTAATTAGAAAAGGAGTGTGGCCTTCTCTTCCTGCAAATTTGGTAACTTTACACCAGGCTCTTCTCCTCCAAGATTTTTTTGTATAAAGAAGGAGGTGCATTGACTCATTAAATGTTAAGTTGAGTAGACAGGAGCAGTGTAAAATCAATTTACAAATAGCAATATGAGGTTTTGCAGCAGTTATGATTGAGTACAATAAAGTGGCTGAGGAGCATAGCTTCTGGTTGTTATGTTGGAGCAGTTTTAGGTTACATTGTGCTTCAGAGGTCTCTCAATACTAAAAATCACTGAAAGAGCCACATTTCTAATTTTACCAATAAGGAAGCAATGTGAGTAAGTATACTACTGCATGGCAAACAAGTTATTCAAAACAGAAGAAAAGGAAAAATCCTGCTCTATATCACATTAGAATGATCAGTGAAAGATGAAGGCCCTCTTCCAGCACCACAAGGAAGTATTTCTAGTGCATGTAGTTGGAACAGGTGGTACTTGAAATTGTATCTTTGACAGTAGATACTGCCCTTCCACTGCCTTCAAAAATGCATTTTCTGGTGCTCAAAGAAGATTGCTAGCTATACAATGAATCAGATGTTCCCAAAGGAAAAAGTACCAGGAATCTCCTCATTAATTGGTCTCCTCTCTTATTGTGGCCTGAAAAAAAAGCTTCTAAAACCAGATGCTGCTCACCAAAGCAGCTAGATGGAATTCTGGTTGCTTCTTTTCTATTCAAGGATCAGATGCTTGAGTCCTTTGGGCTATTTCTAGCTCTTTCAGAACTGTGTTTCAGATAAATGACTACCCCTTATCACAGACATTGTGGCATTTGCCTTTTGACCTACCAGGGAATATGTATAAGGTTTGCTTGCTTTGCTCTCAAAGTGGGCCAGATTATACCACTTTAGTATGAAACTGGAATCTGGTTACTTGGAGATTTTTTAATTGCCTGTGGAAAACTGTGGACACTGGCAGGTTTTGAAAAAAAGCAGTATTGATGAGGAATACAGCATGCACCGATGGGCAATTTGAGACGGAATTTATGAGCAATCGAGGACATGGCACCAGGACCATGTAAGTGCTGAAATAATAGTGAATGTGTTATCTCAGTAGCTCATGCACTTAGGAGGACTGAGGCTACTCATACAGAAGCACAGTAAGAACAGTATGAAAGTACAGGTGTTTAATTACTTAAAACAAAGTTTCTAAAGGATGCAAGAAAGGTCAGAGCTGACATCTCAGGAGGATTTAATTTCTCACAGCAAACAGCAATCTAGACTGACAAATACCTGCTCTATATTCAGCTCAAGTACTTAATTCAGGAACACTGAAAGCTTTGGGGGTGCCTTTGCTTTTGGCAATCCCTGTCACTTGTCCTTAGACATCCAGAGCTTTTTTTTTTGTCCAGAGCATTGCCTGGCAGAAGCCTGCAAGTCCAGCAGAGGTATTTCGGGAGCATCACACTGCATGACACCTTGGGCAGCCCCTTGGCTTTGTTACTGTCCTCACCACAGGCACTGACCTGATGTGGGACAAAGGGAGAATGACAGAGGTATAGGAGAGATAAGGGACTCGATTCTTACTTTCCCTACTGTCATAATCAATTTTATACCAACATTTCCAGTACAGATGAACCTGTCCATTTCTCTCCAGAAGGCAGTGGTCTGGGGAAATTTGGATCTGATAAGGCTGAGCAGGGGTCAGAAGAGATGTGGAGCAGTGCCCGCAGAGCAAATGTGGCTAACCACAAAGACCTTCAAAGTGGAAGTTCTTCATGGAAGTAAGGGATTTTCCTATGTTTGCAGACTCCTGAAATGTAGACTCTGGTACAGCAGCAAGAAAATATTTGTCTTATGCAGTCTTGTAACAACACCTGAGTATTTCCACCTCTTCCTGTACTCAACTGCCTTAATAAATACGAAAATGCCACCACCCCTGTCTTATAGAAGAAACTGAGGGATGGCACAGCTATGGCTTACTGCTCATTATAATAAGAAGGTTGGTTTTGGGACCCTTCTGCCACTAGACCAGCGACTCTGATTTTGCTTGTGAAATGACAAAGAAGGGGCAGCAGGGCATGTGGGAAGAAAGAACTGTGGAAAGTCTGTGAAATACGGTATAAGTAAAGTTAATCTGACTTCAGCATTCCAGACATCTGTCTGATTCTGCAGCTTTAGTTGAGGTGATAATGACCCCCACAGCTAAATCTGAATATAGCTATACCACAGGAATGTGCAATCAGTTTTCAAGCTTTTGCCTGAGCAAGCAGCAATTTGTTTGAGACAGTTTGCAAATCAGGGATTTTTGATTAGCCATTAGAAAAAGTCTCAGACATTGCTTCCAGACTATTGCATTGGATGCTTCAATGCCTTTGAAGATGTGAGGTTGTGCCTGAGCAGATTGAGCTTGCTTGGTTCACTTATTTTATTTAAGGGAGTATTTTGTTGAAGATGAAAAGCCCCTCCTATGTGAGGACTCCAGCATGATGAAATAGTGTTGCGCGACCTCTGACAATTTGTTGGGCCTATTCCTTACAAAGCAAGTTGGGCCCCTTTCTCTGATCAGCTTCACAGAGATCACTGGCTGGGCTCTGAATTGCAAGCAGCTGTGTGATGTGGCTTAGTGGGAGGACAGCAAAGCTCTATCTCTATGCTGGCCCAGTGCCAGGCCACCTGCTTTGTAAACTAAGAGCAACTATTTCTAGTAAAATTTCATTGCCAGAGCTGGTCTTGGCTGCTGCTCCACTTCACTCCTGCCAGCTGCAGAGCCACTGTACCTCCTGCTCCACATGTGCAGGCAAAATCATAATACACACTTGGCCCAACATCGGTCTGTGAGTTTATGCAGCCTCCACTGGCTGCAACCTTAACTGAAGTCAGCAGTCAGTAGTGTTTTTTCAGGTTTGTGTGATTTTTCTGCTGTGAATCCAGGGAACAATTAGTTTTTTCAGGGTAGGAGCAAAAGTGCTGGCCCAGGCATCTTCTAGTAGGTATCTTTTTGTAAGCTTTAATCACACAGCCAACACAAGTATCCATAGCTAAGGTGAAATGGAGCAGACAACCACAATGTTTGCAGGTGACAGTGGGAGTGCTGTCTCCACCACTCATGCTATTTTGCACATAGGCCTCTTTTGCTGGAAAGGCAACCACTTTGCAATGACAGTGATCCCAAAGTCCACACAATACTGCACCAAAGGATTAATCCCTTTGCTCTTCAGTACCTTCTTGGCTGGCTAATCTGGTTCGATTGAATTTTGGCGAGAGATTGCCCACATACTACAAGACTGTTTCTCTTTTGACTAATAATGGTTGAGCTGTCTCTCCCTGACATACTGCTGACTGAAAACCAGTCTCCTTCATACTCCGTATTATAGAAGGAATTTACCTTTGATCCCCAAATTAGTCTGCATGCATGCACGCAAAAAACCCCCAAAAACCAACTTTAAAAGAAAACCATTTAAGGACCTTTTGGAGGATCAAGGCATAAAAAACAGATTCTGATTATCAACCCACAGCAATTGCATTAAAATGTTGAGTCTATGAGCCTCTCTTTAGCATTTCATAATTGTGGGCCCTGAGTTATCTGTTATAGATAAATATGCAGCACCTAGCAAGTAGGTACCAAATGGTAACAGAGGCAATTAGTCATCCATATCACATTCCAGCAACTGTGTTGCATTTTATTAAGATAACTGACCAGGACATTGCAATCAGCTTCTGATTTATGTTTCACCACTTCCCTTTCACATTCTGAGTCAAGAACGTAAGTGTCTTTGAGGCTTTTGTGAAAGTCCCTTACCCCATTTTAGGGTGCCTACATCACTCCTATTCCCTTTGTTCTGCCATGGAACATTCCTCATTGTTATTTTTTCCTGCTGCTACTGAAGATCTGCAGTCACTGACCTGCACTGTTCATTACTGGCTCCCAAGACAGCGGCAATGCTCTGTTGCACCTGACATAGGTGACCTTTGGGTCTGAGGAGTGGTTGATGGTCTGTGCTACCATCGATCCAGGCAGTGCCTAGTGCCTCTCCAGAGTGAGCACAGCTGGTCTGTCATGCCCACGGCCAGGCAGGGATTTCCTCCTATCGGCACTGGGATTGTTTTCCATGTCCCATCACCTCTGAACCCCTTCCTGCCAGGGCCCCCCATACACCCTGCATTACCTTCTCAGCCAGGTCACTCAAAAGAACAGTGGGAGCTGCTGGTGGCACTGGGGCACTGTCCTCTTCAGGGATGTCAGAGCTGAAGGCACTGGGGAATCTGCTGAAGGGAGGAGGCTGAGGGGGCTGGGGGCAGCTGAGGGGATGGTGGGGCTAAGAGGAAGTGGTAGGGCTGAGGGGTCTGAGGGTGATGGCAGAGGCTGGAGGGCTAAAGCGATAGCAGGGGCAGAGGACTGAGGGCATCAGGGTGTGGGCTGGGGACACTGAGGGGACATGAGGAAACTGATGATGTAAATACTCAAAAAGCATATTGTTTGCAGCATCTCAGTTGTGACAAGAAACACTGAGACCCACTGTTTAAAGTTTCATAAACCATAAAAAAGTTTTCTTACCAAGGAGAGAAGTTGCTCAACCAAGACAGCAGGCCATGAGCCAACTTGGAAGTCGTGTCCTCAGGTGAACTTGTGGCCATGAAAGGATAAAGTGGGGTGGGGGCCATCCCACAAATGACCACCAGAGACCCTCTTGAGACCATTCCCCAAATTGTATACACATGCCCAGCTATAAGGTGTACAGCTTTGTATATGTAAATAAGTTCTAAGAAGGGGGATGAGAATTCTGGGAATTTAGATTAGCAGGTATAGTTTGTATAGAAAACCGACAGCTTTGGAACTTTGCTGGCGTATGTTAGGAGGAGTGGTCCCCGATGCATCCAGCAATGAAGTAAAGTAACACCTGCTTTCTAATACTGAAATTACGNCCGCCCCTCCTCCGCCGCCCTCTGGCCCCGCTCCCGCCTTGCCATCCCCCGGCCCTGCACCTTCCCCATGAAGCTGTGGCTACTG
The DNA here is from genome assembly GCA_013399195.1 of Dicrurus megarhynchus. Taxonomy (NCBI): domain Eukaryota; kingdom Metazoa; phylum Chordata; class Aves; order Passeriformes; family Dicruridae; genus Dicrurus; species Dicrurus megarhynchus. Next base: position 88,407 of record VXAD01005376.1, read on the forward strand.
GTCAACAGCCCGTGCGTCCTCTCGGTGCGCTGGGACGCCCGCGGCGAAGGGCTTTTCATCGACCAGGGGCTCTTCGAGCAGGAGCTGCTGGGCGTGGGGCCCGGCGCCGCCGGGGAGGAGGAGCTCTTCAAAACCAAGAACTTCGGCAGCATCGTCCGCCAGCTCAACCTCTACGGGTTCCATAAGCTGACAGTGAGTCCGGTCAGCAGCGCGGCGGGGTCCAGGCCGAGATCGACCACGGCGGGGGGCGATATCAGCTACCCTGATGGGCCCCTGCACCACTTCTGGAACCCGCACTTCCGCTACGGCCGCCCCGACCTCCTGGTAAAGATCAAGAGACTGACCAAGGCCAACAAGGAGAAGCTGGACGCTGGCTTGGAGGTGACCAGCCGCTTGCCCGACGACTTTCAGCAAATTACTGGACGGGGACTTGCTGCTGACCCCCACGTCCCTCGGCGAGGCCGTAAGGACCGGTGAGACGGGACGGGGGATGGGGGGCCGCGGTTGGCCTGGGGGTGGCATGGACTTAGAAATTGGCACAGCCCCGGGGGAGTAGCGTCACCTGCCCTTGCTGGTGGCTGCTCTGTTCGCACGGTGTAAGAAAAGGGTTGTTCTTCAGGAAGGTAGATCTGCTGCCAGTAAACAGAAGGAACGCAATTACTGATTGGTACGACTGTGCTGCCTATATATAAATACACAAATATCAATATATGTCTGTATATCTCTAACTATATTGTTCACAGGTCCTGTTTGTATTATCTACAATGAATTACGTGGTTTGCATATGTTTCAGTGTGCCTGTAGGCTGCCACCAAGGACCTAAAACTAATATACATGCCAAATTGTCCTTAGGTAAAAGGTGCCAACATGCATCCTTCGGTATGTTTAAAATCTTCATAATTAAAAAGAAAGTGATCCAAAACACAAGTTCAGTGTGCTTTGAAAATGAAAAGATGAGGCCAATCAAAAGAAAATTCTCAACAGTTCTGCTTTTTGCATCTTATATATTCAGCTGTGGGAAACTATATACAATATAGAGAAAAATTGAAAGGAGAAAGGAAGGCTTTGAGATCTACTTTAGGAAGACACTAATTTTCAACATACTCAAAACAAATGCAGGAAAAAAGTTCATAGAAAAGTCGGTTATTATCTCAAAATGTTGCTCAATGCAATATGCTAAGAGTTACTATTCAACACATTCCAGTTTTCTAAAATATGAATTGTTAAGTAATACTCATTTACATGAACTGAAAATAAATCCATGGATACTTTGTAAACTTCAAAACCTTGCCTTTTCCTACAAGTAATATGTCATCAGGCTCTGTCTCTCTTCTTTGTTTATTTTGTTTGAAATAAGCTTCTGATCTTATTTCACATCACTCAAATTACATAGCTCTTGGCCATGTTGCTTTGGCAACATGAGGCCTGCCTTAGATATCTGAAAGACCTTTTTCACCTTTCATCCAAAGAAAAGTTCCCCAGCCCAGGACATCACAAACAGTAACACAATTACCTGGTCCAGCACTGGGATGGCTGAGGATGTGCAGGATGCAGATCGTGCAGCCCAGCAGAGACCGATGTGACACTGGTGCCTTGCATTAGAACAACAAGGGAAAACAGATGAGATAATCCATATTTTCCTGATTTTGAAATGGGAATGAGCTCAGAGAGCCTAGGTTTTTTGTAAAGCTTGTGCAAAAGGCTGTGTCTGAGTCACATCATGAAGGAAGCTGTTTCTCTGCAATATGTACAGACTGGCTGTGGCCAGCACTGCCTCATTGCTCTCTGCTCCTACAGACAGTTCCTACCCAAAATCTTCAGTCTATGTTGTCATCTCTCTCCTCTAAGAGCATTTCATAATAGTGAGGAGCAACTGAAATTAAGTGAAGTAAGACACTCAGACCTGCAAAAAACCTTTTTTTAGAGGCTTAAGTACAGTATCCAAACAGGCACCTAATTCACAGCCATGAGGTGTTCTTCCATGAGTTTACTATTGCAAATCACTGAGTTCTCGTGCTACCTAAGGATACCATGGGTCCTCGAGATCTCAGAGTTGCTGTTCCATACATGTAAAGAAAAGCTGGAGCAATTTATGTAAACTTAATGTGTTCAGGGCACATTAAGAAGGGCTCTATGGCTTTTACGATTCTGGGGTTCAGATTAGATGATCATCATGCTGCTTNGCTTTGTATATGTAAATAAGTTCTAAGAAGGGGGATGAGAATTCTGGGAATTTAGATTAGCAGGTATAGTTTGTATAGAAAACCGACAGCTTTGGAACTTTGCTGGCGTATGTTAGGAGGAGTGGTCCCCGATGCATCCAGCAATGAAGTAAAGTAACACCTGCTTTCTAATACTGAAATTACGGTGTTAGAGAGTTGTATTCTTCCCGACCTTTCAGTGACGCTGAGGGCAATGGGGTCTGGGCTGGGGGCTCTGGGGGCACCGCTGAGTGCTGCGGGCAGCGTGGCGCGCTCCGGGCGCTGAGGGACGCGGGGCTGACGCCGGCAGGAGTCGCGCNTTAAAAACTTCTGGCCAACACTGTCTACATTTTACCTGGAGTGGCCATGGCAAACCCCTGCATGAGGAAGACGAATGAAATTATCATGAACCACAGTTAACGTGCCTCTGACAGGGTGAGGCATTTTAACTACAGTCTTAAAGATACTTTCCTCTTTTGAGGAGTCACTCAGACCTTAATTGTACTCAATGCAAACATATTTTCTAAGGTAGAGAGGAAGGGAAAGAATGGGAGGGTTTCTGAATCTTTTAAAAAGCACACAGAAGAGCGAAGTCTAAAGAAAAAATGCAAAATGACAAATGCTGCATACTGTCATCCCACCAAATACATAATCATCTTACTCTGTGCTACAAGTGGGAACAGCAACTGGCAAGTACAGTTGAAGTGTGTTTAAAAAAACCAGCAGTCTACCAGAAGATTTTAAGTGTAATATCGTCAACGAACCTTGGAAACCCACTGTGCAGGGGACCACTTAGAGCCACAGCAAACATCTTTGCGGGATGCTCAGGGTGCAGACAACAGCCACAACAGAGTGAGTACAGCCAGTGGTAAAAAAGGGGAAAAGACCACAGCCAGACTCCAGAAACACCAGAAGCCTGGGAAGGAAAGCATTTTCTGAAAATTGAGGCAAATCAGACACATACAAGAATAAATGCTTATCTGAAATGGAAATAAATTTAAAGAGACACTGGTGGCCCTATACTGTGTCTAGGACTGCTGCCACCCAGCAGAAGTTCTGCTCTGCCTCACTGCCTGCCAAGCATGGTGTGCCTCTTCTCTTGAAGCCGATGTCACTGTCAATGCTGTAACATTCCTATCCTTCATTCACACAAGTCCCTGTAACAAAGCAGAGCGAGCAGAGTTCACTTTGACCTGTGACCACTGGGGGACCAGGTTGCCTAAGGATGATGCAATGACCCTGCCTCTTGTTCTACCTACCCTACACAGTACCTCTCACTGCATACTGTGATGTGTTCAT
>VXAD01005376.1:91953-170607 GCA_013399195.1 Dicrurus megarhynchus
GAAAGACCTTTTTCACCTTTCATCCAAAGAAAAGTTCCCCAGCCCAGGACATCACAAACAGTAACACAATTACCTGGTCCAGCACTGGGATGGCTGAGGATGTGCAGGATGCAGATCGTGCAGCCCAGCAGAGACCGATGTGACACTGGTGCCTTGCATTAGAACAACAAGGGAAAACAGATGAGATAATCCATATTTTCCTGATTTTGAAATGGGAATGAGCTCAGAGAGCCTAGGTTTTTTGTAAAGCTTGTGCAAAAGGCTGTGTCTGAGTCACATCATGAAGGAAGCTGTTTCTCTGCAATATGTACAGACTGGCTGTGGCCAGCACTGCCTCATTGCTCTCTGCTCCTACAGACAGTTCCTACCCAAAATCTTCAGTCTATGTTGTCATCTCTCTCCTCTAAGAGCATTTCATAATAGTGAGGAGCAACTGAAATTAAGTGAAGTAAGACACTCAGACCTGCAAAAAACCTTTTTTTAGAGGCTTAAGTACAGTATCCAAACAGGCACCTAATTCACAGCCATGAGGTGTTCTTCCATGAGTTTACTATTGCAAATCACTGAGTTCTCGTGCTACCTAAGGATACCATGGGTCCTCGAGATCTCAGAGTTGCTGTTCCATACATGTAAAGAAAAGCTGGAGCAATTTATGTAAACTTAATGTGTTCAGGGCACATTAAGAAGGGCTCTATGGCTTTTACGATTCTGGGGTTCAGATTAGATGATCATCATGCTGCTTTCCAGGCTCAGCTCCCCTGAATCAGAGCCAAAAATCACACAGATGAGGTTCTTTAAATAAAGATTTAGAAGTCTAATTGTTGCAACACACAGTTCATCAGTTGTAAGTCACTGACTTGTTTTGGGTTTTTTCCCCCTGATGTCCTCATAGTGGACATAAATTAAAAACTTCTGGCCAACACTGTCTACATTTTACCTGGAGTGGCCATGGCAAACCCCTGCATGAGGAAGACGAATGAAATTATCATGAACCACAGTTAACGTGCCTCTGACAGGGTGAGGCATTTTAACTACAGTCTTAAAGATACTTTCCTCTTTTGAGGAGTCACTCAGACCTTAATTGTACTCAATGCAAACATATTTTCTAAGGTAGAGAGGAAGGGAAAGAATGGGAGGGTTTCTGAATCTTTTAAAAAGCACACAGAAGAGCGAAGTCTAAAGAAAAAATGCAAAATGACAAATGCTGCATACTGTCATCCCACCAAATACATAATCATCTTACTCTGTGCTACAAGTGGGAACAGCAACTGGCAAGTACAGTTGAAGTGTGTTTAAAAAAACCAGCAGTCTACCAGAAGATTTTAAGTGTAATATCGTCAACGAACCTTGGAAACCCACTGTGCAGGGGACCACTTAGAGCCACAGCAAACATCTTTGCGGGATGCTCAGGGTGCAGACAACAGCCACAACAGAGTGAGTACAGCCAGTGGTAAAAAAGGGGAAAAGACCACAGCCAGACTCCAGAAACACCAGAAGCCTGGGAAGGAAAGCATTTTCTGAAAATTGAGGCAAATCAGACACATACAAGAATAAATGCTTATCTGAAATGGAAATAAATTTAAAGAGACACTGGTGGCCCTATACTGTGTCTAGGACTGCTGCCACCCAGCAGAAGTTCTGCTCTGCCTCACTGCCTGCCAAGCATGGTGTGCCTCTTCTCTTGAAGCCGATGTCACTGTCAATGCTGTAACATTCCTATCCTTCATTCACACAAGTCCCTGTAACAAAGCAGAGCGAGCAGAGTTCACTTTGACCTGTGACCACTGGGGGACCAGGTTGCCTAAGGATGATGCAATGACCCTGCCTCTTGTTCTACCTACCCTACACAGTACCTCTCACTGCATACTGTGATGTGTTCATAGTGCTGCTAAGTCACAGGCATGACATCTGTGTGGCAAACAAGTTGTGTTTGCTACTGATCTATGAAGATACTGAGAAGCAGAAGCACAACAGCTCATTCAGTGCCAAATGCAAGTTTTATTGGCTGATTTAAATTACTTTCCCTTCAGCTTCTTAAATGTCAGCCACTTTTGAGTAATAGTGTACCCTCAAACTCGTAACTGGAGATCTAAAAGTAGGCTAATAGGTGAATGACCCAAGGGATGGATGGACATGGATGTATAGGAGAATGAATAGAATGTTTTCTCCATCCCTGACAGCATTATTCCAGCACACTGAAGTCCTGTAAAAGCATACTGTACCATCTCAAGAGACTTCTGCCAAAATGCAGAGGGAAGGAAGAAAAACTGTGAGACATTATTCTGTATTTTAAAAGAAAGGGATTGTTCTTTGGTGCTATTAACTGTTGCAGTTCCATTGATTTTTTTACAAAGAGTTGAAAATCTAGTTTTAAAAAAGGAAAATACTAGTGAGAGATTTTTAAAAACAATCAATATGGCCAGAAAAGTGTTGCCAAGGTTTCCAAGTTTAGAGAACCCAAAAACCTAAGAAGGTAAAACATGCAGGTAGCTTTTTTCTTGATGGAGCAGCCACAGTGTTACCCTGGAAACGTCATTTAATCTGTATTCTGTATTTGAATTGAGACATTTATAACCCCCAAACTAGCTAGTGTACAATATACCTTGTTTCAGGTTTCCTACCTCCCAGGATCAAGAATCAAAATGTAGGTAGCAAATGCATGTAGATGAAGGACTTGACTCTTTGGTAATCTCTGTGCAGGACATTTCCAGTGGCCGAGCTGATGTGTGGTCATGTGTTCCCCCTGGAAAAGAGAGACATTGTAAGTTGGATGAACAACAAGACAGAAAGACAAGGGATACCAGGAGGAGCTTGTCAGCCTTGCAGAGGAAGAAGCAGGGACGTACCTGCACACTACACTATGAAGGAGCAGAAGCAAAACTCACACCTGGATGTCTGTAACAGGCAAGGTTTCTTAGTTTAGGCAAATTGCCAGCAGGGATGAGAGCAACATGAAGGAACACCCTTAAGTGCCAGAGAAGAAGTTGGTATATACCCTACTTACCCAACAGTCTGTTGCTGACCTGTCTGCTGCAGGTCCATTCATTGTGGGCAGACTTACAGCAGAGAACGGTGTTTGAATGGTTTCAGTGACATTTCGGCTCTACTTGAGGTCAGTGGCCAAAATGCAACAAGGCTCAAAAAGGTTAATTTTCACCTTCAACCTGTAAACCATTTATAAATCATTTATTAAATATAACTCTTTAAATTATTGGACTGCTTAGTGTTTTCACTGCCATGTGTGCATGACATTAATAAAAATGCCATGGAATCCAGCTGGTGGAAGGAATATAACTACATTATGGTATTACTGCTGACAAAAGAAGTATAGACTTTCCCCGAGATTTGATTGTCCCACCTGAAAATAAACAAAGCATAACTGCACTGTGTTTTTTTTCCTGAAGTGTGAAAATCACGGCAGTTTTGTTTCTGAAGAACACATTTGGAATTCCAGTTTGGAATTCCAAATGTTCATTAGCTTTAAATCAACAGTGTTTAACATCGGGATCAATATTTCAAATAATTCTGTTGAAATAATGGCTTTTTCTTCTTTATTCATTAGTATCAGCCATTGGACTGCTTAGATCTTATTTCTGTTGGTGCTTTTGCTTCAGTTACGTGAATTTTCTGTAATTGCACCAGTGATACCTTACTGTAATTTAGTTAACTATTGTCCTTATTTGTAAATCTGTTAGTCCATTTATTTATCAGCATTACGATCAGAAAAATAATGGATAAATATTCACTTAGAACTAGCAGAGTAGGAACAGAAAATTATTTTTAACCATACTTCTTAATGGCTCTGTAAGGGGATAAAACAGTACAGCAAGTAAAGTTCAAGGGTGACATATGAGGCAAACCACAATATAAGCTCCACTGGACATTCTATCTGTTTTACTGTAAACATTTGCTTATGTCCAGACCCTACACTAAATGTCATTACAAATTGCAAGGTCAGCTTCTGAGAATTTGAAGGCATGTTGAAATTTATGCATTGAAAGTTTGCGTCCAAGAAAAACACTGGAATTAAAACCCATCTCACTGCTTAGCCTAAAAAAATCACAGTAAGGAAAATTGCTCATGGTCACCATTACCAGAACTGGATAGAGATTGGAGGGCAGCCATTGCCATACCATAGTGAAGCAGAATTTAAATGGGAAGGGATATCTTATCTGGATTCTTGCTTGTACTACAACACAGTGCTGTACTACAACACAATGCTGGCTGCTGGGGGTGGGTGCTCCCTGATCTGGGGCTGTAAGGCAGGCACCAGGCTGGGCTGGAGGGGTGTGGAGGCTTGGGAAAAGGGAGACCAGTTGGCCTGGGAGAAGGCTGGAGCAATGACTTCCCTGCAGACCTGGAGACACCTTCAGGGGATAGTGGCTGGGGCAGGGACAAGTGTTGGCCCACTGACTGGTACCCTTGTGTGGTGGAATGGCAGCAGCACGGCCCTGGGCACCCCACTCCATGAGAACCCTCCTGGAGATACTGGGTTTGGGGGGACCTCCCAGACGATGACACACCCCCATTGCCTGAGACCTCTGGTGTGGTGACACCCTCCCTCTATGGGACAACCAGAGTAATGACACATCTTTCAAGGGGGATCGCTGGGCTCATCAGGACCCTCGGGTCTGTGACACCTCCCTGGGATCCCCCCAACGATGTTAACCCTTTTTGGGAGAGAGGGGGCTCCTGAGCTTTGCAGGAGCCCCAGGGCTGTGACAACCACCCCTTTTGGGGGAACAGGGCTCGGTGGGACCCTTGGGCCATGGGACCCCAGCATTCTTGCCAACCCTGTCCCCTCAATAGATGTGGTCACCCTGTCCCTGAAAGGGGTGCAGGTCCTTAGCACAAGGGTTCCCCCTTCTCTCCCAGGCAAGTGCCCTCCCAGTGCCAACTGCTTCAGTCATCCTTGGTGTGCTTGTCCTCCCTGCTGAGTGAATGACATTCCAAGACATTCTGGGGGCAGCTTGTCCAGCTGCCCCCTAGAGACCCATTCCCTGGGTAATGGTAGCCTGTTTTTCACTGCTGGCATCTGCCTTCACTTTGGTTTATATCCCCCCAAAAAGATTAAAGAGAATCTATCACCTGCTGAAATCACTCTGCAGCACCTGACTCTCTACCTGCTCCTTTCCCTGCACCTCCTAAACCGCGGTGCCCAGATCCTGCTCTATCTTGATGCCACGTGGAAGGATTTCCATCATGGAAACAGGATTAGTAAAAGTAGGAAAGATTAAATTACTTGAATTTTGAGATTACAAGTGCCTATTCTACTTCTCTAATGTCATTGTGCTAGAAATGTACAAAGATTTTTTTCTTCTAACATTTTGATTTTTATTACTATTTAGATAGGAGGAAATGTGAAATGTTTAAAGTTTTAGCCACATTCATAAAATCATAAAATGGTTTGGGTTGGAAGGGACCCATCTAGTCTACCCCCACTTCAACTAGATCAGGTTGCTCAAAGGCTCATCCAGCTCAAAGGCTCATCCATCCTGGCCTTGAATGCTTCCAGGGATAGGCCATCCACAGCTTCTCCAGGCAACCTGTTCCAGTGCCTCACCACCCTCAGAGTAAAGAATTTCTTCCTCAAATCTAATCTAGACCTACCCTCTTTTAGTTTAAAGACATTCTCCTCTTGATAATATTACAAGATAACACATCTCTGTAATAAGAAAGGCTGCAATATCACAGCTTCTGAATTGTTAAGATCCGCCTTAAGGTCGGCAGATTTGCAGATGACACCAAGGTGGAGGGGAGTATCCATCTGCTGGAGGGTAGGAGGGCTCTGCAGAAGGACCTGCACAGGCTGGATCCATGGGCTGAATCCAGCAGTATGAGGTTTAACAAGACCAAGTGCCTGCACTTTGGCCACAACAACCCCAGGCAGCGCTCCAGGCTGGGGACAGAGTGGCTGGACAGTGGCCAGGGAGAAAAGGACCTGGGGGTGCTGGTGACAGCAGCTGAACATGAGCCAGAAGTGCCCAGATGGCCAAGAAGGCCAATGGCATCCTGGCCCGTACCAGCAACAGTGTGGCCAGCAGGACCAGGGCAGGGATTGTCCCCCTGTACTCAGCACTGGTGAGGCCACACCTTGAGTGCTGTGTCCAGTTCTGGGCCCCTCAATTTAGGAAGAACACTGAGCTGCTGGAGCATGTCCAGAGGAGGGCAACAAGGTTGGTTAAGGTTCTGGAGCACAAATCCTATGAGGAGCAGCTGAGGGAGCTGGGGTTGCTTAGCCTGCAGAAGAGGAGGCTCAGGTGTGACCTTTTCACTCTCTACAGCTCCCTGAAAGGAGGTTGTAGCCAGGTGGGGGTTGGGCTCTTTTCCGAGGCAAGCAGTGACAGGACAAGAGGACACAGTCTCAAGCTGCACCAGGGGAGGTTCAGGTCGGACATTAGGAGGCATTTCTTCACAGAAAGGGTGATTGGGTATCGCTAGTTGGGCACTGCAGCTGCTGTGCTGTAGTGCGAGGTGCTGTGATCATCCTAAAAGTGTCTCCAAAGCGAAGCTGCTCAGCAGGACCAGCACACACTCACACACGTGTGCATGCACACACACACAGACACCTCCAGTAATATGGGCTGACGGCACAGAGGCAGGAAGGGTCTCCGTATAGAGTTCCACGGATGGAGGTTCATTGCTCAGAGCTGAAGACAGAGAACAAGGGCGGATCCAGGTTTAAGTGCGGGAGTGGATCGAGACTCAGGGACCAATGGTCCGAGGGCACGGGGGCAGTACACAGGCAGGACCAGGGAATGGGAGCCAATGGGAACTGGGTGTATGGTGAGGGACAAGGGCCAATGGGGGGAACAGGGAGTGGAGAACCTTCTAGGGCAGGGACATATAAGGTAACAAGGGGCAGAGGGGCTGCGGGCCAACCAGGGGAGCAGAACTGGGATACATTAACATATCAGAACAGAGCATCCTGGGGGAAGCTTTTCTTGTCACCCTAATGTGGGAGGTTCTTTTGGTACTAGGGTCTGTCTCACCAGTAAGCTCTCTTTGCTGCTTGTAGCGTGGACTCACCACCTATCACAGTTGGGCACTGGAATAGGTTTCCCGGGGGATGTGGGGGAGTCACCGTCCCTGGAGGTGTTTAAGGAAAGACTGGATGTGGCACTCAGTGCCATGGGGTGGTTGACAAGGTGGTGTTCAGTTGTAGGTTGGACTCAATGAAAAGGTGTTTTCCAACTTGGTTGATTCTGTGAAGATGGGAGTAGAAAAGAGAGTCATCAGGGACCATATCTGCAACTGCTGTGCAAAGACATTCAAATTAATGACTGGACAGTATAATATCCCATAGGATCCTGCTATTGGTAAAGATCCAACACTAAGGAAACAAGGTCACCATAGTTTTGGAAAAAGAAGCTAACATGAACAGCAGGACATTTCAGAAAGGAAAATGGGTGTCGGTGCACACATGCTATTTATACTCTCTCTCTCAGTACAAGGAACATTTGATCCAGGGATGTTTTTCACATTATTGTCTTGTTATGTGCTAAATGAGAGCTTGTCATCTCAGAAATAAGACACTTTTCCTAAAAAAGCATCTCATTCTTGGTTTTACTATGAATTTCTTATCTCCTTACCCTATGTCTTTATTCTTAACTATTTATTTTTCTGGCTCTGTATCACCATTCACATGTCAACAGAGCACATTACTCTTCCACCCTGCCATTTCCTATGTGCCTGTACCAAAAGCACTGTAAATTTAGAGGCCTCTTTTGATACTGGTTATCCAGCGAAAGTGTATAGGAATCTCAGACTGCAAATATATCATGACACAAAATAGTCTGGTTCAAAGTACTTGGGTTTTGAGCATGTTTCTTACCAGTGCAAGGTACTGAAGGACATAGCATGTTTTGTTTCTTTGCAGGTTTTTTTCTTTAAAACATGGTAATTTTGCACCTAAAACTCATCATATTTTATGTTTGAGTTCTCAATTCTCTCTGTTGCAAGAACAGCTAATTCATGTATTGCTTTTGTCCTGGTTTTGGCTGGGATTTTCTTCCCAGCAGCTGGTACTGTGTTTTGTTCTGCTGCTAAACATATTTAACAATACCCCAGAAAGGCAGTTCAGAGACTTGTCCAAGAGCACAGGCAAATGCAGTGTGAGAGAAAAAATAATAAATCTTACTGCACTCATGCTCCCTCTTTAAGCTTTCTAATGATTCAGGTTTAAGTTAACAGCATTTAGTAGAGACCATGCTTGCAAGATTCCCTAAAGAAATTGGGGAAAGAATTATTTTTGAAAAAAGCTATTAAAGAACAGTGCATAAAGAAAATATCATTACTAGCACAGTGCCCCGGGGTTCATATTGCAACAGTAAAGCATGTAATTACATATTGTTCCTTGTGTCCAACAGAAATGCTATTGTATAATATAAATATATAATATAAATATATATACTGTAGGGAACAAAGGATAATCATCAAGCTACAAGGAACAATCATCTCTGGCAAGTGAATGATTTCGTAGTAGTTTTAGGCTGTAACTTATTGTTTAGTATCATTTCAAAAGAAAAAGGTATGAAGTATTGGCCATTATCTCCTGTGGCAATAAGATATCCTCAAAAAGATGTGCAGGAGTGTTTATAGCACAAACACAGTTCCTTAAGGAAAGTGCAGAATGACATCACTCTTACTGCTATGGATTTTGCATTATAGAGGCATATCAGTGATACTGCTGGATAATGGTGGCTCATGACTTCTCTGAATAGATTATTAGATTTTTTTTTCTGCTTTAAATTTTCCATCCTTATACTGCAATAAAAATGTTGGAGCAACACTATCAGCCTGCTTTAGGAAAACTGATTCTCATTGTGTTTTTTCACAACTCAGACTGCATGTATTTATGAGAGGAAGGTGAGAGCTGCTATGAAATGCAAGCTCTTGAAAACATCTTAGGTGTAATTTTCCTAAAGGAATTTTCTTTCTCAGTGCATAGATAACAAATAGCAATGAAAGTTCAGTGCTATTCAGCCCTACAGTTCTTTTATTACTCAGAGTTAATATTTTACTTAAGAACCACTATTTATGATATCATTACCATAATAATGACAATTTGTTAGTCATTCTGCATTTCATAACAATAAAAACGAATTCTCAACTTGGCTTATATACAATGAGAATTCTTGAGATGGATAATTTTTACCTGGCCAGTATGATAGTTTATGTTTGGAAATAACATCAGAGGTGGTGTCTGTGGTAGCTGATAGCTCTGAACTATTTGTTTGGTATAGCTCTCCTTCCTAAAGGACAAAATTGTGTGTCTGTGCATGTGTGCATTCCGAAGAGCCAGATACACCAACACAGACACTTAAACAGTTACCGTGAACAGCAAACCAGGTTGACATAGAGCAATGCCTTTACTAGCACCCAAGTATCCATAACCACCACCTTCATGAACATGAACACAGTCCAGTCCTTTTCTGCCTTTCTAGGTGATCTGGATTGGATATTTTCTAGTGAAACATGAACACACTTTCACTCCCTGTATTCATAAGAACAGCATGTTCCTCAAGTAACAATACAGAAATTAATTGAAATTTATCCCTGTACTGTCTGTGGCTGAATGCCAAGTTCCTTACCCAGTCCTTGGTGCAAAGCTTGGGTCTTTCTACAAACGGTATCTCCTAGGTCACAAAAGAGTCCAGTTTTTCCCCAGTGCACTGCACACACAAACACACAGACTGATCCCACCAGTACGCAGCCTAAGACACTTTGCACTTCCAGCTGCTGTTTCCATGATCTGTAAGCCCCTTGTTTCTTTGTGACCTGTGTTCCCTTCTACTGCACCCGTTCCCTCTGCTCTGACTAAGCACAGTTTCAGCCCTTTGGACCGGCTCTTTTCTATTGTGCCTGATGTCTGCCCTCAGCCTAATTTTGCAAGTACCAGGTGTGGAAGTCCCTGCTTTGCATTGACTGAACGGGACCGAAAACACCATTAACAGTGAAATCGGGCAACTTTATTTCCACGTCTAAGTCAGCTTCAGGATTTGTGTGCACACAGAGGAAAAGCATGAGCAGGATAGAGCAGGCCTTAGGCACTGAGGGTGCCTTTGGATCAGCAGGCATTACCCCAGAAGAAAATGGTCATGGTCCACTGCAGCCTGCACTGGATCCTGTTCATCCTGCTTCTCTAGCCAGTTTTCTCCTTAGGACCTGAAGGAGTTCCTGCACCTGAGTAAAAAATTCCACCAGCTTCTGGAGTGAAAATGGGCAGGACCTGAACCTGTCCAATGGTGTTGGTATTGGCGTTGGCTTCTGAGTGGGGGTTGGGGCAGTCATAAAATGTCTCGATGCCCTTCTATCTGGCTGCAGGTCTATCTGGACCAGGATCCAGTCATAGAAGTGCTGAGTGGAGGTGTAGACTCCAGGCTGGTTTGCCCTTGCACAGCCTTTTCCCCAGCTGGTCACACCAACGAGCCAGAAGTAGGCAGCATCATTATCTTTGCACACCAGAGGACCACCGCTATCACCCTGCAGTGGGGCAAGAGAGAAATAAGGTAATGTTGGGTGGCTGCTGTCAGCACTAGAGCTGTCTCCTCTCACAGCTCCTGACAGAGCTGTATTCTTGGCAGAGAAAGTCTCTGCTCAGGTGCTGGAGCCTCCAGAACTTTGGCTGGGAGCAGGTCAGGCTTGTGTGGTAGGGCTGTCTCTAATCTCTGCAGTGATCCTAGATGTGCAGAGGTTGGCATCTGGATTTCTGGACTGGCAGGAGCACTAGACGTGCTTTCTGGGCATAGTGCCAGGCCTCTGGGATGACGGGGGCACTGGGTAAGGACATGCAAATGTGGAAGGGGAGGGAAGCCCTAACAGCAGTGGGAAGCCGGGGCTGGGAGGGTGACTGGCCAGGCAAAGCAGGTGCTGGGCTGTGTTGGGGTGGTGCTGCTCAGGCTGCCTGCACTGCTGGAGGCTGCGTGGCTCGTCTCAGACGCCTACCTGGCAAGGGTCGATGCCACCCTCTGGGTAACCAGCACACAAATTTTGAGTGTGGACGGCCCCTGCGTACCAGAGGCTGCTGTTACAGAGCCGGACATCAATGAGGTGGACCTTGGCCTCCTGCAGGACATCGCTTGGTCTTTGAGCTGTGAGCACAGAAAGGAATGAGCATACAGCAGTTCCTTGCCCATTCCCCTCCCCTGTTGGGGGGTGAAGCCCTTCCCTAGGGCTTCCCTGGGGTTCCCTAGGGGAATACCCTGTTGCCCTGCTTTCCCCCTTCTGTCTGTCTGGCTTTGAGGAGTGGTCCAGGACTATCTCTCCAGAGGGACACCTCCTGCAGCCTGACTCTGGCTTTGGCCTCTGCTGTTGGCAAGCCCAACCCATCTCCCTGGTGTGCCAAGTTTGTCGTCAGGGCATGTGTCCTTTTTGTGAACTCACCTCTTGTAGTGGAGGAACCCCAGCCAGCAATGTAACAGGTTTTCAGCTCCAGCACATTCAGTGTGGCGTCGGGTACACAGCCCAGCTGTACATAGCGGCTGCACACGACTGGCTGGTCCAACTTCAGCAGGGCAATGTTGTTCCTCTCCTCACCAGGAGTATAGTGTTCATGAACCCGTAGCTGCTTAATCTGGCGCACTTGCACCTTGGGGCCCAGCTGAGTCAACTGGGTGGCCCCAGTCACCACACGCCACATGTTGATGTTCCTGAGAGGCACATGGAGAAAGAGGTGAGAGGGAGCAGAGCCATGTGCTACAGCAGCCCAGTAGTTCCCTGTCTTCTGCTTTGCAAGTCAGAGGGGAAGGCAATGTGTGTGACTGCCCTAGCATGCCTTAGGCTCTGAGAATGTCGACCTGGAGGCTACTAGGAAGCAGTGGCAAGAGTGCAGAGTGTTCTCCTGAATTCTCAGCTGGGGTCTGCAGTGCCCAGGCACTGGGTGCACTGCAGGGAAGCAGAATGGGAGTAGCACACGGTGCTACAAACAGGGTACCTGCTGGTGTTGTGGAGATATACCCGTTCCCTGGTCCTCCTTACCTGGCATTGGTGAAGCAGTGGGCAGCTGTGAGGACCCACTCTGTGCTGATGAGGGACCCTCCACATATATGCCCTGTGCCTGGTTCCCAGGGATCCTGGATGCTGACAATCCCAGCCCAGGCCCCTGGCTGGACAGCTATGTCACCCACGATGCGTAATTCACTGTAATCTGGAGCCATGGGGTCATAGTCATAAGCCATGGGGCCGTAGGAAGCAGACATGGGCCAGAGACCACAGGTTCCTCTGTAAACAGAAGGTATTGCTGTCCTGCTTGGTGGCTTGCTGCTGCTCAGGTTGAAGGTCAGCAAACTTCCCTCCCCACATGGCATTGTTTCCATGGAGAGCACAGTCAGGGAATCCCATGGGGCATGTGTCTGTCCACCCCTGTTTCTGCTTGAGCCCCATAGACAAGATGTGCTGCAGCCTGGGTGCTGTCAAGGAACTGAAGCTCCCGCATGGGGCTCATAAAACTGTAGTGTGGCCAGAGGGGACAGGGAAAACCCCCCAAGTGTTGTCCAAACTCCCTCCAAGAGCCTGAGGCCACTTACCCACAGGTGTCCCATATGCTGAGCATGGGCCTGCACATGGCCAGCAGTACAAGGAGGCACAGCAAATTCATCACTGCCAGTGGCACATATCAGCTGCAGGGAGTGAGGGCTCATTCAGTGCAGCTGCCAACTAAAGCCTGCAGTACCTTTGGCCCCAGGGCTGATGTCACAGAGCAGCTGGTTCAGTGTTTTGGGCACAGTGGCCTTAGCGGGTGGGCAGTGGAGGGGCAACATAGAGTCACAGAATCATAAACGGGTTTGGGTTGGAAGGGACTTTAAAGATTATCTAGTTCCAACTCCCCTGCCTGAATACCGTCCTCTAGAGCAGGATGCTTGAAACCCCATCCCACCTGGCCTTGAACACTTCCAGGGATAGGACAGCTTCTTTAGGCAGCCTGTGCCAGTGCCTCACCACCCATGAAAGTTCCAAGCAGGAAGGAAGGCAGAAGCTCAGACTGGACATTCCTGATAGGCCCCACTGAATGCTCTGCTGGCAGGATGAGGATGTGCAGGCCTTGTGGCAGGCAACAGCATCTGGCTTCCAGCGCTGCCTGTGAAAAGCTCACAGGAACACACCCCATGTGGCATCACAACCTCTTTGGGAAGTTCACTGACACCTTGCTCTCTGCATCAGTTTGCCACCAGGTCCTTCTCAAAAAGCATTCAAGAGAGAGCAGTATGCATTTGTTTGGGTGCTGAGGATCCAATCCAGTTATAGCTGTGGTGGGTAAGCAACAAAGTGCAAGCCCAATAAACCAAGTGTTCCCAAGCAGTGTCAATCTTCCTGCACAGTGAAACAGATGCAGCACAGTCCACGCTGGCCATGCCAGCCACAGTAACACCCTCTGGCAGGCTCCAGGTCCTTGCTGCCTATGGCATCTCTTGCTGTTCTGGGCCCACACTGACAAGGATGGTTGTGGTACCTGGGGTGTGTAGCCAAGGACATGCAATTTGAAGCTGTAGACAGGGAAGGATGCTCCTGTTCTCAGCCCCACATGCCAGTCTCCATGGCTTTGGTAAATCCTCTACCAGCCTCATCTCATCAGTCTGGCTGCTACAGCCTTGTTCACCTGCTGGAGTGCAGGGCACTCATGGGAGAAAAGTAGGAGCCAGCCACATATACTGCAGTTGCTGAGCAGAGTGAGGTCCATGGAGGGGAGGGGCAGTGTCTCTCTTCTGGTGTCTTCTCACAGAAGCCACCCCTGCTGTTCTACCCTGTCGCCCTTTACAAGACTTTGCCACTTAAAACAATGCAAGGGTGCAGAGAAGAGCCATGAGAACAACAGAGGGGTGGTAAAAAGGGCCTAATGACAAGAGACTCAGTCTGATTAACTTCTCAGAGAGAAGGTAAAAAATCAGGAACAGGGGCTTGGTACAAAAGGAAACTTCAGCATGGCAAGAAATACGTCACAGACTCTAGCTGATGTTACATAAGCTCAAATGGAAGGCAAGATGAGGTTTGTTGTTTTGATTTTTTACCAGTAAGTAAAATTACTGTTAAGGCAGCTTGTGAAAGTAAATCAGGGACAAATAAATTTGAACCCTGATGAGCACTGTCCTTTCTGGGTGAATCATTTTTCTGCTGGTTTACTTTAAAGAAGAGAGTCAGTAACATTTTCCCAAGTGGTCTTGGGTTTTGGAGAGTAGAAGCCTACTCCAGGAGATTGTTCCAAAGAGGGTGGCTCAGACAAGTGCAACTTTATGATTTTGTTTCAAAGTCCTCCTGATGGCCCAGCTGTCACCATCCCAGAAAGTTTACCCAGGCACTTCCATACTCAGCATTAGGCCATTTTGATTTCAGTCTGAGATGCAAATTCTATTGAGGCACTACATAGATGCAAAGCACCCTAAACTTACCCTCTGTAATCCCTCACCAAGCTTGCTACCATAATTGGGTTTTTAGTGCAAGCACCACGTGGTTCTCAAACATCTGCTTGGGAAGGTTTTTGAGGAAAAATACTTGAATGGAACATTTTGAAACATGGGGAATGTTAAAAAAATCTCATTTTAGGATGAAATTCTTTTTCTGTTGCTCCTAGAAGTGCTGAAAGTTTGCTTCTTTAAATGTTTCTGAAAGAGCCTATATTTTGCTCTTGTAAATGATACTCACACAATGTTCTGTGCATCTGTTTTGACAGGAGAGACAAGAAGACATGAAAGCAAATAGAAAAGCAGAACAATACACAGAGAAGATAAAAAGATGGGGGGAAACTTCAATTTACAAGAAAAGACCACAGGAAAGTAAGGAAATGATCAATTGGTTATCAAAGCAGGTTAAAATCACAGATTCTGAAAAGATGATTTGGGAAGTATATTGTGATGTTTCAAAACTGACAAAAAAGGAGTTTTGTGTTAAAAAATAGTGTTTGTGTACTCATTAATCTCCAGTAACTGTACCTAATAAAAATGAAAATGTGTTTTATTTAATATATATTATTTTCTTTGCTTGACTGAATTGAACTGGCAAGCATAAGAGTATGCCTCATCTCATTGTGAACTCATCTTTCAATTTTAAAGTTATTTGCAGGAAGGTCTGCACCTCAAATCAACAAGACACCTTCCTCTCTCTGATTCCTTCCCCAGACTCCGTAACTGTCAGCGCCATGTGTGTGAGGGGTGAGTGATGCACAGTTTAGTCCTGAGCAGGTGCAGGCTATATTGGTTAGCCTGGAGAAAAGGAAGCAGGCGAGACCCTACTGCTCTGTTCAGCTCCCTGAAAGGAGGCTGTAGTGAAGTGGGGATTAGTCTCTTTTCCCAGGTAAGAAGCGGTAGGACCCAAGGAGCCAGCCCTCAGGTTGGTCCAGGCGAGGTTTAGGTTAGAAAAATTTCTTTACGAAAAGGCTTGTCAAGCTTTGAAACAGGCTGCCCAGGGAAGGGATTAAGTAACCATCCTTGGACATATTTACAAAGGACAAAACCATTGTGCTTAGGGAACATGGCTTAGTGGTGGACTTGTCAGTGCTAGTACAGTATAGCAAACATATGGAAAGGGGTAAAAGATCACTTACAGTTACTGATATTCTCTGTTGTGCTCATTTGAGTTCTTTCTTTAAGGATATCTTCTAAGACATCTTTAAGGCACACAGCCATCTGGACATCTTCCCTTTATGCAATTAGTATATAACTAGTAATGCAGAATTTATCACTATTAAGGAATATTGCCAGAAGGGTTTAGACTAATTTATCTTGGAAAAAGTTGTTACCGTTTAGAATTTGTATGAAGATGTAACAATGAGGACAAACATTCAAAGGTACCCTTTTTAAATGCTTCTCGAAAAGTTAGAAGGCTTGACCATGGTTTTGTATCTGGATGACACTTCTGTGACAGGGAGATGAGTGTTGCTGTCCTATAGCATAGCAACATACCCCTTGCATGTCACTCACAGAAGTTTCAAATCCAGAAACAGGTCAGCGTGGTTTGAAATACCCTCTNTGTTTCCCCTTTCCATCCCCCTTATGTTATCTGGAAGCAAAGATACCTATTAAACTTTTCAATTAATTGATAAGAGGGTTGTGTGCAGGAGGAAGATTACTTCAAGCATGTATATTTTCATCTCAGATTTCATACTGGTAGTAGTTAGAATATAGATCAAATGCACATTTGCGTATTGATAATATAAAAATTTTCGTTTTCCACATTCTGTTAGTATAGGCTGACCTTTATTTTCTTTTTTGATACCAATAAAAATAACAGACCTGTAAAAGAGGTGTCCTCATCCCTGCTTTGGTTTATACGAGGTCCACTCCCAATTCTGGAAAGCTCAAGATTACAAAAGTAGTTTACGAGCGCCTCAGCCCTTCTCCCCATTTTCTGCTTGGTGTGTCTATTTTTTCAGAGGCATAGTGTGAAATGTCTCCGTATGTCCATTCTAGGGGATCACGACACCTCTATATCTCTATATATACCTTAATGCTGGATAGTGTGCCTGTGGAAAGGTAAAGTGAGATTAGGAAGGCTGCAATTTGGCCTCTTGGAAGACAGAAGAAAGGGAAAGAACTGTTTAACCACATTTCACCTACCATTTACAGGTGCCATTTACAAATATGGTGCCTGGGTTGGGTTGGAACCAGCAAAAAACCATTTTTCCCTGAACACTTTATGTGTTTCTAGGTACCAAAAATACTTTTATGGGATCAACCTGTGCAGTCTGTGCAGTGCAGCTGTGGATGAGTGCTTTTGACAACTATTGTGGTAAGTTTGTATGTCTGGGATCTAATTCTTTGTTTTTCCCTCTCCCTCTCTCACCCTCTTCCCCAAATCCTTCAGCTACAGTACTCTGCTTGTTTAACAGAGCACTGTGGCTGTTGAATAAAGAGCCAGTAATTACCTCTACAAGTGTGAACAGAGCTGCTGGGAAAAGCTAACTACTGTATGTAATATTTCTGGTTTTGCTATTAATAACAGATGCCTAGAGATATGCACACATTGGGAATCAGAGAATCACAGTTTGTTTAGATTGGAAAAGACCTTTAAGATCATCAAGACCAATCGTAAACCTGGCACTGCCAAGTCCACCACTAAACCATGTCCCTAAGCATCACATCTACGTGAATTTTAAATCCCTCCCGGAATGGTAACTCAACCACTCCCCTAGACAGTCTGTTCCAATGCTTGGCCACTTTTTCTGTGCAGAAATTTTTCTTAATATCCAATCTAAACCTCCCCATGAGAACTTGAGGTTATTTTATCTTGTCCTATCACTTGTTACCTGAGAGAAGAGACTGACCCTACCTGCATACCTTCTTTCAGGCAGTTGTAGAGAGTGATAAGGTCCCCCATGAGCCTCATTTTCTCCAGGCTGCTCATGAGACTTGTATTCCAAACCCTTTGCAGGTCCATTGTCCTTTGGACATGCTGCAGCACCTCAATGCCTTTCTTGTAGTGGGGGGCCCAGAACTGAACATAGGATTTGAGGTGTGGCCTCACCAGTGCTGAGTACAGGGGGACAATCCCTGCCCTGGTCCTGCTGGCCACACTGTTGCTGGCACAGGCCAGGATGCCATTGGCCTTCTTGGCCACCTGGGCACACCCTGGCTCATGTTCAGCTGCTGTCACCAGCACCCCCAGGTCCTTTTCCTGTGGGCAGCTTTGCAGCCACTCTGCCCCAGCCTGTGGCACTGCCTGGGGTTGTTGTGACCCAAGGGCAGGACCCAGCACTGGGCCTTGTTGAACCTCACACCACTGGCTTCCAGCAGATCAATACTCCCACCCAACTCTCTGAACTGAGTGAGGAAGGCACAGCAAACAATTGTCTTCCTAACATGCAGCTAGCTTCCCTCATTGTTTCTAGTCTCTTAAACAAGTGATTTGACCTTGATTTTACCCTTTCTATCCAAAAATGAAAGGAAAAGAGAGAGGACCCAAATGAACAGGTTTCTGTATAATGAAACAACCCTTTTTAATATGTAAATATCCTTTGTTTTTTGGTAACTTGGATTTAGCACCCACTAGTATTCTTCTTTCTTATCAGTAAAAACGTAGGGGGGACATAGTTAGGAAGAATGCAGCAAAAAATCCTTCTCACCACTCCAGGGGAAAAAACCACAAATATTGGCTATCTTTAGGCTAAGTAGTTTAAGTAGCAATATCAGCTGCTGTTGCATGGAGACCCTAAAACCTGTCCAGAAATCTGGCAAAACCATCAGATGACTGATGTGACCTTCTGCACTCAAGTGCTTTTGATACTAGAAATGTGTAAGAGAAAACTCATTTTTTAAAATAAATTTCAGCCTATCTTTGACTGTAGCATGGTCATTCTGCCTCTCTGGCTTTCAGTTAGAGAATGGAGTAATCCCTAGGACTGCAGCACATACTTGCATCCTGAATGAAGTACATGTTTGGCTTTGATTTCTTGGTTGAGATTCTTCTTCCATTTAAGACCAGAAATTAATTGCCCAATAAAAGCCGCGTTAAATTTTTACTTCTTTTAAAAATCACACATCTCCTTGCTTCACCCTTATTCTCAATATTATAGATATTAATTATTAATGGGTTTATTAATTTAGGGCAATGTGATACAAGACTTTACATTACGTTTGCTTTACTTAAGAAAGAGCATGTGAGCAATGATAGATTAGGATTAGGACATGTAATTCAAGATTGAAAAATTAAGTGAAAAGATTTCATTTGCTGGCTGACCACTCCTAACTTTTTTGTAGGGGACAACCTGTATTAAGTAATTTTGCTTTCTCTACTTCATTTAATTTTCAAGTATTTCCATCCTGTCTTAGTTCAGCTTACGCAAATGAGCATTGCAGAATAGGACACTAAAATGTATTTAGCTTAAAATAAACAAAGCAACCTCAAAGCCAAAGAAACCCACCTTTTATTTTTTATGAGTGATTAATTTCTGGACAAAAGTTATTGTTTCTTGCTTGAATAGGACAATCTTTGATAAGTGTGTAAAATATATATCAGGTATATCAGTGGTTCTTGGAACTAACATGTTCATACGTGAACGATATGAATGTTTCTGCAAGAAGGGGTGATGTTTATCAGTAAGTTCTAAAATGCACTTCTGTTTTTTTCTGTTGATAAATGCCTTTTATTAGAACTGAAATTAGAACTGTCAAGAATTTAGAATAGTACACCCATTAGAAGAAAATGCACATATGTGGATTTGTATTTAGTTTAACAGCTGATAGTAACATTTTTAATATTAAAAAAGGAATCAGAAGCTCTACATCAATAAAACAGTTGAGAAAATGGCAGACTTAAAAGAACTGACTCAAACTATCTGCTGAGAAGGCCTCCATTTTGGAGTAGGCAATTGTTAATCAGCAGTTCTTTCACCTGTCTACAACTCTGGGAGTTCTTTATCTTAACACTTTGAAATCTCAGTCAATTTGGCTCCCCATAATACCTGCATTATCCCTTTTTTGCACCTATAGACCTTTTCAGTATATGATAGAAATATCTCCTGGAAGAGAAAACTAAATATAGGACCACCTTGGTGAGTATTACTGAAGGATGAAACTGCTATTGTGAAGAATTATGTTGTCACATTAAGGACGAACTTTGATTTCCTGTGATTTCCTGATTTGTTGAAGTTGCCTGAGTGGTAAGAGGAGGGAGAAAATAGTATTCTCTGTCCAATAATTGCAAAAGAAGAATTCTCAATTTTCTAGGTAAGAAATGCTTTTGACTGAAATATACCATTGTAGAGGGGTCACCTCTTGTATGACAGGAAAATAGCACACCTACTGTAGAAGAACAAGTTTCTGACCTTATTATTACAGTTACAGTTTATTGTATTTGTGCAGGCATTGTTATTTTGTATTAGCAGTAGTTACTTATATAAGTCAATATTCTGTTTAGGCTGTGTGACAAAGACCAAAAGAGAAAAGCTTTATATAACTATGGCAATGTTTTAGTGCTGTGACAAAATAGTTGACATTTACTTACTTAAACTAACGTGTACTTAAATCCTTTGCTGTTTCCTGTTGTTACGTGTGACTGGAGGAATCAGCAGTATGCCAAAATGCACTCTGCTAAGTACATAAATTGGTGTTGGACATGAAGGACATGTCCTTTCTGTTTTAAATGCAAAGCGAGGAAAAAATCTACCTGCTGCAATCCATTCCACCCGAGCAGGGACCTTAATTAGGTGTTGTTACAGCAGCATGTTTTAGAAGAAAAGCTGTTAATCACAGATCAAAACAAGCAGGAGGAAGGAGCCATCAATTCTTCCAAAAGAAGAAGGAGGAAAAAAGATGATTTATAAGTAAAACAGGTTTTGCTCTGTTCTCATGCTGTATTTGGCATTAAAATATGCAAATACAGCTGGTGTAATTGATTTTTTTCCAGAAGTACCCATGGAAAACTCATTAATTGTTTCCTGTTTTGTATTTTTGACTCAGACATATAAGAAAATCCCACAGTAATGCTACAAAACAAATATCCATGGAGTCTGATGAAAATTAATTAATTTTCATCAGCATATCAGAAGTGCAGCACTAAAAAATATAAATTTCCTTAGACTTGACCTGTGACATTGACAGTGCCTAGCTTGCTTATGTTTTTGGTTTGGCTAATATTGGTTTCAAGTCTAAAAGCTTTTTGTGAGGATAAGTATGAGCAAGTTTATTGGTCTTCTAGAATCTCCATACTTATTCTCAGCACCCTTTGCATAAGTGACTTTAAAGACTATACAAGTCTACTCATTTACAAGCAAAAGAAACTTTTACTAAGTTTTGAAAGTATAAAAAAACAAGGTAGAAATCACTTTCAGAGTGCTATCACTCGTAAGAAAGCAGTGAGTAAAATGTTCAAGTTGTGTATTACGTATATAGCAGTACCCTAAGTTAAATGAAGTGGTATTCTAGTTTGAAAATTGAATGTAAAAGATAACTGTATGTTTTCAAAGTTGCTAGGCAACTAACCATATCATATTCAATAATGTTGACTACTGTTCTTAAATACATTAACTCTTAGAGTGCTCGGTTGTGAAATCCTGCCACAGCACACTAACTGTATTTAATAGGCTCTCCTTGTGAGGCTTCATTAAGTTTTTTTTTAATTGATTCTTCTCCATTGTACCCCTGTCCTCCCACAGCAATTACCAGAACTGAAAGAAAAAGCAAAGGCAAAGAACACTTCCCAAAAGAAAAAAAAAAAAGCTTATTCAAAAACAGGAGATAATTTTCAGATCATTTGTAAGGCTTAAAAAAATTACAGATTTTAAACTATGACGCATTAATTCCTGTGCATGGTGGGACATTCTGCCAACACATACAGCCCGACTCTCTTCTATGCCATTGCTTCAAAGTCTTCCAGATGCAAATATTTATCTCTGTACCACATGGATGAATAGTAGGGAAGGGGCAGTTCTGGAGATTTTTTTCTCATTTAAAATAACTCCCTACTAACTTAATAGCTAAGGTAAAAAGAAAAGATTGGACTTCATTAGACAGTGAAGCCTTTCACTTCTGTGAAGGCAATGGCCTGAGATGCTATACTTAAGAGCAAAAGAAAGCCTCTGCCTTTGCAAAGTAAACTACAGTGGATTTGACAGCATTTTACACTTGCTTGCATAGCTGCAAATCAAGATGAAAAGCCTTACAATTCAAATCTGAAATCATGCTTTTTAACAAATCCAGTAATACCACACAGGACTGATTTCCTGGCTTTATTCCAATGATATTTTTCTGACATACATTGGCTGAGTGTTGTGCTTACACTTTCAATTTCATAAAACTCTTTATTAAATACTAAAAAGCTTTACTACAACAGATTTTGCCAATAGCTTTTACTACAGAGTAAAATAAAAACTATACTGGAATTTCTTAAGTCTACTTAGTTTGGCTAGTGTAAGCTGTAGAATTGTCTATTTTTATTGGAAGTATTTTATTCTTTCATCCATTTATAGGTATGCGTAGAATATATCATAATACAACATCTGAAAACAGAGGTTCCTAATAGACGTACTGGTGTTGTATAAAATCAGTTTGTAACTGTGCATCACTGTATATGAGTCACATGAGACGGGAATATTGTCCTTCCAGCTTTTTTTTTTTTCAATTGAAATTTAGCCTGCACTAACATTTAAACTTGAATTGCAGCAGACTCAGTTCTATTCCTGAAAGTTCATTTGATCTAAAGAACTATTATTCTGTGTTTGTTTTTACTGTTTTACAGTAAGCTCACATAGGTCCACTGGTCTTACTTTTTAAAATATTTTTACCAGTATTCTAGGTTATTGAACAAAATCTGCATTATGTTTATGAATGTAACACATCAAAAGATCTTTGAGCAGTGTGCAGCATTCATGCTTTAAACATTCAGCACCTGTTTCCAGGTACTTCCCTGTGTGAGGATAATCCTGTGGCTCACCACAAAAACCTGTTAAATACTGCAATTTTCTCTCAATGGACTCAAGAATTTGATTCATTTTTAGACATGAACCTAGAGTCATCTTGCATACACTCTTAAAATTTTCTGAGATTTCTCTATGTCTATAGAAGTCTAACAGAACACACTTGTAAATTCTCCCCAGCATAACATGATATAAAACTAAAAATAATAGGGTATGTGTGTCTTTCACCTTTTCTGAAGCTCTGTGAGAAGTAGTTATAGTGCAAGCTATATAAAGATCTATTTTTCATTTGTGTACCTAGCAAATGAGGAAATCTATACAGTTGTAGAACAGATTTTAATGAGATCTCTCTCCATGTAATGTCATCCATAAGCATAGTGACTTTTATAGAATGTTTCTGTTGTTCACGATGTATGCCTCAGTCTGAATGAATGATCTAGAGTCAAATCAGAAATGCAGATATCATTTTAATACCAAAAACATAACTGCAGTGTTACCTCTAGCACAACACAATCAACCTTTAGCCTTCCACATGCTGATGAAAGGCTGGTTTGAATGAAAAGCCCCAGGAAAACAGACCCTCCTCTGACGCAGTTACATGCTGATCAAAATAATTAAGAAACAGGTGTAGTGTCAGAGATTTTTCTCCAAGTCATCAGCCATTTGCAGCTAATTAAATATAGTTTATGACATTTGGGAAAGCAGTCCCTAAAACTGTGAAAATTGTAAATGTAACATGGCTGGAGCTTCCTGGGTGAGGTCATGAAACCATCGAAGGTAGTGGCAGACAATGATTGCCTTGTTATTTCTAGTAGCATTTAATACAGCAGGTGAGAGATTTCTAATATAAAATGAAGTTGGTACAATAGAAGACTGGTTTTTTACACAGTTTTTAAAAAAAGTATTATTTAATGTGGGTTGCTGCCTCAGAATTATAGCAGAAATTATCATTTTACCCAGCACGAGCAGTGGAATGAGATTTCTGATGCAATGTCAGGTAGTTGGTTATTTATCCTTCCTAAATTTAGTTTGTGCAGGGATTGGTGGTCTTAGGCCTGTATGAGAAGGAAACAAATCTAGGAAGGTCAGAATCCAAATGCCAGGCAGCTGTAGTTCAGTTCCCTAGAGTTTGGCAAGCTTTCCTCACCAATAATGAAAGGAGTATATGAAATCTGAATTCATCTTAGAGATTTGTTGTATCTCCTATTGACCTCCATGTCTGTCTTGATCTCACATTTCAGTCCCAAACCTCTTCTGAAAAGTACCTGTACACTTCTTTTCTATGGTGAAAAACCTTACACTGTGAATTTTCTGTGACAACTTCACATCTTTTTAAAGAAGAAAGTAAATGGAAGGGGGGAAGATGACAGCAGCAGACAGAACTGTCAGGTTGTGTATCTTTATTTAATTCCAGAACAAAAGGTCTATGTATCTAATAACTGCACCTTTAATATGTACAGAAAAGATTGTTTCCTTACACACTAATGAAGTACTAAGATTCACAGAGTGAATCACAGAGTGATTGTTACTTTTAAGTGATTTGGATGATCCAGGACCAGTATTTTTATTTCTCTCTACTTCAGTAATTACTTTATTCCGATTGTATGCTAAACCTGAAGAGAAGATGGACATTATATACGGTACCATTTTCAGTGTGAAATAAGATCCTATGACTGCCTTAATTTCTTTATCATGTAGCATTTTCTTTTCTGCTTTGAGGCATTGTTGATTTTGATACATATACAGAAGCCCATCTCCAAGGATTACAATGAAATGTTTTTACCTTGCAGAACTTTCTGATTATAAATGTAAGAATAAATTTGTAAAGTATTTTTGAAACAACTTATCAATTAAAAATTTTTATTGATGCAAATGCTGATGTTTGGTTTCCATTTTTTTATAAAGGCAACATTTCTGAGTGCTAGAGCATATAAGGAAACTAAAGCAGAACTGTGGGGGCTCTGGAGCAAACAGTGATGGTGTACTTTTACAATGTAAGAGTCTTAAACATTATTTGAACCACATTATAAAATACAGCTTTCCTCATTTATAGTAAAATAGCTTATATAGTTAATGCTGTCAAAAAATGATAGATTTTCTTGCATCCTATAGACTCAAAAAATACAACAGGAGCTCATATTAGGGAGCTATAAATTTGCACGTTTTGTTGGATCGTGGTCATTTAGTAGGTTAATCTTCAAGAAATTACAGCAGTAAGAAATGCTTTTAGTTTCTCTTTCAACTTACCTTATCATTCAACAATTGCGTATGGTTGTTTTTTTTATGTTCACCCCAGACAGATACATTTAAATTTTTGTAAGCAGCGGTATATACACAGCAATTCATGAAAAATTGCATTTTCAGTAGTATTCATTTCGAATGTCTATCTATATGAGTTTTCCCATCTGAACTGATATTAGAATATTCTGTCCTTAGGAATAGTATAGGAAATCAATGTGTTTACTATTAATGTAGCGGTTGCTGAGAAACAGTGATTTACTGTATGTTGTGTGTGCTAGACCCACAGAATTCTTTGTAATAATTATGACAACTATGATATCCAAAAGCAACTTTGATGCATCTGGATCTACCTGCAGTGAAACAACTACATTGGTGTTAATTTTCTTAATTAAGTTTCTACATTTTGTGCCTTTTTTTTTTTAAGATAAAAAAAAAAGAACTAAAGAAGAGAGAGGGGGGAAAAAAGGCATTTAGAGGTTGGAAGAATAAGTCTCCAGACTACATGCATTTTATTCTTCCTTAAGCCCTGGCATGTGAGATACAGGTTTCTACTCTTCATGATTGGAAAACACACATATTTACAGCTGTGCACTGATCAAGTTGAGAGCTAAAACTGGGGAAAGATGCACTGTCAGGGTGTAGCTGGAGAGTCAGCAGGATGGAGGACAACAGTTCAACAGGACACTCCAGGCAGAAAATTACTTTCTTGCTGGAAGCATCCAAGACGATATTGAATACCTGTTCACTGTTCAGGCTCAGCTGACCAGGTTTGATCCACACTGACTTTAGTGATACTCAGATGCACATATTTACAGAAGAAACAAAAGTAACATCAAGAAAACCAAAGAGAAGGGAGTGGGAAGTCTAAAAATACCTTCCTTTCAGTGGCTGTCCCTCTCCAGATTAGCCATTTCTCAGGTATGTAATCTCACAACAGTAAACTGAGACTTCAGCCTGATTTTGCTGAGACTTCAGGAGACTTCAGGCTTTTTTACAGGAGCTTTTAGATGTCCCTCATGTAACTGCTTAGTCTGTAGCCAGATATCCAAGGGATCATGATTCCGAACTACTGTGAACAAAACGTTGCTCAATGTCACTGGAACTTATGATAATAAATCTTATGTTTAATGGCCTCTGAACAATACTCAGTTTTCAATTTTTACTTCAAAATGCTGTCTTTCATTTGATTTTTCCCTACGGTGAACATTTGTGAGTATCTGTGGAGAAATCCCAAACAATATAGCATTTCTTCAGTGGTGGAAGGGGAAGCGGAAACTTGTTTTTAGAGTTATGGGTAGTTTTCTATGCTGAGGTGATACAGCTAGCACTACAGAGATCCTCAAATGTGCATTAATCAAACACTCATAAAAGCATTGATAAAAGAGGACGGTACCACAAAGTTTGAAACATGCCTAAGCTCAGGAAATAGCACAGAACTAAATAAAGTACTTCCTCTAAAATAAATCACTATCACACAAAATCCCAGCAGAAACAGTTTTCCTTTGCTAATATATAAGTACATCCTGAGAGGAGGAACAAGGATTCAGTTTTGCTAGAATACAGTTGGAATTTCCCAAGAATTCGAAGAGAATAGTGCTTTCCTCCCAAAATCTATTAGGAATACAGGGCTTGGTCTGGTAAGCCAGTAGATCAAAGAGCACTCATGGTCTTTATATGGAAACCAATACAAGAGGAAAAGGCCAGTCTTCACAGACAACATTCAACTATAATGCTGGATTTCAGAGGATCTCAGAAATTCTCCCAGGAACACTGATTCTAGGACACATACATGTCACACTCCATCTGCTCTCGAAATAGTGAGCTGAGAAATAAGGACAAATTACTCTACAGCTGAGTGTTTTGAGCCAACTTTAGAAAAGGGTTAAAATAATTCACTTTAATTGTCATGTGAATGAAACTCTTAGCAGGTCCATGTAACTATAAACAACAGAAAGCAAGCAGTATCAAGATGCACAGGAAGCCTGCACTCTATTCTTTTCAATAGGTAGCTAAATCACTTTCACTGTCACTTCTACCAGGTCTCTATATTTTGGAAAAAGACCAGAAGTTGATTCCTCTCTCACACAGTCTAAGTATGGAAATAAAACAAAAATGAGAATTAGTTTGTGGCTCTCAGTGTAACCAGATATCCCAGAGTAACAGACTGTGACTGCTACTAAGAATTCACCATTTCTTTACAATTGCATCTCATCATCTTTTCCAGCTCAGCTGACTTCTAATGAACATTGCACTGAATTCTAAGTCAATAAGAAAATTAAAAATCAAGCTAAAAAAAGCTTGCAGGCAGCCATAGGGGAAAGCAAAATAGGGAGTAGGCAGTGGGGGGGCAGCGAAACACCTGTGGCTCTGCTGCCTCCGTTGCTGTGCCATAGTCCAGGGAATGAACGGTAACTCATAAAAACTCTACATGCCTTCTCCATCCTTCCCAACTTCAGCATGGCAGCAGGAGTAACTGTTCCAGGCTATCTTTAGATCTCCAATTTTTGGGACCCTTTTGGGCCACAAAATTCAGTTATGTCTACACATCAGCTGGTGGCAAAGAAAAAGAAAGGATTTCTTTTCCATGATTAAATGGTTGGATATAGTGAGTCAGAAAAAAGTATCAACACTGTATTATTGTTACTGAATAGAGCCTTCAGTGCATTTTCATTGACTAAAAGCCCTATATAGAGCAGTGATCAATTTAAGACCTCATGGGAGGTTTTGAGTATGCAGCTGTATTAACTGCAAGTCCGACTCCATTTCTATTTACTTCAGACACAACCAGGACACCCTGACACAACGTCCACCAGAACTGGGCAGTATGGACCAACTCTTGAGACAGAGAGGGCCTGACTCCTTCCAAATCTATCTTTAGAAAACACTGCAATTCACAGATGCAGCCCATACTCAACACAGAAGACTCAGGACATATTTACAGGAGGTGCTGGACCATGTTACTCCTCAGGAAAGGGCATCCAGGACTGGCCTCAGAACTGGAAAGCAACATCAGTGTGGCAGTCAAGAGATCGCAGAAAGGCAGACCTTGTGCGTATAAGGTTGCTCCTCAGTGTAAGCAGCTTGAGAGTTGTTGAAACTGGCCTAAAAGACAGAGCAGGAGCTGTGCTACACCCTGTTAACTTGCACCTCTGTGTCCTGTACTCTGGCCTGTGCTCCATCACACAGCACATGCTGGTTACATGACGCAGCAGCCCCCAAGGTTTCTCACCCAGCTGCACAGAAAAAGGCAGCATCAGCACAGAGTGGAAGGCTGGGAGACACAAAGATCACCAGGAGTGATAACTGACAAGTTTTATGGTGATTTTGTAGGGCCCAAGGTACTCCTGGCATCATAAAACTTGTTGGGATTTGGCTGGGCCGAGCCACATCTAACCATGGGTTTCCCTCATCCCTGTTCTCAAGGATGCTTGGTTCTCAGAGATTCCCAGTTACGATGCCTGGAACCATCAGAGAGTGGTCAAGGAAGCCCAAGTTGCAGTAAGAGCCTCAGCCTCTGCTGGGTTCACACATCTGCTCTGCACTGCAAAGACTCCCTGCTGCTGGAACTGCTTACTTTGGCTGCTTCTGCAAATGTTAGTGATTGGGGTCTCTTGGACCTCAGTGAAATGAGGCCCAAGAGAACAGAATTATCTCTGTAATCAATTGTAATAATTATCACATTTAAGAGCACCTTCCCTGTTCAAGAGCCCTTACCCAACCCCCCTCGAGTGAACCAGCACTTGCCAATGGCCTTTCACACAGCGCTGGTGCCACCTGATGCTCCCTGGCCTCAAGGGCACTTAATTGAGGCTGTGGCACGTTCTCATTTCCACTGTGCCCCGGGCAATCTGCACCAGAGAAGAGGGGCCCAGGGTGCCAGGCAGCAAAGGCAGGAGAAGGGGAAGGGGATGGTGGATGGCAAGTTGAACCCGAGTCAGCAGTGTCCTGGCAGGCAGGAGGGCCAACCCTGTCCTGGGGTTCATCAGGCACAGCATCACCAGCCGGGCAAGGG
This sequence comes from Dicrurus megarhynchus, assembly GCA_013399195.1. NCBI lineage: Eukaryota > Metazoa > Chordata > Aves > Passeriformes > Dicruridae > Dicrurus > Dicrurus megarhynchus. The sequence goes on from VXAD01005376.1 coordinate 120,549, forward strand.
AGGGGATTGTCCCGCTCTGCTCTGCACTGGGGCAGCCTCACCTCGAGTGCTGGGGACAGTTTTGGGTGTCACAATGTAAGAGAGATATAAAGCTATTGGAGAGTGTCCAAAGGAGGGCCATGAGGACGGTGAAGGGTCTGGAGGGGAAGCCGTATGAGGAGCAGCTGAGGTCACTCGATCTGTTCAGCCTGGAGGAGACTGAGGACAGACCTCACTGCAGCTACAACTTCCTTGTGAGGGGAAGAGCAGGGGCAGGCACTGATCTCTTCCCTCTGGTGACAGTGACAGGACCCAAGGGAATGGCCTGACAGGGGAGGTTTAGGTTGGATATTACAAAAGAGGTTCTTCACCCAGAGGGTGGTTGGGCACTGGAACGGGCTCCCCAGGGAAATGGTCACAGCACCAGCCTGACAGAGGCATTTCAAGAGGCATTTGGAACATGCTGTGAGATATAAGGTCTGATCTTTGGGGTATCCTGTACAGGGCCAGGAGTTGGACTTGATGATCCTTCTGGGTGCCTTCCAACCCAGCATATTCTGTGATTCTGTGAATAGGCACGGCTCTTTCAGCATTTCCTTCTAAGAGATGCTCCACACCCTTAGCCACCTCTCTTGCCCTCCCCATGACCCGCTCCAGGAGCTCCATGTNTTAACTTCGCCGTGGGTGTTAACCAGGAGGCGCAGGCTGTGTTTTCCTCACAAGGGGAGCCGCGGTGGTGCAGTAATGCTGTCTCTTGCTCCGTTTGCAGTGTTGCCGCGATGGAAAACAAGGGTAAAAAGAAGTTCGTGGGGAAGAATGGAAAAGGACCTCGTGGAAAAGTGCCGCACGGGAAAAGGAAATTTAAAAAAGATAATGGTAAGGAGGCGAAGGGTCGCCAATAGGAGCCCTGACTGAATGGTTGTGGTTGTGTACTGGCATGTTCGGAGTTCTTTTTTTTTTTCTCTTTTGGTAAATTCGTGTCTTGATACGACTAATTTGGCAGATAAGCAACGAGAAGTGGATGTTGCCTACCTGGACTTCAGTAAGACTTTGACAGTGTCACCTTTACTGTGAGATTCTCACAGAGGTGCTGATGAACTAAGGGCTGCAAGAGCAGTTGGTGAGGTAGATTGAAAAGTGGCTGAACGGCTGGGTCCAGAGACTGGGATACTCTTTGGAGGCCACTGATTAGCAGTGGACCCCAGGAGTCAATACAAGGTCGAGTTCTGTTCAACAGGTTCATGGAGGATCTCGATGATGGGGCAAAGCGCAGCATCCTCATATTTACAGGTGATGCAGAACTGCACGGAGTGTTAGGTGCACCAGAGGGTCATGCTGCCCTCCAGGGGGAGGGCAGCAGGTGGGACAAATGGGCTAGCAGAAGCCTGGTGAAGTTCATCAAGGAGCAAAGGGCAANCGGGGACGGGTGGCGGCGCGAGGGCGCGCTGTACGGCACGGCAGCGCGGCACTGTCGCGCGGCAGCGGCGCGGCGGCCAATGGGGAGCGGCGNGACTTTGACAGTGTCACCTTTACTGTGAGATTCTCACAGAGGTGCTGATGAACTAAGGGCTGCAAGAGCAGTTGGTGAGGTAGATTGAAAAGTGGCTGAACGGCTGGGTCCAGAGACTGGGATACTCTTTGGAGGCCACTGATTAGCAGTGGACCCCAGGAGTCAATACAAGGTCGAGTTCTGTTCAACAGGTTCATGGAGGATCTCGATGATGGGGCAAAGCGCAGCATCCTCATATTTACAGGTGATGCAGAACTGCACGGAGTGTTAGGTGCACCAGAGGGTCATGCTGCCCTCCAGGGGGAGGGCAGCAGGTGGGACAAATGGGCTAGCAGAAGCCTGGTGAAGTTCATCAAGGAGCAAAGGGCAAAGTCCTGCAGCTTGAGGGGAGCAGCTCCATGCACTGGAAAACAGTGGGGAAAGCCCAGAGGCTCCTGGTGATCAGAGCTGAACATGAACCAGCAATGTGCTCTGGTGGCTAATAGGATCCTCGGCTGCATTAGGAGGAGTGCTGCCGGTAGATTGAGGGCTGTGACCCTTGCCCTCTCCTCAGCCCTGGTGAGGCTTCACCTGAAGTGCTGTGTTCCAGCTCTGGCTCTTCAGTGTAGTAGAGATACAGACATAGTGGAGAGAGCCCAGTGAAGAGCTGCAAAGATGATGAAGGGACCAGGGCATCTCTTACAGTAGGAAAGGCTGAGACATCTGGGGCAGTGGAGCCTGAAGAAGGCAAGACTGAGGGGGATATTCTCAATGCATACAGGTATCTGAAGGGAGGGTTCAAAGACAGAGCCAGACTCTTTTCAGTAGTGCCCAGTGACAGGACCAGAGAACAGTGGGCACAACCTAAAACACAGGAAATTCCTTCTCAACATCAGGAAAAACTTCTTTACTCTCAGTGTGACTGTGCATGGGCACAGGTTGCCCAGGGAGATGGTGGAGTTTACCACATTGGCTAAAGTGAAAAGCCACCCAGACATGGTCCTGGGCAACCAGCTTTGCGTGGCCCTGTGTGAGCAGGAGGGTTGGACCAGATGACTTCAAGAGGTGCCTTCTGACTACAGCCATTCTATGACTGTCTTGGATTCAAAACTCTACTGACTGTATGTGCCACTAACTTGCTGAAATGCTTTAAAGAGGTTGCATTGCAAGCCCTTCAGCTCTGTTTGATTCACCTAAAATATTCTCAGTTAAAAATTTGAAGTTGATAACCTTTTGATTCTAGACTTGCCATTCCCACATTAAGAAAAAATTATTTGACAGGTGAAGCTAGGTGGGAACCTGCTCTAGGTTAGGACTGAGAAGATACCTTTCACTGCTTGCTGTCTTAGCAAGATGATGTTGAAACAGTTCTGATCATAAACTCTGAAAAGATGACTTGGGGATTGATGACTGGTGTCAGGGATGGTGAAAATCTTAATATAGAATAATCCTTTTTATGCCTGAGCTGTTAACACTGCTGCCCAGAAAATAACGCGTGGGCACAACTTCCTTAGAGAAAACTTACACACCCAGGGGCTGCAATGAAAACACCAGCTCTGAGAAGTGTGTAAGAATTTTTGTTAAATACAGAATTGTTATTACAAAGTAGTTGAATTCTTGTTACAGTAATTTTTTTTATTTTTTTTAATTTCGAAGCGACAATAGCTGTATGATAGCATTTTAATTTCTTCTGTGTTGGTTAATAGATTCAGGTCCACCAAAGAAGGTCTTTAACAAAGGAGATGAGGAGGGAAAGCCTAAATCCATTTCCAAGAAATTTGTTAAAGGACAGTTAAAACCTGGAAAAGCTACTGTCAAACAATTCAAGAATACACAGCAACCAGAAAAGTTTGCAAAGAAGAGAAAACTCCAGGATGATGAAGAGGGAGGTGAGCAGCTTTTTAAGCCTGGATATCAATGGAAACCAGGTTTTGGGAAACACATTGTTGTCTACATCTTCCTCTTTCCCTCTGCCTTTCCAAATTGGCTGCATAACTGCAGATTTACTTCCTGTTTGATCTTTGCTGTGAGAAAAATTACTTCACTTGACTAAGCTGGAGGCTGGAGTCATGAAAATCAACAGTTTGGAATTTTCTTGGAAGTCAAAAGAAAAGACACAGTAGCAAATTTAAAAATTGTCATGCCATCCCAAAGCTCCTAAAGCTGTTTAATGGCAGTGTTGGGTGGTTAGCTAGAAACTGGCAATTTTAACACACGATTTAAAAACACAGAGCTTTTTACAGTGTGTTTTGGGCTAAAAGTACTTGCTATAAACTTTGGAATAGAAATTCATGAAACAAAGTTGATTATACTTTACATTATTTCATTTCTGTGGTCCAGACTATCTGGTCACATCCTTGAAGAAAAAAAAAAAGCATCATGGGTTTTAATGCTGCTTTTATGTTTTATGGCTTTTTTTTCTTGTTGTTTATATAGATAGCCTAAATAGTTGTGTGGTTTTACCATGTTTAAATGGATTTCTTTTTCAAATTAATTTTTTCTGCATGAGATCTTGATCTTGTCCCTTCCTCTCCTGTAAAGCAAAGGTCTACTGGGACAGTTAATCAGTACTGTAAAACAAGAAGCGGAATCTTATATGAGGGGTTCTGAAGTTCAGCAGAAGTGTGTAATTTTTTTGAAGGACAGTAGATTATGTTGAATATTTTATTGTTGCATTCTTGCATGTTTGCAGAATGGCTTCACATGGAATATGCACTAGATGTCTGAAAATCTAGTAACAATAGAATGTTCTTGTTAGGCTGCTTTAAAAAAAAAGGAAACCCACAACAAACCTTTAAATGTTGTTCGTAAGAGTAAATGAAAGTCTCTGTGTATTGTGCTGCTCTCAAAGCATTTTTCTTGTCACTGTTGCTTTAGGAGAGTGGTATAAAGATCAATAATATGCTTTGTAGAAAGGAAAGCATAGGTTTTTGAATGGGTAAAACAGTTAAGTACATGCTGCTAAATACTAATGAGTGGTGCTTTAAGCTCTAAAACTTTAAGTCTGTGTCTTTAATGCATAATTTGTGGCCCTTTTATAACGTTATTTTGCCCAGGTTCATTGTGTGGCAGTGTACAGTGCTTGTATAGTAAAATCCTGTGCTTAAGGAATTTGACTGAGTAAAAAGATTAGGCATGTAATAAGGTTTTAATTTTTTTTCTTTGTTTGAGTTTTCAGATATCTATCTTTGTGTTAGGGTTAAGAGAGGGAAAAGGTACGCATGAATTAAGGGTGAACTAAAAAGGGAGAATTATTGGGGCAGACATAGGCTGCTAAGTATATCTTCAGTCAGTTTTCAAGCTATTGAGAGATTTGTGATGCATCATCCAACAGCTTTAAGGAAAATTAACTGTTTGCTTTGTTCCTCCAGTAGTCTAGAAGTGGTGATTGCTAGCTTAGCATACTTTTTCAGTATTTATTGTTTCGTGTTAGCTAGCTGGATAACTGCAGGCAAAGGTCCTGAATCGTTAGCAATTCAAGTCATAGAACTGCCACAGTTTACACTGATAAAGAATTCTATCGCTACTCTTTTATTGACTGTAGAAAATGTATTTTTTTTTGTCCTAAGGGTCAGATTCTAAGAAGCCAAAGTGGAACGACTTCAAAAAGCAAAAGAAAGAGTTAAAGCAAACCAGACAAATTAATGATAAAAGTAATTATGAAATAATTGTAAAATCAAAACAAATATGGGAAAGTGTGAGAAGGTAATGATTTTTTTTTTCTTCCACTCTGTTGACTTTTAGTCATAAATTGCCAGAACACTCTTTTTCTCATCTTGTAATTATATAAAACTGTATTTCCAAACTGTATCTCTTTGGGTGAACAGTAAAATTGCACACAATTTTGTAAGCAGTTCAAACAGAGTAACAGAGTATGGTGACCCACTGTCTTAGGAATGTCTGGATTGAATTTGTATTTTAGGCTAAAATTGGTAAATTTGTGAGGAAATGCTTAAGAAGTTGCCTTTTTTTTTTTTTTGAACCCTGAAATACAGAGCGTGTACTGATTCACCCTGATCCTGCAGTGGGATTACTGCATGAGTTTTTCGTGAAGGTTCATTGACTCTCTCTGAGGGTGTAATTCTAGAACTGGTGCCCCATGACAGCAAGAAAAGTTGATTTTGCTTGTTCTAAGTGTTTTTGCTTTGGATTTGTAAGCAACTCTGACTGCTACTTTATGTTTCAAAAAATATTGTTACTGAAAAAAAGAATAGTGTGGAATTCTTGTTTGATTTCCAGGGACTGAAATAGCTTAATTACATCTCTGTACAGGGTTAATGAATGACAGTGTAAATTTGGATTGGCAGAAGCCAACCTGCTTTTACTTTGTGCTGTCTTGCTTCTTAATTTATGGATCTAAGTGAATTATATTACAAATAAGCTGCTTCCTCAATTAAAATTGTTTTACTAGGTTTTTTTTTGCTTGTAGGAAGAAATGTGATAAGGAGAAACGAGAAAAGCTCATGAATGAACTACAGAAGCTTCTTCATGGGAAAATTAAAAATGTAAGAAAAACTAATGGCATAGTGCAGAAATTCACAAAATCTTCTTTAAAGTATGGTGAAGCTGTGAGTAAACAGAAGAAAAACAGGGCTGAAAGAGTGCATTTGGCACCTATTTTTAGGACCGTAGTCCTGGGATGCTTTGTCAGCTGCCTATTGTAAAAGGGTGCCAAGCAGCTTCAGTCCAGTGAAATTTGATGTTAGCTGGGGTTCAGGAACTCAGAGGTTTGGTTAGTTACAGCTGTTGCTGTGCAATTTTCTGGGGAAGTTAGTGTCCTGATGCTTAATTATACTAAACAGTCTTCCTGCTTTATGCTTGAAATGTATAGATTTGCAGTGAAGAACATGTTGAATTTTTGGTATTCCATGCTGAAGTGGAACTGTATCATCACACTTAGTCTGAAATAACAAAGAAGAGGAAAAAATTGAGATACCATTTAATGCTTTTATTTCAGTATGAAAAATCTTAGTGCATGTCTGTAATTGTCAGTAGCTGTGAGTGTTGTCTGTATTTTCTTTGGTAGCGTACTTGTAAAGGGGTAAAATCTCCTAACTCTTGTTTTGTTATAAACAGTTAACTGCTTTTCTAATTTATAATTGGCATGAAACTATATCAGAGAGCACATACATTGAAATAATTATGGTGCATACTGCCTTTTGAATGGCTTAGAGTGATGAAATATCTCTCTCCTTTAGCTGGCATTTGCACATGATTCAACTCGAGTGATCCAGTGCTTTATTCAGTATGGTAATGAGAAGCAAAGGCAAGAGACATTTGAAGAATTGAAAGGTACTTTCATTTTACTTCTATTCTTCTGTATTGTGGTGCATTTAAACAAAACAGTATTGTTTTCTCTCGAATATTTTTACATTTTTTTCTCAATGGATGCATCATTTCTAGTGAACTCTTCAAACTTACTTAAAATAATGACGTGTTGTTTTGTGGAGTTAATGTAGTGAAAAATAAACCTGCTGAATGCTTCTCCCTTCTTCTAGATAGCCTGGTAGAGTTGAGCAAGTCAAAATATTCCAGAAATATTGTGAAGAAGTTTCTTATGTATGGGTGAGTATTAAGTGAGTTTGCTCATCAGTGTTGTGTTGTTTCATTTCCAGTGTGAATGCTGCTTCTTAATCTATAGTGGATGAATCATGAATAAAAAGTATGGCTCTGGAAACATCTTTATAATATTATAGAGTTAAGGCAGGGGACTGCTAACAGTATTTTTCCTTTTGCAAGAAGTAAACCTAATGCTGCACATGTCAAAGAAAACATGATATAAAAAAGGTCACATACATGCTCAGAGTTGATCTTTGCTATGTATAAAAAACTGGCTTTTAAACATTTTCTTTCCTAAGTGTTTCAGGATGGCATTCTTTATTCTCTAGAGTTTATCCACTGTTTTCTTTCCCTTGAAATGCCTTATAATTTCTCTAGATTCCTGGCTTTCTGGACATGTTTTCTGAAGTGCCATAAGGCTGATCCAGATTAATAAATTTAATGGTTTCTATGATAAAACTTACTACTGTATTTCTAAAAACAAAACTATCAATAGGCAAGCTTATCTGTAGAGGTTTTAATTCTTGCTATTTGCATTTCCCCGTAAAACAGAACAAAAGCACAAGTTGCAGAAATAATAAAAAGTTTTAAAGGCCATGTGAAAAAAATGCTCCGTCATGCTGAAGCATCCGCTGTAGTGGAATATGCATATAATGACAAAGCCATTTTGGAGCAGAGGAATATGCTGACAGAAGAACTGTATGGGAACACTTTCCAGGTTTACAAGGTGGTATTTCAATATTTTGTAGTTTAAGATAGTTTAGCCCCTAAAGTATTGTGTTAGTAATGCCTTACCTGTCTTACCTACTATTTCTTTTGATTTTTCTTTTGATATTTCTTTGTTTCTGTCCGCTGTCTGAAGGTAGTCTAGTTTAGCATGTTTAAATGTAATGATTACTTGCACATTTCTAGTTTAGATGAAATTGTTGTGGGTTTTTTTTTAGTTTGAACTATGTAAAATATACTATGTTTTTGTATGAGCTTGCTCTGCACATCAAAGACAGTTTGTTATTGTATAGTTTCAGTTCTCATAGCGTCTAGGCTGAAATCATCCTTTCTGAGGTAAGACTTAGGTGTAATTCTTCATTAATACTGTAGATGACTCTTGTGTCAGAACTACCTTATGTCTCCTGAGCACTGAGTGTGGGCAGAATGGGCCTGTATCCACATACAGTGTTCCATTTTGGCTTAATTTTTCTCTTTGTTTTCTTTTCCCATGGAGACTGTAGGACTTGAGTCCAAGCTCCACTGAAACCATTTAGATGTAGATCCTCACCAGGCAGTTGGAACCTTCTTAAAAAGTACAACCTCCATTGTTTGGAATTCTGTTTTTAATTTTTGCTGACTTGGAAAGTTGGTATCCATTGGAGTTAGGACTTTTGCTACAAAGTACAGAACTGTTTTACACAACTTTTTCACCTGTTGTACAACACAGCATACTTATACCCAAGATTTCTGTTAAAACTGTCTTAAGAAATTGACAGCTGATTTCTGAACCTGTATTTTGTTAACAGGTTATTATAAGTTTTAGTTAGGCATTTTGCAACACTGAGTAGTAGAGAGCATGTTTGTTGTGATTATGGGCTGTAATTTGTGCTGAGAGTCAGACAGCCCATGAAACCAAGTGCAGTGTTAGCTTCCATCATTCTGGTATTTTTGGCATAAGTGCTTTAAGTAGCCATAGATTGTAGTGCAAAACAGACTCAACACAATGCAGGTTTATAAAAAATTGCAATGTAGTCTTTGAAAAGTCGCAGAGATAGTTTAAAAAATAATTCTTCTTATTGCCAGTCTAGTCAGATTTCCTTCTAACAACAGATTATTTTAAAAGACTTACCAGTGTAATGCTTTCATTAAGATACCAGGAAGTACTTCTGTATGTAAGGTATATGGTATATATTCCTCCTCTCTGCTGTTTGTGAACTGGAATTTCCTGGGTCTTTGTTAACTTCTCAGTTCATTGGCTTGTTGTGTTGCCCTCTAAAGCAGAATTTCTGCTTAGCTCAGGAGCACCTTAACACAATGCCAGTTTTGTGTATTTTGCCTTGTATCTGACAGTGGCATGAAGAGCTGATATAACTGGCAAAAAGCAGCTCAGTCCATAAAAGTGATTTTTGTTTGCTAATGAGGAATATTTAATTTGTAGAAACTTACGTTTACCGCTTCTGACATACTCAAAAAATACAGCTTTTTTTTTTATAATTGCAAGATTTGTTAGTTTTGCAGAAAAATAATTTTGTTTTTGATATTCATGAAATTTGATGGTAAAAGGTCTAAGCACTGTAATTTTCTATGAACTCTGATACTTACTGGTGCAATTAAACTTCTGATTGTGCATTCATTTCAGTCACCGGCTGTCCCAACACTGGATAAAGTGCTAGAAGCTCAACCTGAAAAGAGAGAGGCCATCTTGGATGAAATGAAGCAGGTTCTTACACCAATGGCACAAAAGTAAGGACAGAAGTTGGTTGAAGGGTGTGACAATCTAGCACAAGCCAGTTTGCTTCTGACATACAAACAATGGCACTGGTATTCTTACCAGTTCAGCCGACAGTGATATGATACTCATTTAAGCTGTAACGTTGCTGTGCTGAATAGTCTATGATTTTGTCCCAGGTGTCATAATGAACATCTTATCTTAATTTTGAACTTCACTTCTGTGAATCAAAGTGTCCTCTGTCCCAGACAGCAGTTGGTAGAAATGCTGCACTGTGATGTATTTCCATAATGCATTGTTAGATATGCTTCTCCAGTGGTCTTTATGAGAAAATAGGTTCTATAATTTGTAAGTTTTGGTGGAACCTTACACATATTGTAAATGTTAAACATCTAATCCAAAATGGCCGTGTGTTTTCTCTCACCACGTTGCCTAGCTTTTTAAAATACAAGTGAGGTATTGCTAGCATATGTTAAAATGATTGTTTGTGGGGAGCTTGTCGTTAATTTTCATCTATCCAAATACAGAGAGGCGGTGATAAAACACTCACTGGTACATAAAGTATTTTTGGACTTTTTCACTTACGCTCTTCCGAAACAAAGATCTGTAAGTATCTTTATTTTGCTTTTTGTCTTCTGTTGCCTTTCAGTGGAATGTTTTTTATCTTCTTACGAAAATGTTGTAATTTAACTAGACAAAAATACACATCTTTCATTGATAAAGTTCTATACATCTGGTGGTTCTAGATAGATGGCTGGAGAGTAGTGTTGTATGGAGATTTATAGTCACGGTGAACTTTCACACTAAGGTTTGTGATACTTGAATTTTTTTTTAAAAATGAGGTGACTTTGATGTTTCCTCTCTTCCTGTAAATGATCCTTCTTAGTAGCTGGGAAATAATTAAAGTGAGGACCATTGCTTGCAGTAGTTTAGCTTTCTGGTGTGTAGTTTCTTAACGACTTGCATTGATTGTCCAAAAATCTCTTGACCAAAATACAGTGAGATTCACCCTTCTGTCACAACCAAAACTGTGTCTGCTATGTAGGTATTAAATTGCAGGTTTAAGATTACATCTTGATTTAGGCCTAAATGCACGTGTGTGATGTGACATGGTTTAAGCTGGTATCCTGTTTGACTTCACCTCTCTTCGAGGTGTGTCCATCAGCCTCACCCTGGTTCTGCAGCTCAGAAGCATCTAACTTCAAATCAGGCAGAGCCTTCTAAACTTGCTGTCTCTTACCTCTTTCTGCTAGACCAGACTCCTGAATACTTCTTTATTAGTTAATAAACCCAGAGCTAAAGGTAGGGAAGTGGACTGTTCTGAGTCCAAATCTGCAGAGTCCACAACATTCCTGTGCGTGGTTTCATGTAATGCTATGTCTGAGGATGCTTTTGGAGTTGCAGACTTGTGTGAATCAGGGGAATAAGGGCGTATGTCCTTGCTTGGCTTTCTGTGCAAATGTGGTAGTATATGGACATGCTCTTTGGGATTTGGAAACCCCTTTGGTAGATCTGTTCCTGCCTGTGCTTACACCTAGTGACACCAATTGTGTTGTGACTGAGCAGTCTGTAAATAATTCGTAAAAGGCTTGGCGCCTTCGGCTAGAGAGCAAGAAGAACTAGGGATAGAAAGAGGGGTAGGTGGAGCTGTACTTCAAGCAAATATGTTGGGTAGTAACAGAAGTAGTATCTAGTAACCCGAGGGGGGGTTATTTGATTTGGTTTGGTTTTTTTCCTTTGGCTGATGGTATTATTTGTCAGACAGCTTCAGAAAATCTCTTTCCTTTGATATGAAGGCACAACTTTTGGCTAAGTCTTATAATACCTGATTTATAACATAACCTGGTGCTTAAATGGCTTTTTAGTTCTTTCTGGCTAGTACTCTGTATGTATGAATATGCATCACCTGCAAAGATTTCTTCTTTGTTTCTTATTACTGTCTCAGTTGTGAGCACCCTTTCTTGAATTTTTTGTAGAAGGATAGCTGACAAGCTTTAATACAGTTGCGATTTCATGGCATGATTATGATGAACAGTGTAGTTTTAAAGAGAGAAAGCATTTACAGTCTGTTGGACTCCTCTTGAGGCTGTTTTTCATAGGTCAAGGAAAGGGGAGTTGTTCTGTAGAGCCAGTGATGCAATATAATGTGGGCAGACAAAAAAAAATATCATTTCAGGCCCTTGCCCACCTGCCTTTTGATCCGCAAGCCTTTTCTTTCATCTTTTTGCTTTATCACCTTTTCTACCCCAGGAAATGATAGAAGCTATCAGAGAGGCTGTCATCTACCTGGCACACACTCATGATGGAGCCCGAGTAGCAATGCACTGTTTATGGCATGGCACTCCCAAGGTACTGTTTGATTTCCTTCTACTTAGTCCTCTCTGACTGCCCACATGGGTCCTTCTGCTTGTGCACATTTTCATGCAATTAACAATTTGAGAGCAAGATTTAAAACTGATCCCTCTTTATCTACTGGCAAACTTAAGCAGTGTTTTTTTGTGAATCAAATGCTTTCATTAGAATTTTTATAGTGGAAGCATCTCCTTTTATTTTTAACAGAAGTTTTGGCAGTGACACTTAGAGTCACTTTTCCGTTGTAAGGTTATTGGCATTTCATTTGTCCCATAGATTTCTTAATACGAGTGAAATTGGCAGTAGGGAAAGGACAGTAAAGAAGTTTAGTTTCATCTGCTGATGCAGTATCCAGAAATAATTTAGGTGTAATGTATGTCATCACCTCTTGGAAATACTGTAATACTTCCTATGTTTTTCTGTATTAAAAAATAAAAAAGATGGCTTATTAAAATAGTCTACTTGGTAAAGAATGCAGAAAAAAAATTAAGTTCCTAGGATCTAGGCATAGTAATGGATCTAAAGAACACTGAGCAGTGATTCCAAGAGCCAGAAGTACAGGGAGAGAACTTTCTGACGAAATATTCTTGCTAGTAATAGGGGTTTAACACAAGCTAGAGTTTCAGGTCCTGTTGAATATGTTTCTTTCCAAAAGAAGAGATGAAATGCTTTCTTCTTTAATTAATGAACAAAATATGAGTGGACATATGTGGTGGTTTTGGGTTTTTGGGTTTCTTTCCAAGTCTTTTTGACATCTCCCATTGGTGGTCTAGACTTGCAAGTATATACAGGATCTCTCTGGAATCAAGTCACAATTCGGGTTTAACTTTTCACACTGGTTCTAGGTGTAGACTAATAGAATAAGTCTGAGTTTTTGGTAGATAGCCTTTGCTTTAGAAAGCAAATTGAAGGTTATGTTTTTGAGGTGTAAATAGCAGTTTAGTTACTCCGAATCACCGATATTCTAGGCTCATTTGAGTTTCCTCTTTCCTTTTGGATAGGACAGAAAAGTCATTGTGAAAACTATGAAGACCTATATTGAAAAAATAGCAACGGTGAGTGTTCATTAACTATTTATTTCATAGTCAAACAAGTGATTTGATAGAGGTTAGTTTGAATGTTCTTTGGTACTGGGAACAACTTTGAGATCTTAATAAAACTAGTCTTAAAATAGTGGTGATATATTAGATAATATAAAATAATTGAACTGTATGGAATATTTAGAGACAGGCCAAGAAGCTTTGTTATGGGCACTGCATGTAGTACTATGCTTCATTAAAGTGGCTGAGGTCATTATTATTCCATGGTTTTCTTTCTACTTTTCCTGTTGTTGATCCCAACTTTATATTGCATCTTCATATGGCTCATTGGTTATTTCTTCTTGGTTGAGAGTAAAACAGCCTGTATAAAAAAGAGGAAGAAAAATCAAAATGTGTTGGCGATGTCACTGGAAAGGCTCTTTGAACATGTGTATTTCTTAGAAGATGCTCAATATTTTTTTCAAGTCAAGAAGCTTCAAAATAAATTAATGCTGCAGTGGCATACAGTGGATGAAGTTCATTTTATTTTTTAATGAATAACATATGTATTTGGTGACTGCTGCACCAGCAGAGTAACAGTTGCAACCAGATTTCATGGATTTGGGCAAAACTGCAGCTGTAGAGAATAGCTTTTTAAACTTCCCTTGCTGGTTGCTGTGTTTCTTTTATTTGCTAATAGTTATTGTGGTCTCAGTCAGTGGCCTTCAAGCGTTTTTGATCACATCCTGGGCATGCATCCCCAATATATATAGTTATGTATAAATTACATACCTTTAATACTGTAATAGTATACCTTACAAAACGTACACAGGAATAGAAAATTTGAAAGGATGAGATACAAATTACCAGAGACTATTTTTATTTGTTTATTAATGGTGCCAAGAATATTTGCTTTCTGCTCCTCAGTGGATTGTCTAAGCAACCCACTTTGAGGGCCACTGGTCTAGTGTTTCTTTCCATAATTTTCTAGTACTGGAATAAAAGAGTTGTTCCATTTTATAAATTATATATTATATGGAAGTATGAGACAGTGGGTGAATAACAGCTGTCACAACACTGGAGCACAGAAGATCTGGCTTCACTTTGACGTAGAGCCTCACTGACATACAGAAGAATGTGGTTGTGCCCTTTTGAATGTGCTGGAGACTTCATCTCCAACAAGGCAGTAGAGACCGTATGGCTCATGGCAGAAATATGATCTCCAAAAACATTGTATGTGACTTAGTTCAGTTTTAAACAAATCTGCGATAGAAATAAAGTCTGTATGGAGTGTTCCTGTAGGGAAAATACTGTGATTTCAAATGTTGATAATACAGTATGATTAGGTTAATAGCTTGAATATGATAAAGCAGTATATCCACTTGAAATGGAAGATCTATCTTTGTTTTTGTTTTAACAACATATTTCTGTTAACAAGCCTTGGTTTTAGAGAAAACCTAAATGTTGGACTTCTCTCATTCTATGACAGTAGTCAGAACTTGCTTGTGCTTCCTGTTGTGTTATGTTTGAGATAAACTCTCAGAAATACTGATTCTAAGTAAATTAGTATATTCATAAAACTTGATTGCATGCAGTTTTTGATGTCTCATCTTTGCAGGGTGAATTTTCTCATCTGGTCTTGCTGGCAGCATTTGATTGCATTGATGACACTAAACTTGTGAAGCAGTTAATTATATCAGTAAGTAATTGAATTTTTCCTAAAATAGTATATTAAATAGTGTCAGTATGTTTGTCAGTGTATAGGAGGATGAAAGTAGGAATCCATCTGCTCTTTTAGACTATTTGAATACTTCTCATCTTTTCTGTTTCCTTATATTTATGTATCATGATTAGATTTTCTTTTCATAACAGACCTTACCACTTTCATATGTTGTTTTAATTATTTATTTGAATCAGTTTTTTAGCTAGGTTCAGTGCTTGCTGAAATTTTTCCTTTTAGTACATGTTCATTCCGTGTAATGGGTGACTGGAGTCTCTTTAAAGTCGATGTCTTTTATCATAGAAATTTGAGCTTTACTAGTATTTCAAGAGATTAAATTGGTGGAAAACCTCAGAATGGTGATGTTACCTTGTTGATTTTACAGGGGAAAATATTTGCATTCTGTAAGCAGAAAAAACATTGATGCACATGTAATCTGCTTGCAGTAGTACTCATGCTGTAGCTGTAAAAGCTGACTGGTTTAGTGGAAGTGGCAGGGAGATAAAGTGAGGCAAATGTTCTGCATGTGGAGAAGGAATATGAGGAGAAAGTGGTTCTGATGAGTTTCTTTCTTGTTTTGAAGAATAGGAACAATTCTTCCCTTGAGAAACTTTGTATGGGGGGCAGTTGGGATTTTGTACCCTAGCATGAAGATTTGGCCCGTAGACTATGCCTCTCTAATGGGTATGGAGAGATGAAAGCATCTTTGTGTGGAGGTGGCTTTTGCTCCTCAAGTATTTCAGCTGTGATTGCAGCTGAGTTTGGTTCCCAGAGCCTGGTCTGGAATGTAACAACTTCTGGGAAAGGTCTAAGGAAATAAGTTCTGGTGTATCTGGGCTGTCTTAGTATGAGATACTTGAGCTGTTCCTGTACTGTGTAACAGGCACTCTGCTTTCTGGAGAGTTCATTAGTTCAGACACAATGTCTTTAGCTGAGCTTCCAAGATGTCACTTAATTACAGAATCATCTGAGGTCAAGAATTAGTCCATCATCAAAGATAATGAGATGTTTACTGTTAAGTCATCCTACCACATCAATCTGGACAGAAAATGGATAACAAGAAGTGGCCTTCCTACATACACAATTGGTCCATCAGGGTTTATGTGAGGTTGAGAATGGGGAAAGGATGGCAGGAAAAGGGAAAAAGAAACTCTTAGGGACAAAACCAGCTCTTCAGATAGTGAATGACCACTACTAGCAGATGAGAGGTGGGGGCATCTTAAAATCAAGCACTGAAGCATATTCTGTAGAGGAAACCAATCTTTAAAATTATCTCAAAGAGCAGTTAGATTTCTAAAATACCTTATAGAGATTATCATTCTGTCCATAAAAAAAAATATCTTTAGGAAGGTAAAAAAGCTAGTAAGACTGGAGGGGGAGAAAAAGTAAGGGGGTTTTTGTATTTTTGTTGTTTTGGGGGGTGCTTTCTTTGGGCTTTTTTTTTTTTTTGGTTGTAGTATTGCAAAATTCATCATTTTTGTCGGTTGGCAGTATGGCTGAGAATTTGTAGGTAAAGGAAGGTTTTAAGCTCTTTAAATCCTCTCAAGGAAGGCCTTTTCTTATCATCTCTCAGGTCCATGGAATCTTAATCCTGGACCAAAGTAGATGTGTGTGGGGCTTTGAACTTTTGTATGTGATTGGAACTGTACATTGAGCACTTGGCATGTGTAAGGATTCAGGCAGATTTTAGCACAAAATCCCTCTCTTTTATGAGGACTCCAAAAAAAGGAGACGTTACCAGCATGAGATAGCATGTCTCTGTCACTTAGAGTTTCTCCTGGTACTTTTTCACTGTTCTGATACTGACAGTGACCAAGAGCTGTTATTTCATTAATGTTTTATTGTGGTCCCATTACTCTCACAGGAAATAAAGGCTTCTTTGCCTGATATAATAAACAACAAATATGGAAAGAAGGTCTTGTTGTACTTGCTAAGTCCTAGAGATCCTGCACATTTTGTTCCAGAAATCATCACACTTCTGCAGCAGGGAGATGGAAATGCCTATAGGTAACTCAGATATGAAAGTTAAATTGTTTTTCTTGGAGTCCAGAAGAATTAATGCAACTTTCTGTCATGATTTAATTTCAACTTTTCTTCATAATAAATCTAAGTAATGTAATAAATATATATAAATACTACATAAACATTATTAGATATGTTAATCTGTCCTTATTTTTTTCTTGGGTTTTTTTGTTAAATTTCATATGTAAGGATTGGTAACCAGCTAAGTACTGGAGATCAGCAGTTTACCCGTTTTGTAAAGGGCGAATGTCGTGATATATTTTGTGTGTAAGCTCATGTATCAAATTTAGCGTAGAAGAAAATTTGAAATACGCATTACTGATGCTTTGGGTAGCATAAAAGTATATCTCAAAATCTAGCAATAAAAATGGAAATTGTTAATTTGATTTCAGGCTCTGGTATTGACATTGATGCTTATCAGCTTTTGAAGAAGGAGCAATTCTAGATGACTAGTAAGCTGTGTAAAAAATACCTCTCCGTAGCTGAGATAGCAAAATGAAAAGAAATGGTAAATGTCACTAACAAGAAAAAACTGAGGTTTTGAGGCAGTCAGCTTTAAACACTTTCTCTCTCCACGTGTTCTTAAATTGTGTCTAATTGTACCTGAAACAGAGGGAACAATAATGCCTGTATTTTAATCTAGCAGTAATTTGTATGTCTCAAATGGCACTGACGTTCTTAAATTTCTTGTTACTTGATGTGCATACGGTGCAAATCTGAGTAATGTGCTGTCTCTTTCATCAGTAAGAAGAACACTGAACTCCGTCGCCATGAACTCCTGGAAGCCATTTCCTCACCTTTGCTAGAATATTTGCAAGAACATACCCAAAAAGTAGTGATAGACAAAGCTACCTTTGTCTTGGTTGCTGATATTTTAAGAACAGCTCTTGGTGACATCCAGCCTGCACTAGATGCAATTGCTAATTTAGCAGCAGAAGAGCTGGTTCCAGGGGGCCGTGATGGACAGGTAATGTACAGAACACAAGGTGCTGAGATCTTGCAGATCTTCTATATTACTAAAATGAAATCTGGTCTTGTTTTCCTTTGTGTAAGACATCAGTGTGCTGCCCTGATAGCACTTGTACATTAGATGTGATCCTATTTTCTGATTTGTTGATTTCGCAGTTTATTATTTGTGCATCTGGGGTGATGGTGGCTTGAGCCAGCATTTCATATGAGTTGTAGGGCAAGGTGTTTCATGATCTTCAATCTTCAGAACTACTGTGAACGCTTAGTGGGAAGGTAGCTGACAAGCATGTTATACAGTCTCTCTTTTAATGTTATCATTGTGCAGTCAAGCACTTAGCAAAGTTTTATAGGTCATTTGACTGTTTACACTAAGAGGGACGGGATCTCTTACCTTTTCAGGTGTGCATATCTCCATGCAAGGAAAGATCTTAGATAAGAGCTGTTTGTCTTCATAATATGACCTTCTCTTCAAAGAGTGCCCCTCCCCTACTTTGTTAAGCTCATCAGATATGTATCCGTAGATTAGAAAACAAAAAAATACAATGTACACTATATTTAAGATAGATATCCTCCAGGTTTCCATAGCTGTGGTGTTTTAGCTCTGTCTTTCCTCTTCTTCAGTGCACGTTTTATGACGTTTTACGTGAACTACATGTGTTTCTGTGGCTTTTTGTGAACCATACTGTAGTGAATTTTCAAGTGTGGAAATGTGAAAGTTCTGGAAGTTCTAGCAGAGGAGGCTAGACCAGGAGATTCTGCTTATTAAGAATGAAGTCCTTGGAAGGGTGGATGAAATGTTGGTTGATATAGTTTATATTAATGAAAGTTAAATGTTACAGGGAATGTAGTAAAAGTTAAACTGGTCCATTTGAATAAGTAGCCAGAAACTTGCATCAAACTTGTTGATATTGGCATAGGTTATGACTCAGTGAATCAGTGTGATGGCAGAGAGAATAAATCAAGCAGAAATACTTGTGGCCAGACATGTAACTGCATTTTGAAACAACATTAGTAAATAATTTTGTTTTGGTTTGTCTATTCCCTTTAAAGCTTCACATTGCAGAACATCCAGCAGGCCATCTAGTTTTGAAGTGGTTAATAGAGCAAGATGAAAAAATGAGAGAGAGTGGAAAAGAAGGTATGTTGGAAATACAGCTTTATTTGATTGGATTGACTTCAGAGTAATTGGCTGTCTGACCTCAAATAAGATTGTAGCATTTATTTCTTTGGGTATACTAGTATATGGAAAATTTGACATTATTATTTCTATCTTCTTGCTGTTGTGAGCTGCTATACAAACAGAATGCCGAGGATATATTTGCTTTTTTTGCAATGCAAGCAGTGGTTGGGGTTTTTTTCAGGGCTTTAATGTGTATTTGGGATGGAGTTCATTTCTGTGCTTAAAATGTCTTGATAGCTTTGCTAAATTACACAGTAGTTTAAGGACAATAATAGAAACAGTGAAGTCTTTCTTACAGGAACCCCTGTTTCATTAGTGCTCGTAAGCCAGGCTGTAATCTTTACTATGTTCATTAGTGCTGCTGGGTTAATGATTTGTAACTGTTATTAAAATAATTTGTGCACAAAAATAGGACATCTTTGCTAGTTTATGTTCCATAAGGCAGATATTGGGCACAGATGTTCTCATCTTAATTTAACTTTTAAACTTATGTTATTACATAACTGTAAAATCTTTTGTGTGTATCACTCTATCCTGATAGTGATTACATTTTCTCATACAAAAAGCTCAAAAAATGAAAGTGTGTGGTTGGCAAAGTGTAATCTGATGGTATTTCTGTGTTTTTTTTCTATGTAGAATTATCAGATCTTCTTAAACTTTCTATTTCTTTTCCTCTTGCACCATTCAGGTAGCCAGTGTTTCCTTTAAAAATGTTAGTTGTGCTTTATTAAATGTTTCTGAAAGTAGTCTGCTTTCCTGCTTTTCAAGTAGATGATTGAAAATGTGCAAAGGAAAAGTTTTATGAGTGTCTTTCAGAGATTTGCCTATCTGAAATGATGATAGTAATCGGGATTTATTTCTGTTAAAATTGTACAATTTACAGTTTAATCACGTGCTGTTCCCTTTAGTTTCCTCCAAAAAGTACCATTTAGAATTGTTGCTCTGAGTTTATTAAATTGGCGTTAAACCTCAAGCAAATTGTTATCACATGGGGAACAAGTTCCATAAAATCTGACTTGTCTTCAGGTGGAATTAGGATCTAAAATGACAGTGAAAAATAGCTTCAGTGTTTGGAGGCTGGAGTTTGTTGCGGTTGGGTGGGGTTTTTTGCATTGTTTACTGGTAAGTTTGCTCAGCATGCCAAGTTGTAAGAACTGTTTCTATGAAGTTCAGTTCTTTAAATTCAGCTGGGGCCTTGAAGTCAGCCTAGGTTCCTTGTTTTGCATGTCATTAGTGTAATGAATCTGAAGTCAAGTTAGGCTTTCAAAGCCACTGAGAAAATAGAGCCCTGGAGCATCAGTGCAGCTGAAAAAAACAAAGTTTTTGCATCAATGAAAGATTAGCTCTGAAGTTTTATGTAACTTCTGTTCAAATTCTTTTCCTTCAGTTGTAGAGTCAGATGCTTAAAAATGTAGCATTTTTCAACAGAGGTGTGTATCTTTCGTATATGGCATACAATGATCTTTTCAGCCAGAATGATTCTGTGATTCTTGCAAAGTTCTGTCTTTGGACTGGATGCTGTCTTTAAGATACTAGTAGCCTTTCACACCCTTTTTAAAAAACAAACAAGTTTGAATATTTTATAACAGTAAACTGTCACACAGTGCTGCTGTTGTGTAATAAATCCCATGCAGTACTTGGAAGTAGTCTAATATCTGTAAAGGTCTGCATTGCATTTAGCAGTCAATTATTTTGAGGGAGCACAATTTTGTTAACGCTTGGGGGACTAAATACAGTTGGATTAAATTGTGACTACAGAAAACTTTTAACAGGCTTCTTTGTAGAAAGATATTGTCTCATTTTTTTCTTCTCCCACGTCTTTCCCATATTTTACAGTTTGCTTTGGAAGAACACTGGTGGAACGTGTTGGTATTGAGAATCTGAAGACCTGGGCAGCAGTGAATCGAGGCGCCATTATTCTTTGTTGGTAAGTGAGGCACATGGCTAATTCTGGTTAGATTACATTGTTAATTTCTTGAACAGCTCAGAGAACATCAGTTGAAATTTCTACCAACAAAATGTCATTCAGCGTGTGCTATCTTGAATGCAACTGGCAAGTCTTGAATGAAACAGGGATTAGAAAAATTCAAACCAGAGTTTCCATAGGTTATTCCTTGAGCTCCATCTTTTATAGTACTAGGAAGCAGCTCAGTATCAGAAAATCTGAAGATTTTGGACAAAATTATTTTTAAAATTGTGCCTACCATGTCTTGTTTTACAAGCACAAAACTCTCAGAAGAGCAGTCCACAAATAGCTACATTAAAATAATTAACTTTAAAATACCTGGGACTGGTTGCAGCATACAAAAATCCAGAAATTGTTTTGTTTTATTTGTTTTGGTGAATTATTGCCTTGTGTTGATGCCTTAATTGCAAAGCCTAAAACGTTCTCATACTGAAGTAGAGAAGTGTTTGGAAGAGACTATACATAATAGACTATGCAAAGGCCTATGATGGGCTAACTGGCTCACAAATTTGAAGCAGTGAACCATGCAACTAGTGAGATCAAAAACGCCCCACCGGGATCAGATTAACGTTAACATTTTGTTTTATCAAATGTGAACTGCAGTGTTAATCATCTCTGCTTCCTCTTTGTAGCTACCTGTCAGTATCAGGTCATAGCAACCCAAGGTTTTGTCCTATAACCTGAAGTGCGTGGTCTGTGTTCTGGAACTTGGTGTGTCAGCCTTGCCCTTCTGGCAACTTGTAAAGACTTTCACTGAACCAAAATCAGCAAACAATTCAAACAGACAGCATGATTTTGAAAATTAAA
This sequence comes from Dicrurus megarhynchus, assembly GCA_013399195.1. Lineage (NCBI taxonomy): Eukaryota > Metazoa > Chordata > Aves > Passeriformes > Dicruridae > Dicrurus > Dicrurus megarhynchus. Next base: position 142,048 of record VXAD01005376.1, read on the forward strand.
TCCTTTGATCTCTTTTTTCTGCTCCACTTTTCTCTCTCCTAAAGTTACTTTAGATTCCTTGCTGTTTACTTTCCATCTCTGTTCTTTATCAGTTTAGAGTAGGGCTACTTTGATGTTCATGCTCTTTTGCAAGGCGAATCAAAAGCCATTTTCACTTCTGTTAGTTAATCTGAGTTTAATTCTAACTTTGTTTAGTCATTATCACTCAGATCAGTAGTGTGAAGAACTGGTAGTAGAAGAGTAGTTGCAATCCAGATACGAAACCAGTTCACACAACATCTTACTAGTCATATGTATCTGGCTGTTAAGATTGGTCAGCTGCCAAAATGATAATGCTCTTTTTTTGCCTCTTATAACAAGCCTTTAGAATTCAGCAAAAGCACCTAATGCCTTTAAGTTATCTGATCCTGTGCACAGATGTTCAGTGAAGTTTGTTAGAAAGGCTTATTCACTGACACTATATTAATGCTTGGATGTTTTTCCTTTAAGTCAAGGCTGAATGGATTCATTTAACATGTGATGTTGCTGGTGTTTTTACTGAGCCATTGAGATTGTCCAAATAAAGTTGTAAAGTAAATTATTAGATTTTTTTTCCCATATTTAACACTAATAACTGTTCAGCGATCACTGTGACAATAGTCTTTTAATAGATGTTGAAGACTTAGAGATAAAACAGGAAACTAGTAATTGCTCATTAAAGAAACTAGCACAGTAGTGCTGTATTTTGTGGAAAAGTCTGTTGAGGAATGGCTGTCTTTCTCCTTCTCTGCTATTACTCATGTCACTACAGGTGTGACAAGTGTCCTTTGTTACCAAGTGGGGGAGTATTTTCACCCATACTGAAACTTACCTAACAGGAAAGAGAGAAAAAAGTATATTGTAGGAGTGTTTGTTTGATGGAATTTTGTTGGTAGGTTTTTGGTTTATTTCCTTTGTAGACTGAACTTTTCTTGATGACTTTTTAGGCATGATGTCCTTTTGTTTAGGCAGCTGAGAACACACAAACATAGGCGTCCCTTTTGTTCCATTTCATGTGACACCTGCTTACCTCACTCTCACATAGTAATTAATTGCATTTTCATTTAACTGCATGCACTGAAGTCAAGAGATTGCCTAAATCATACAGCAATGATTAATTTAGTCTGGTATAAAGTAACAGTCAGGGTTTTTTTTACATAAAATAATTGTTGAGTTTTTAAAAACCTTTTCATTTAAAAAACCCAGATACTTCTTTTGTCATAAAGAATCTCAAATCCTCAGACAGAGGTAATTTTCAGACAATGCTAGTTCCTCCTAAAGCCATGATTGATTTTTGTTTTGTTGTTGGCTTTCGGAAGCCATCTGTCACATATGTGCAGATCTGAAACTCGGAATTACTTAGTGAGTCCGTTTGAAGATTTTTGGCTATCTAGTCCTTTAAGCTTATTTGTCAGTTACAAGCAGTCACTGCATATGCTTGGCTTCTCAGTAACCTGGTATCCTCTGGACCTTCTCCTTTCCTTGCTTTTGATTTTTATAAAAATATCTGGGGCCTGGTTCTGACTTGTACTATCTTGAGCCCAGAGGTAATGAGGGGACCCTCTGCAAGCTTACAGTCCAGACTAGTGTGTTAAGTGTTGTAAATACTTGAATGTCATAGATGCTTGTCTATTTAAATTCCTATATATGACTTTTCCTGTATATTTTTAAATTTGTAAATGATGTGTAGCATCGGGGTAGAAAACGGATAAGAACGTACTTCACCAAATGTGTTATTGACTTCCTTTATTTCTGTAATCTGTGGGAGTTATGTTTTATATCCACATAATACATAGGTGCTGGCTTTCTAGACCTTGTAAGAACTTACAGAATAATAATTTAAGATACCCCACTATGTCACTATGTTGGTCTTTTGGCTGTGTTACCAAACATGCAGATGTTCTGTATTAAGAACAGTGTCTTGACATACGTGTGGTTACTATGAGTTTGAAAGCAGCTTTACATGTATCGCTGTCAGAAGTTGACATGCCTTTTTAGAGATAAGTAAAATGCTGTCCCAAGTGGCATGCTACTTTGTGTGCTCCATGTCTCTTGTGGTGAGTGAAACATACATACCTCTCCATGTTAATTACCAATGTGTTCAGCACATCCTTTGTCAGGATTCTTGACTTTCTTGCTTTTATCAGGGGTACATGACTGATAGAAGAGATGAGAAAATACCTCAGCTGTGTTGAATTCAGTTTTAAAGAAGGCATCCTGATAAAATAGTATTGTTACTGCTAGAAGTGTAACACAATTTGCTGCTAAAGGTTGTTAGTCGTAGTCATACAAATCTGTGAATTAAGTAGCTGAAAGTAGTTGTCAGATGGACATCCAGTGCTTTTCTGCCTGTAGTGTCACCATCCAGCACAGGATTTGGCATCCTAAAGGAGACAAAATTTAAATCTCATTTTAAGCTACATTAATTCCTTTATGTCTTTCTCAGTTCAGTTTGCCATGTCTAATCCTTGTTTAAAAAGTAGGTAAGAAACAAGCTTTTAGGTAGATGCAAATTTGGGAGCCACTTGGAAGAATCCTAGGGATTGTAAGGGCTTGTAGTATCATGCAGCCTGCTTCATACCAGCACATGGGTGTTATAATTTGTTTCTAGTCTTAGTTCAGTTGTATGTCAGACTTGTAATTCTGATCGAGTTTGCACACACTGGCTGTAGGAGACACTTTTCTAGGCAGTATTCACTCATCATTCTGAAGGAGCAACTTAGGTGTGCCATTAACTCTGCAGATCTTGTATTTCAATCCCAAGAACATTTCGCAGTTAGCTGAAGAAAGGGAGAAGGACAGTCACTACTAAGCTGATAGTATTTTACTGCTTATAAAAAAAAAAAAACCAACGAGGAAGACTACTTCAGTTTCTGAGGAAGAGAATTTGTCTCGGAAATCTGATTTGTTTTCCAAAAGTAGTATCTAGAAGGAGAACAGAACTGATGTAAGGCTCCATAGTCCTTCACTAAATGCAGCATGGAAGTGCAATAGTGAAGGTACTTGATGTATATTAGATGTACTTCACTGCATCCAGTTTTAGGACCCCCATTACAAGAAAGGTATCAACAACCAGAGTTCAGCGAAGGGTGACTGGCATAGTCATGGGCTTGGTCCCTTGGCCTGGAAGGAGAGGCTGTGCTGCCAAGGCTGTTCCAGCTGGGAGAAGGGGCAGCTTACGGGCTCGCAACAGCATCCCTGGCACCAATGGGATGGGTGAAGAAGGGCTGGTCCTTTCCCGGCAGCATGCATGAGTAGAGAGCAAGAGGCAGTGGCACAAGCTGGAACACCAGAGGCTTTGGCTGGAGATAAGGAGACAGCTTTTCCCCATGAGGATGGTGCAGCAGTGGGACTGGGGCCCAGGGAGTTTGGGCTGTCTCCAGCCTGGCAGGTTTGAAGCCCAGACTGCGTGAAGACCTGAACAAGCTGGTCTGACCCAGTATTTGAACATCCTTTGAGTTGGGATCAGCAGTTCTTTGCAGACTGATTTATCCTCTGTTGGGTGTGTTCTGACTTGGTGTTTCATATTTTCTGGAAAGTTGTACATCTTTTTTTGTAATAGGAGGTGATAGCATCTGGCTTGAATTACATTCTCCTACATGGACAGCTTCTTTTTCTATGACCTGCATGCTGACCTCTGATATCCTTCATTTTTTTCCTGTGTCTTGCAGCCTTCTTCGGAGCAGCGATGAAAATGTGGCAAGCACAGTCAAAAAAGGACTAAAAAAGCTCGTCCCAAAGCTGAAGCAGAATAAAAATGTAAAAGGAATAGAAGCATTACTGGAGAAATTGACTTCCTAGTGTAAATGAACCTAAAATTATTATTTACATCAATGCAGTCAACTGAGATTTGATAAGATTTTGCACCATGATTGTTTTAAGAAGCAGTGTATGCATTTGTATATTAAATAATTTCTAAAACATCTTGTCTTTGTATTCATTCTGTTGTGCACAGTAGAAGATTGTTCTCAGAGATTGAAATCTCAAGATTTAAGAGCTAGTGGAAACTTCTGAACGCATAATCAAGGAGTTCAATCTTTCCTGATTACTTGCACAAAAATGTTTTAAATCTTGTTAAAATTTGCATGTGTTACAGTTACCATAGAAACACGAGCATCTGTTCTGGACATACGGTGTATGGGCAAATATATTTGTCTTAATCCCCTTTCCTCCTGGTTTCCTAAAAGCGGTAAACAACCAGGAAGACTACTCAAGTCCTGTTCTTACCCTGTGATGGAGGCTATCATCCCTAGGAACTAACAAGAATAGAATGAAAAGAGTGTCTCTGACTTTTTTCAGAGAAGGTTCTGAAGGAACAGCTGACTGTTTCAATGAACCAGGGTTTGGTTTTCTTTCACTCAAGTCTTCTAACTACACACTTTTAAGCCCTAATAAACCCAAGGGATTTGGGGATTTTTTTGGTTTCTTTGTGGTAATGGGAGAGGGATGAATTAACTTCTCCATGATATCAAAACAGTATCCTATTGATTTTTTCCTGTCCCCTGTTTTGATCTACAAAAATGAAGCCAATATTTTATTTTCTCCATTTAGAAAAAAGTCCAGAACTTCCTTCATAAGGCATTCATAGAACACCCTGCTGGTGCTTAATGTCATGCTGATGGACTGATCCAAGCAGAGAACCAGATCGATTAAATCTCTTAATTGTAGGAGTTACTCTTCTCTGTTGCTTAGTTTGACATGTGGCTCCATTTTTAATAGCAGATAGTGAGGCATTATTTCTCCTAAGATAGCAGTTTCCTCAACATGAAGTACAATACCACTACCAGCAATTGGCTGCCAGTGGTTAAGTAAACTGGTTTAAGTTCCCATGTTTTCCGTACTTGAAATCAGTCTCCTAAATTACTGCGTTTACTGACAGAGGTCATGATGATCCGCCACTACTCCTGCAGTCCATTGGGAACTGCAGTGCTCAGCACACATCACAACCAGATCATCCAGTGTGAGACTCAGACTTACATGCTTAGCATGAGGTAAAATACTCTGGTTCTCTAGAGAGCATCTGTATGGCCCCGATTTTAAAACACAGAATCAAAGCATCAGATTCATGTAGGCACACATTCTTACTTGGCTGTTTGCTATTCAGTTTATCAGCACCGTCTCTAGCTGTGACTTAATTTCATTGCTCCTGCGTGTCTGTGCCAGATTCTAAACATTAGATTATTGCCCTCGATAACCTGAAAATTGAGAAGGGGATTTTTTTGCCCTTCCTATTTTGCTCTAGCACTAATTGGAGCTACAAAGCTGATCAAGGAATTGGAGCATCTCTCCAGTGGGGAAAGGCTGGGGGAACTGGGCCTGCTCAGCCTTGAGATGATTGAGTCAGGACCTCATCAATGCCTATAAGTGTCTGAAGGGAGGGTGCCAGGAGGATGGATCCAGGCTTTTCTTGTTGATGCTGAGCAATAGGACAAGAGGCAATGCGCAGAAACTGCTGCACAGAAATTCCACCTGAACATGAGGAAGAGCTTTGTGCAGTGGAACAGGGTGCTCGGAGAGGCTATGGAGTCTCTTCTCACGGGGGATATTCCAGAACCCTCGGGGGACAATCCCGTGCCATGTGCTGTAGGATGACCTTGCTTGAGCAGGAGGGTTGGACCAAATGACCCACTGTCCTTTCCAAACTGATTAATTCTGTGATTCTGTACTTCTGTAATTGTTCAGCACAAATCTGTTGCATATTTCATTCAGGTTGGCTTTTTTGGCAGTAATGTAGACTTCTTAATAACAGTTCACTACCGTTTAAATTCACTACGTGTTGCTAATTAAAACAATCTGGTTTATTGTCACAGAAGAAAATCGTGTTACGGACACTAGTGAGCTGCAATCTTCAGTAACTGAGAGGATGTGTTTACAAGCCGTAACACTTAATGCCAGGTCCAAGCAGGTCTAATTGGGATTAACCTCTAAGTATTTACACCCACTCATAAGCTTAGGTGGAATTAGAAGGGAGCACATTCAACAAAGTGTCCGTAAATCAACAGATGCAAGCAAACAAACAAACAATGTTAGAAACCATTTTCTTAACTATAATATTTATGTACTGCCCAAAGTAGCCTAAGTAAACTACAAATTACAGTTGGGTTTATGGTTTATTTGCTTTTATGAATTTGCCTATTTGAGTATCTTACAATTTTTTGTGAACTAACAAATATTGCCCCCAGACAGGACCAGTGAGAAGCAAGAGATTACTTATGAAGATGAAACAGTGCATTTCACTGCTTTAAACTATTTGTACTTAAACATACACATCTAGAAAATGTACTTAATTCCAGCATCTGATTGGCAATGGCATTAAGTGTTCCTGCTTGTAAACACATCCTCTCAGTTACTGAAGATTGGAGCTCATTAGTTTCTGTAACAGGATTTTCTTTTGTGACAATAAAACAGATCTTTTTAATTAGCAGCAGATAATGAATTTAAACTGTAGTGAACTGTTTCTAAAGAAGTCTCAGTTGCTGCCAAAAACCCAACCTGAATGAAATATGTGACAGATTTGTGCCTGAATAATTAATAGTAAAATAAAACAGGGAGTGGGGAAAAAATCTGGTACAGCCTTTCTCAATTTTTTGGGTTATTAAGGGGAACTAATACTTAGAATCTGGCACAGACATACTTCCAATCAAGAGGATTACAGGGAGAAATGAAAATAAGTCATAGCTAGAAAAGGTGCTAATAAACTGAACAGCAAAAAGCCATGTAAGAATGTGTGCTAACATGAATCTGATCTGATGCTTTGATTGTGTGCTTTAATTACGGTTGCTTTAGCTGGATTTGTACCAAGCAGTTTATTTGCATTTTTGAGTCTGCAAACATCATTATTTTAAGTTATGTGTAGTAATATGGAGAGACTGTTAGTTTTCCTTACCACAAGTTGAGAAATGCCACTCTTCATTAAGTAGACATCAGGTAAGGTTATGCTATAGTTGCCACTATTTCCCTACCAGAGATAGAATGTAAATTTTACTGTTAAGGTGTGCCTTTAATGTCAGTTGAAAACAAATTCTGAAATAGCTTAAATGCAAGGAGAGGAAAAGCAGGTTATGTGGAGTACAAAATATTGTTTCAATGGCTTAAGGTACATCAAGGACTGGTCTGGTTTTTCCCAGTGAAGAAGCTGGTTGAATGCAGTGCCATATCTATCCCAGTCTCCCATGGGTCTCTGTGGCTGTGTGAAGGTTGAGAAGTAAATTTTTGAACGATTCTGAAAGAATAGTGGGGTTTTTTTGGATTTGGGGTTTTTTTTTTTAAGTGTGTCCTTTTTATTTTGTTTGAAATGAACTTTTTTGCCCACTTTAGATTACCCAAAGTGCTCAAATTATTGCCAGCATCTTGATATAGCTAGCAGTAATTTTTTATTGCCAAGAAGACAACAGAAGTGCACAGGCAGCAAGTAGATTTTTTTGTCTGCTACTCACTCAGAAGAAAGGCTGCAACTATGAGGTATTTTTTTTAAAGCCATTTTCCCGAGGTGACATGCCTGCCCCTCGTGACCAGAGAGCCAACACCTCTCACCTTACTCAGCAGAAGCTGGAGAGTGAACCACCATTGTAAGGACAATGTGAGGACAGAAAAGGTGGTAATGATTGTTTTATTTTTTGTTCTTAGAAGACAGAAGACTCATTTTCTTGGATGTATATTAGTGTGTAACAGTGTATTTTCCATTACCTTGGAAATAGGGGCATGCAGATGGGTAGTGTGGTACCTTACTAGCTCTAGGTTTAAGGTACAGAAGAACCAGCCTTCCCCTTCGCTGCTGACAACAGAATCTACCAAGAGCAAGCAGTGTTTTGCTTTCCCACTGACTCCACCAACTTATCTTTTCTTCAAAAGAAAAAAAGGTACACAATGACTTTGAGTTTGTTTCTGAGTGCAGAACTGAGGAAAGAGTGGGATCAGCAGAGAACGCAGAGTGATTGACTTAGCTGGAAATAAAAGGGGGAATGTTTGGGGGCAGTATACACATTGCAGGCAGACTGTGACCCATAAGCTATGAGGTTTTCTTAGTCCTGTCCATCTTTTGTCTAGTTGGGTTGTAGACTGTCAGAATGGACACAAGGCCATGTCCACACATGCACACCACTTGGTACTTACAGACTTCCTTGTGTTCTCTTTATTCCTGTGTTATTTCTAAAACACTAAATTGTAATAATCAAATATTAAAAGTAGGGTTTTTTAAAATTTCTTACATCTTTAAAACAGATTCATTCAAGAGTTCATTGCGTTAATCAAGACACATTTCTTTCTGATTTCTTGGAAGAAATCTGTACTGCGCATAAGATATTTGGCATTGTCAAGGTCAAGATCGTTGCCAAAACCCATCCATTTTGCCTCCGTGTGTACCACATTTTTCAGCTGCTTTGTGAAAACACCCAAGTTCATTTACCCTTAACTATATTACTCTTCCATCAGTTTCCTCGTTTTCTGCTTGGGGTTTAAAACTCTTGCATTGAGTTGCTCCCTTACATGCTGCATTATGTAAGTTGCACTTTTATCCTCTGTTAATAAGTTTTTTGTTGTTTAAAGACCATTCTGTGGTTTTGTGTGTCCTGTTTTAAGATCCTGGACTTTTAGGGTATGAAAACTTTTGTAAAGATCTATAAATAGTAAATACCCTGTGTTCACCATCTAATAAAGAGGGGCAGGCATTCCAGGAAACCACTGCTATTTAAGAAATACTAAGCTATCATAGTGGGTCCTCCACTATTGTCTCATCCCTGCAACTCTACATTTCAGCAGTTCAAGTTTTCCTTGACATGATTTTTTTCTTGTAGATGTATACAGAGGGTCTAACTCATTTTACTGTAGCATCAAAGAAGCCAGGAGGGTTATTACTTACAAGCTGTTCTACGTGGAGGGACTGAGGGAAGGGAAAGTCACCAATGGCTGGAAAACTGGAAAATATGTGAGTTAAACTCAGGTATCAGCAGTAATTCCTTGCATGTGCCCAAGTTTACATTATGTATCTTTGTGATTTTCCTCTTGCAGCAGTCATATTGAAGTTTTGTCAAGGGCCATACTGTTTGAAGTGGATTTAACCATCTTGTCATCTGCTGCCATGGAAGATGATTTTAATTGCTGGGTTTATATATCTTTCAATCAGAATGTGTCTTACAGATACACTTATGCTTTACACAATGCAAAAATCCTACAGATTCTCTAATTTGCACTGTCCTCCCCAGAGCTGGTTCTGCGTGTCATTCAGGTATCTTGTTGGTCTTGTGCTCTAACAAGAGTGTGTCTACATGGATTACATCTTTTATTAGAATTTAAAACCAAAAATAAAATGCTTACAGGAGGGAGCCTACAGGACCTCTAGGTATACAGGCACAGACAAACAGGTGCTATAAGCATTGAATTAAGAAGTCATCAAAAAACTTTATATCTGTTTGCAAAACAGATACAAATAGAATTTGTGGGGAAAAAAAAAAAAACAAACCAAACCAACCAACCAGCATTACCACCACCAAAAAAAAACCAACAAAAAGAGAAAACCAAACCAGGGTTTGTCACTTTAATGATAGACTAAATTATAAGCATTTCTGAGAAAACATTTTTTGTGGAAAAGAGTAATAAGATAATATGAGACTTGGTTCGGTATGTTGTGGTTGTTAAAGTTTCTGCTCCCAGGCTGTGGTGAGATGAAGAACATCATCTGCCACAACACTTGATATGAAGTCATCTTCACAGCATGGTGATAGCACCAGTTTTTTTTTTTTTTGTTGCTCTTACGGTTGAAAGGATTTCAGAGCTTGTTTTACAAATTGATGTCACCCATTTTTCTATGTAGGCATTTTCAAATTTTATGGGTTTTTTCCTCTGTTTATCTGAACAGGTAAAAATATTTAGGGCCTCTTTCAAATTCCATGTCTTTTGATAGCGGACAGTCAAAAAAATAGGCAGTGCCAATTAAAGATGTTTGAGATATGTCTGAATTATTTCTCCTCAAAAGAATTAGAAATGGTTGAACTTGTACATTATTATAAACACTCCACCCTTGGTGACAAGACTTCAGGCTTTTGGTAGACTAACTGAGGAGGATGCCGCACAGCTGGCTAACATGGCAGGTAGCAGGCACCAGATACTGCTAAGGAAAAGGGGGATCTGGCAGCCTGTAACCTCTGAGCGGCAGCAGTGAACAATGTTCCATGCCAGGAGCTGTTCTTCCCACAAGGGGACCCACCCAGCTACTTTGCCCTGCGGTAAAGAGGCTCCCCATCACAGCGGAAGGTGCTGTCACAACCCGCCTGTGATTTCCTGAATTTTCCTGAACTTCTGGAATGTACTGGTTTTGAGGTTTTTTTCCTTGTTTGTTGTGTTGCCCATTGTGGTGTGTCGTCATCGTTGTCCTGTCTCCCCCTCCCCAGCCCCCGCCAGAATTGATGAAGGAAAAAGTGAACATGGTGGCCTGAAGAACAGTTTTTAAGTGGTGGCAAAAGACTGGCTTTAAAGTATGGTACTTGCTTATCTTCTTATTAATGATGGCAAATTATTTTGCTTACAAATTGAGCAAATCCACTTCAGGAGTTTGAATGAAAGTACAGAGAATTTTATGGAGTAGAACTAGACTCTGATGAGTTTTATTTAAAAACCTTAATAATCTCTGTCTCAAGACTTACTTGTAGAAATTTTTAATTTTTCTCAGCATATTTCCATTAAAATACCTAAGTACATAAAAAACTTCTGCCTCTGACCTTTCCCTATTTTAGTCCTAGATAAAGGGCTGGATTACAGTCAAAAGGCATGTAATTTTTATACTACCAAATAAAGAAGTCAATAAAAGTTTTGTAATAGTAGATAAGCATAGTTTTTGCATGACATAAAACCAGAACGGTCTAAACAGTTGAAGCTCTTTTTTAAGCAAGGTGACAATTTTTATTTCTTAGTCTTACTGATAGTAATTATGTTTCATCAAAAACCTTGAAGTATTCCTAGTTGATATTTTAAAAATTTTACTTACTTTGCTTACAGTATTTAAAGACTGAATATTGCTATTTGCCTTAGAAACCTGGGAATAGTACCAGATGCCTATTAATCTGTGGTGTACTGTAGCTACCCCTTTAAGTGCTATCTTTCTGAATGAGAAAAGCAAACAGCTCCTGAACTGCACTGAGAAAGTGATGTTCTTCTAAGACAGGATTTGTGTAGGAGCATATTCTAACTGGAATTCTTTCCACTCTCTCATGCAGGGACAGACTGCATTTCTACTACCCCCACACATATTTTTAAAATTTTTTTCTCTTCCCCTTTCTTTCTTCTTTTATTTTTTTCCTTTTTACTTTTCTTTTCTTTTTCATCCCCTTTTTCCCCCAATAATTTCCAGTCCTAAATTAAGTAGAAGAAACAATGCTTGGTTCTCCTAAAATGAAGCCATCCAGATAAACTGGCTGTTTCTTTGTCTTACAGAGACAGCATGTTTGCTAAGTCTGTAGTGAAACATAATGACAGAATACATTTTCCTTCTCCCTCTGGGTCTCATTAATATCTGCAATTAGTTAAAATAGAAGACTTTACCATGGACATATTTAGAGAGATTTCTAATTTCTCAGTGGTTTGAGAATCCTCCACCCTGTTTCCCCAAAACCTTAGTTATGCCAAATTAGCATCTCATAAAACAAGACTGTCTACTTTATCTTTAATAGTGCTGCCCATCTTTGTTGTGTTTAAGCATGTTTTCCCTTGATGTGTTATTTCGAAATCTTTTGGTTGCCAAAGCTCTATGGAATTCAAGTAACCAAGACAATCATGACTCTCCTGCATTGTTCTTGGATGTCTTCATGTCTACCACTTGCCTGTTTCCTTTGAGTAATTTAGGGACAGTGATGCCACTGAAAGTCTTTGTGGATGTGGCACAATAAATTAACCGAGTCCTCTGTGGGGAACATTGTGTCAACAACAACAAAAAAAGGCAAAAATGCTTCATCCTCTTTCAAAACCAGCTGATACAGGTTTGCACAGCCTTCTGCAGGTTCTCAACAGTCTGTTCCGTGGGAATATGAACTTGTCCCTTCCTCTGAGCTGGCTGGAGGACCACTTTGTATGGTAGGAGCAGGAGAGACTTTGTGGGAGGACCTTGCTAGTTCTTGTCTACACGTAGTCTAGAAAGTGCTGGCACTGACAGAGCCTTGAGCAATCCAGGCACTGTCTGGCTCCTATAATGGTACCTCAAATCTAGGCATAATCTTTCCTATTGAAATGCACAGACTTACGCTTGTCACCCCTAAAATAAGAATAGTTAAGCCAAAGGCAGAAAGCTACGTAAAATAATCCAGAGAAGAAAATGACAAATCTTTGGGAAAAAAAACCTTACCAAGCACTAACTTCTAATTTTCTGGAATATGCTTTACTCCACTAAGCACCCATTCACCTCCTCAATGCAGCAGGGCAGGGCTGGCAGGTATTGCAAAACAAAACCCAGCAACTTTGTGTAGTCTTATGCTTAGTGTCTCACTGCCAGAGGTGTGTCCTCTGGACTGCACACTTCCACAATGGGCCTTGTGCCAGCTCTAGTGCTAGTCAGAGCTCTCAGCACTGAGCTTGGTCATGAGTCAAGTGAGAATCTATCCCCACTCCTGCAAAGAGTCACATCTGTGTGCTGAGTCAGTGCACAGAGTAGTCAAGATGGTACCAAAGCCATCTGTGAGGTGGTGGGGCTGGATTGAAGGATGAGGGGGCAAAGTGCATTGAGAAAAAGGAGAGTTGAGCAGTTGCTAGGTAAGCTGAGCTGCCCAAAGTGTGACAGCCTTGGTGCTCAGTGCACCCAAATGGGACCTGGTGGTACTGGTCACGAAGTCTTGTGCTTCTGAAGGGACAGAAACCATTCTCCTCTGTGTCTGGCAGTGTTTTGGCCCATAGCCATTAGCCTTTGGGGTACTCTAATTAAGAGTTTTACCTTCACGTGGCTGTAGTGTGTGGAGACTCTGGATTCCTTCCAAACCAAAGCCATCAACTAAAGATTGCTTGGGCCAGAGGAGACTGAGTGTTTGGGAAGACTTTGTTGCTTGGTCAGGGTACTTTCATAGCTCTTTACTGAAGCAAGGCCTGTGACACACTCCTTTCCACCCAGCAAAGTGCTGGAAACACCAAGCTGTATGGTCTTTCTTTTACTGTCACCTTGTGGACCATTATTTACCCGGTGCAAAGTGGAACATATTCAACTAGAGGGGTGCAGGAGACCCTCTTCATTTGAACAGTTAGAGCTGCGTTTGAACAACACTGGGGGATTTGCGCATTGAAATCTTACTGAACAGATAAAGCATTTGCCAAGGACATTCAATTCTGACTCCTGATTAAGACACGAGACTCCTTTTTTGTCTGCTTGTGTTTGGTGTGGAAAACCTATTTCGTTATATGCCTTCAAAAATGTCTTCTTGAATAGGTCCTGCAGGTGAGGCAAGTGGGGTGGAAAACAAAACTAGTGATCTTTGTCAGGTCTGAGGCTTTGACAAAGTCCAGTCTCAGCAGAGTTAGTGCTCAGGCTCTGGATTTCTATAGGTGGCAAGAAGCTGCTGAGCCTGCCATGCAAGGCTGAGCATCTGCATCCCATCTGCATGGTCATGGAAGTATGAATTTCTTCAGCAAAGAAGTTGATTTACAGTGTCCCCTTTTTTTGAAAATCCAGTAAGCACCAGATTTTAAATCCTTTTAATGGATCTAACTCAACTTGCATGTTGAAAATAAAGCATAGATGTGTTTTTGCATGCTTGTAACTTGTCACTTCACTGAACTGCATTAAGAGGTTTCCTGTGGTTCCTGGAAGCTTCTTGTCTTGTTGTTGCTGTGCAGAAGTGCTATGCAAATTCCCTAGAGCCGAAGCAAAGCGGCTATTCTTCTCAGTGAGTGCCAGGATTGCGCCTGCTGCATTGTGTGCAGTCCAGAACAGCAAACATCTATCACATTGAACTCCCAGGGCTCAGCTGTGCCTTAAAGACATGGTTTAGCTTTTAACAGGGCTGATCAGCACACAGTGTTCTGACTGTCATTCCTAAAGAACAAAATGACAGATGGGCTTGTGATACGTTTGTCTGGAGGTAGAGAATGAGACGAGCAAGTTGGTTACTAATTACCTTCCCACCACTGAAAGGAGAAATGTCCCCGTGCTTGACACAATTCGCATGGAAGTGTCAAAATTAATGAACTTTTTCACCCTCAGCTGTCCCAGGGTGAGCTTCACACCATTGTGTCCCATGTGGCCCTGAGATTTGAATGCAGCCATTTGCATTCATCAGGGCAGCACAGACACAACGTGAGAGTTCAAGAGTTTTAAAATGCATCTCTGTCATCAGGATGCTTTGCAACAGGAGTGCTGCTGAGTAACAGCCGTGGGTCATATCACTGCATTGTTACCATTGTTCCATTTCATTAGACTTTTTTTTCTTTAAGGTCTTTGCATCTGATTATCTAAAAAATAATTTTTCTTTCCCATCTGTTTTTCTGTTATACTGTTTCTGAATTGGTATGACTGCTCTTATGTAAAAAGCATATTCCTGATAGTCTCTGAAGTAATACATAAATCTGCAATTCCATTTAATCATTGTTATTTTTATTTGTTAGTTAAGTTTTGGGGTGAATTTAGACACATGAGAAATCCCATCCAGCTGTGCAAGAAGGCGCAGTAATTTTAGGACATAAGGTACTCCTGGGGGTGAGCTAAGTGCCAGGATTGTGTCCCTAATGGCTGTATGCACCAGACAAATTATCTTGATTTTAAATCATATTTAAAATTGGCTACTGTTAAGTGCTGATAAGATCCTTTGTATGAACAGCCTTTATGAGTTACTACCCATTACATACTTCCTTTGATTATTTTTTGAATACTGCCTTAACACTTATGTCCCATGACAGGTCTATTATTCTAACAGTTCAATCAGTAGATACATTAAATACTGCAAAATAAATTATCACTTAATCCTATACCTAAAAAGGATTTGGTTTGGAAATGTTTTCAAAATTGATCAATGAGATTTATCATCTCAGGCTCCAGAATTCTTCACTAGTTCTTGCCATACTGAAAGATGATTATAGAGGTGAGGTGGGGGGAAATGCTAAAAGCAGTGCATTGCCTGATTAGGCATGAAAATAGGAATAATTTGCAGGGCTGCATTTGAAAAATAAAATTGGAACAATGAAGCATAGCTATCTGGCAATGGAAACAGAGGCTGACCTCTTCAGGAGTCTAGCTGCTGCTAATGCTTAGATAAGTGCTCTAGGCCATTTTCCTCTATTTGAAAGCTGATGCAAAACCAGTTTAAGAGATGCAGTCAGTATATTGGGTATTCTGTTTGTTTAATTTTTGAGACTGCCTTGACAGCAGTAAGGTGGCTGACCCTTAATGACAGCAATTTGTTTTCCCTTTGTACAATTATGGTGGGTCATTATTGACAATCTAATCAGTAGCAGGGGGTTAGATCTTCGTGTGGGACTAATTCAGAGTGTTTAATCTGAAGGAGGTAATTTCAGAGAGTTGATGAGCACTTAAGTGCTGCTCACAGTCTATCAGAGTTAAAAAAAAATCTGTTGTTGCAATCTGAACCTTTTTAATTTTGAAAACAACCCCCTTCAAAACAGATTTCACAATCTACTTTTGTTAATTTTGGCCTTTTTCATTTATCTTTTGGCTGATCTATTTTTCTTCTTTCTCCTCCAGCTTCTTGGTTGCCTCCAAATATCCAAAGCACAAACTATCATTGCTGTGACAAAGGGTGAGATGCACCTTCACCACAGCACTCAGATATTTTCCTCATGGCTCTCCGTGTGAAGTCGACCTTCCCTCTTTCCTTCTTGAGAGCTGTGTACTCATAGGCCTTCAGCTTGCTGTAATAGTCTGAGAATTTATTGTAGAGGATGGAGATGGGCATGCCATTCAGGATTATTCCAAAAGCAATGCAGAGGAAAGCAAACAGGCGACCAAGGTGAGTTTCTGGACACATATCTCCATATCCCACTGTAGAGATGCTGACCTACAGGCAAACCAACATACACCTTATTAGCTGGGAAGAAATACATAGATAGGATCACTGATCAGGGACAAGGTTAAAGTTAGCTCTTTTGTACTTTGCATTGTAAGTCTGGAATACTCTGTGCTGCTTTTTTTTTGTGTGTGTGTGTACCTTCTATCTCATGCAAAATATCTCTAATTAAAAAAAAAAAATTAAATCCCTCTCATGAGGCAAAGAAAGATAATGCTTTGACACCATTCAGGAAGATTTTTAGATTTTTGCCCTGCAGAGGGAATTCCCAGACAATTTCCACACCAGCCTGTCCAGAAGGTGAGTTTGCTTGGCTGTAGGGAGAGGAGACATCTGGCTCACTGACCATGCAAATCCACTGATAGCTGCAACCCTGCTCCCTCATCATGTCACTTGGAACAGATGTCCTGTTTCTAAATCCAGTGTGCTGATAAAACCCTGTATTTGGGACCTCTTCTGTGGGTTATATTTTGAGTTTTACTTTGTTTGTCATATATATTTTAGGATGGTGTTTAGTATGTTTGTTTTATATGCATCGCCATCTCATTGTGTACATAGCTTCACATTTTTCTTCTCAACCAATATAATTTTCCCTCTCTAGCCTATGAATACCTGAGGGAACTATGTTACAGATCCAGTGCTACACCAACTGCTGAAATACCTTCATTGTAAAATTCAGATCAAAAATTAATGGATGTTTGAGCTGCTACATATGAAGGGTGTACTCCCAAATAGTCAACATAAGATAACTCCTGATTTATATAGTTCCACTGCACACATCTTGATATTTAATAATTTTTACACTTACTAAATGTAACTTACTTTTCTCTGGCAGCTAAAACTTGCAGGTTTCTGTCACCTATCACTTTCCAGTCTGTGCAAGGGATCTTTTTCAGCCAGTGAATTTTATTTAGTTTTTTTCACAGTGTCTCAACACACTCTGTGTATCTGTTAACAGTAACCTAAAACTCTGACAGAAAAAAGCCACAGAGAGTAGGACTTTCACCATATGCCCTTGTGGCTTTATCACTGAAATAAGTCATCAGAAGGTCACTATGTACAGTTTGCTATCCTCTAACATGCTAAATAAAATGATATTTCAAATGAAGAAAGCATTAGGGCACATGAGACAGCACTGGGTGAGCACATTTTTAGGAAGCACCTGGTGCTTCCTGTGGAATAAAAAGGATTAGTGATTTGGTTTAATGGAAATTAAGTCAGTGGATTTGAATGATAATACAGGATAAATATCTCCAAAAATAAATACTGGGATGAAGGCAAGATGTTTATCTCCACCAGCCAGGACAAAAATGTTATCCTGTGATAAGGTACAGTACCACTGGCATAGTCTTATACATTGCCTGTAAGAGTTTAGGAGGGATACTTCTCCTGCATATGTAAGATGGCGAATGCTGTTGGATTTTTATAAAATTTGAATGATGTAGATATTCTAATTTACAGTCTTAAAGAACTAATAGGCTTTAAAAAGTGTTTTGTGCTTTTGAATTGCAATGTGCGTGATACAGCTCCCATTTTGAAGATATTTGCTCAGCGAAATAGGCCTTTCTCACCTAGTCATATAAGTTTCTTAGGAATATCTAAATGATTATGGTGTCACCAGTTTGCAAAAATGAGCCCTAAAGATTTTGCGTATAACCTGCGTGCTCAGAAAACAAAATACTTTAGCAATGTATGAATCACCAATGTTTTCATAGCCTGTGTATATCACTAACAGATGATTGTGAAGGTCACATTACAGGACTCGTTCCTTTTTTTGCTGATTTTTCCATCCTTCCATGGCCCAGCTTAAAGGATATTCAGCACAGTTACATAAATGCAGGTGTACATATGAATGTGTGTATCTATGCTTGTCTGTAAAGCTTTTTTTCTGCCATGTGCTGAATCACTGCAAATGTGTGGTAAACCACCACACTTCATTGGCCGTGGCTGAACCAGAAGTGCAGACCATGGGCTTCGGGGTGGCTGGCCAGGAGAAGTGACCTTGGATGGGTTGGGATTACTGTCTGGTGGGCCCCATATGCAGCTCGGTGCATCTAGTGTCTATGCTGATCAACCAACATGAGATGTTCTAACTCCTATCCAGTCTATTTGCATGGTCTTCTTTCTCCAGGGAAGTGACTGGGACAGAGCCAGACCCATAGCCAGGCCCAGGGCTCAGAAGTGCTCCTGGGGCCCTGCATAAAAATGGACTGTGGAGGCCAGCATCAGCTGCTGCAAAATAAAATATGTGTGACAATAGCCTAGGACACGCCTTAGGGTTATGGACAGCCAAAATATGGGTGCCTTCCCTCAGCATCTACAGTGTCTAGCTACATCTAGGATGTTATAGATACACACATCTTCTGCAGCACAACAGAACACAATCTCTTGTGTAAAACAGTTGTTGGTCCTAATGGAATTTTAACAGCCAGAATTCTGGGACAGCTTTCACTCTTAAAGTTTAAGTGATCTGACTATTATTAATAAACTCTGTCTTATGATCTTGCAGTTGTATGATGGGTCACAGAAGATCTGCAAATAGAATAAGAATGAAAACCCTGAGTCCATCTGTAACTAGATAGCCTAATGCATGCATTATTTTTCCCCATTGTTTTGGCAACACTGACAATGGCATTAAATGGGGAAATGCTTTTCTTTCCTGTCTCTTCGCCCACTTCTTCTTTAAAAGTGAAAATACTTCCTGCATTTGGAGATACAGGAATTTCAACACTGTCTGGCTGATTAAGCCTTGATTTAAGCTTACAGGGAGGTGAATGAGTGCATGTGTGGGGGTGGGTGTGTGTGTGAGCTTACGTCCTGTAAGCTCAGAATTCAGAGCAGATGTTCACTGATCTGAGCCTGTTGTTTTCAAGACTGTCAGCAACTCCAGCAAGGAAGGGGAGGGGAAGGAAGGGAGGGTCTCTGGCTACCCAGCAAGGTAAGATGTATTTACTTACGGCAGCCCACCACCAAGCATGAGGAATGCTGGTGAAGTTGGTACTGGAGACATCGTGCTCCACTGTGTAGACCATGGCAGAGAAGGCAAAGATGCCCATAGCAATGAAGAGCAAAAGGCAGCCCACCTGCTGGTAGCACTGGCGCAAGGTAAAGCCAAAGGCACGCAGCCCTGTGGAGTGGCGGGCCAGCTTGAGGATGCGGAAGATGCGCATGAGGCGCATGATGCGAAGCACTTGTCCTACCTTGCTCACCCGTCCCACCTTCTCGATATCATGCTCATGTTGGGAGCCCCGGCCCCGGGGCTGGTCATCGTCAGTAAAGCACTCAAGCAGCAGCTGCAGATAGAGGGGCAGGATGGCAATGAGGTCTACTGCGTTGAGGGCACTGCTGGCAAAGCGGCGCAGGTCTGGGGTAGAGACCAAGCGCAGCAGGTACTCCAGCGTGAAGAATGCAATGCACAAGGTCTCAACATGCTCCAAGACAGGCCGGCTATCCCCACTCTTCCAGTCTACCTGCTGCATCTCCTCTACTGTGTTGAGTGCTAGGGCCACCACGGAGATGAGCACGAAGAAGCTGGAGGCCACTGCCATCACTTTGGCAGTGACAGAGGAGAAGGGCTTCTCCATGAGGTTCCAGAGGCGCCAACGCTGGGGGCCGTAGTAGCGCATGTGGTGGAAGAGATGCTCGTTCTCCTCAGCCTCTGCCTGGGAGCGCAGCTCCCGCTGGACCTTCAGCTGCTCACTCAGCTCGTCCCGGCGCTCCTCGAAGCAAATGCGGCAGCAGCGGGGTGTGTATTTGAGACGCACGCCCCAGTAGCTCAGCTCCTCCAGGAAGCTACGGGGGCACAGCTCGTCCCGCACCCGCAGCACCCCCGAGGCATAGAAATTGTACACCAACTGGAAGACAGCCGGGTCCCGGTCAAAGAAATACTCATCGACCTGGGCAGTGTAGTCATCGCACAGGCCCAGCTGGCAACGACGGTCGGTGGAGGTAGCCAGGCGGCCCAGGCGAGTCTTGGGATAGATGGCCACTGCCTGGTAGGTGAGGCGGTAACTTTGGCCGCCAACATTGATGTTCAGCATGGATGAAGCAGATGCTGTGGCCGGGGCTCTATGGGAAAGAGAAGGGGAGCAAGGAATAAATGATGAGGCCTTGCTTTCTCCCTTAAATGCATCTTCATATGGCCATTTTTCTTGTTCTTTCTCTTCATCTTCCTCATCTTCATCATCCACGTAATAGTTGTAATTCCCCTCAGGTCCAAGTCGCAGCAGGTGCTGGGCGTTCAAGGGAGTGGTGGCAGACAAACCACTCCGGTTGTCTACATGAATGACTTCCTTATCCTTCCCCTTGCTGGGCTGCGGGAGGATGCTTGGTGCTTCCATCTCTCTGCCTTTATGTTTTAGGAAAGGAAACTCTTGCTGCCTGTTAAACTGCAACATAATATTATTCCTTGCTCTTCTCCCCTCTTTGCATTCACCCGATCAAACAGTTAATACCAGTCCTTTTCAACACTGCAAAAGCTGACAACCCGGTTTTCTTCTCTCTTTATCTCAGTAGTATCATGCACAGCAGTGGTTCTGCATATTTCTCCCTGCCAGCCACCACTCCAGTTGTTGTGAAAGCTCTGTGTGGGATATAGACACATGAAGACTGCTGTTGACCGTTTTAATCTTGCTGACAGCAAAGATCTGAGTGCTTAGAGGAAGGGATTGAAGGGCTATTATCCTGTTCAAACCTCATTTCCCTTAGGCTGTGACGTGAATGATTATGGATCCATAAATCTATGAAAAATCAGTAGGGGGGAAAAATCCCTGAAGTTTTATTGCTAATAAAATGCACACATTTTCCTATTTCAAGTACACATGGATTAAAAATAATCTCAAATAGAAATGTATGAGTGGCATAGAGAGAGAGAACATTACAGATTTCTTTCATCCTCATGAGCATAGCATGGCTTGGTTTCCTTTAATGAAAATAATGAATAATTGATACGTAGATAAAGGGTAGGAGCTCACTGGAGTAGCTCTTAAAATGTTTTCAAAAGGTGAGCAAATAAAAGTAATTTTATTTTATTCCGAGTTAGAATACCTCAATTTGGTTAAAAGCTGAGGAATGTTACAGTCTGTGCCTGAGGCTTTGGATGTGCTCTGGGACTGCAGGTCTAATGCTCTGCTGGGCTCAGTGGAAGCGAAGGGCAGGGGTGTGAAGGGGTTTCCAGCTTTAAAGTCGTCATGAGCTGCTGAGAAACAGCATAAAGTCACTCTTGTTTCTCTTGCAGATTGTGTTAGAGTAGTATAAAGCTGCAGTGGGTAACTAGCAGGACAGGAGAGACGCTTTCCCTGTGTTTGAATAGAGGTTTCATCTTCATCTCTGAGCTGGCACCAGCAATTCCTGTAACAATGAGCATCCCAAAGCCAGGTTACTGCGCCTTGTCACTGGGAGCACTTCAGATAAGCTGGAGCTCCTGGAAAGTGGGGGATACACTCAACAAAATATTGGTTCCTTGTGCATGCTCTTAGCATCTGACTTATAACTTCTAAGCAGCAGCTCATTATTCCACCTGTATCCAGGCTGGTGCCGGAAGGGACAAGGCACTGGAAAACTACTAGCTTTGGCAACTCCCTCGCTGGTCTGGAAGGCCTCCCATTTGCAATCCTGTAGCCTGCCTTCCACTTGCAGCTCCCTACCCTTCCACATAACCTGCTGGGACAGTGTATCCCAGAGCCCCTGCAGCAGTTTTTTCACTTTGTTGTCCTCAAGCTCCTGTTCTTCTGCACTGGTATCATGTTCTTGCACCTACAGACCCCAGTACTGTCATTTTGGTGGTGTCCCATGTGAAGCAATTGCTGTTGCTATCAGAATGTCTCCTTCTTTTTTCCTGTTTCCCTACCTCCAGCTGTAGCTTTTGTATTTATATTTACTAGTTCTTGATAAAATGGAGGCTGCCACAGCTGAGCATTTTGTAATACTTTTGTTCTCAGGCTGTACTCTTGTGAGTGGATCACAGCGAACTGTTCAAGGTTTCTTTGAGTCACACTGTTTAAGGCCTGAATTATTTGTAATTCATGTTTAACTCTGCTTGAAAGTGAATTTGTCTCCACTGCCTGTTCTCCTTCTTGATGTGAAAGATACAAGGTCCCTATTAATAGGGATTGTCAGTACCTCTTTGGAGATATCAACCTGCTTTTCAGCTTGCTTTGAGCATTAAACCATACCATGGTGGGCCCTTTGTATAGCAACCTTAATGCAAATTCATGTCCAGTTTCAAGGCTCTTTCTTTCTCCTAAGCAAACTAATTCAGACATAAGAAAAAGGGTAGTTTGCAATGCCATCATTTTAGTACCAAAAATTCTTGAATATTTCTTAATCAAGATCCAGGGTAGACTATAACCATATTCCTCATGCCAGCCTTTGCTATAGCATTTAATTTTGCTTTTTGTCAGGCTCCCTGGTCTCACTTCTGAGAAGTATACAGTAAGGCTTATTGCTCACTATTCGAGATCATTTCTTACACCATATTGCAGTAGCAGGAGCTTCTACAGGGTGAACTTCATGACTGTCAGGCACCAGCTCCTCATGCACATGGACTCAGGTCTTGGACATCATTACTAAGCAAAGCAAGGAAGATCACTAGCTTCTGTCTGCTCAGACTAATCTCTTTGACCTAAATATGCATGGAAACAGAGCTCTGGGGCACCTGCTGCACTCTGCTCAACCTTGTCTCTAACTGGCAAAATAGCTAAAATAAAATTGCTTCGTATATGTTCTTTATTTTGGGGTGGGAGTTGGTTCTGAGCTGCTAGATCCTCGGTCTAGATAGATAAGAAAAAGAAGTGACCAGAAAGGACCCAGTTTTTTCCCTTATCTACCTTATTCACTGTGCTGCTTTTCTTCATAAATGTCATTAGTAAGAATTGCACAACATCTCATATGGGGAAGAGCAGATTATGGGCTGTTTAAAGAGCTAGTTAGTAAAGTCTCTCGGGAATATTTTTTTTTCTAAGTTATTTGAGTTCAGATGTGCTTGTCCCTTTTCAAGAGCTGTCTTTTAAGAGTGCAGGAGCAGCCAAACACAATGTGTTGAAAGCCAAGTCAATGGGGCAGAAGATTGGCTTGGCTGAGCAGTGAACTTAGATGGAGAAGGAAGGTGTATGAACACTGGAAGTAAGGTGACATGGGAGGATGACAGAGGTGCTGCTCATCTCTGTGGAGAGAAAATTTGTGTGACCAAAACTCAGATAGAATTCAAGCTGTCCAGGACAAGCAGTGAAGGAAAGCAAGAAGAGTTTTTTGGTTTTATATGTTAATAGCAAAAAAAGGATCAGAGATAACATTGGTCCATTGCTTGATGAGGTTAAAATAGGATTGCAGACATGGCAGAGAATGATGCCACCTTCGCCTCTGTCTTCAACACCAACGGTGGGCTGGGATCCTTGGAGCCCAGTGTTGGAAGACTGCCACTTGGGGAATGATAGATTCCCAGGCAATCCTGAAATTGTTTGAGACTTGCTGTTTCAGTTGGATGCACACAGGTGTATGGGGCCAGATAGGATTCTTTCCATGAAAGAACTGGCTGATGTACTTGGCAGGCCCTCTCTCCATTATATTTCATTTGCCTTGTGAGTCTGGAGATGTCCCAGTCAGCTGGAACCTGTCAAAATTTGTCCCAGTTTTCAAGAAAGGTATGAAGAAAACTCTGGAAATCGTAGGCCTGTCATTTTCACTGCAGCACCTGGTAAAATTATAGAGAAGGTTTTTCTGGAAGTTACTGAAAAACATTTAAGAGACAATGCAGTCATTAGTCACAGACAGACAGGGGTTCAAAAGGGAAGAGTCCCATTTGACCAATTAAATTTTCTTTTATGTTGAAGTAACCCGTCTAGGTGACCAAGGGAAGCCAGTAGATGTGGATTGTTTTTTATTTCAGCAGGGCTTTTGGTACTGTCTGCCACAGTACCCTGCTGGATAAACTGCCTGGCACACAGCTAGTTGAGTCCATAATATGTTGTGGGAGCAACTGGCTGATGGGTCGGGCTCAAAGTGCTAAATGCTGTTACCTCAGGCTGTCAGCCAGGGACCAGAGGTTCCTCAGGGCTCCGTTTTAGGGCCAGTGCTCTATAATGTTTTCATAAATTATCTGGATGCAGGGATTAAATGCACATGAAGTAAGTGTGGTGATGATACTACACTAGGAAAAGTTGTGGACTCCCTTGAGGGTAGAGAGGCTCTGTAGAGAATTGTGGGTGGATTAGAGATTTGGGCAACTACCAACCATTAGAAATTAAACAAGATCAGTTGCAGGATTCTCCACCTGGGATGGGGTGATCCTGGAGGTACATGCAGACTGGAGGAAGAGAGGCTTGGGGAAAGAGATCTGGGGGTTTGGGTTGGTGACAAGTTGAACAAGAGTCAGCAGTGCCCTGGCAGCCAGGAGGGCCAACCCTGTCCTGGGGGGCATCAGGCACAGCATCACCAGCCGGGCAAGGGAGGGGATTGTCCCCTCTGCTCTGCACTGGGGCAGCCTCACCTCGAGTGCTGGGGGCAATTTTGGGTGTCACAGTATAAGGACATTGAACTGTTAGAGTGTCCAGAGGAGTGTGACCAAGATGGTGAAAGTCCTCAATAGCAAGTCTGAGGCCACTTGGTTTCCTCAGTTCAGAGAAGAGAAGGCTGAGGTGACCTCAGGGCAACCTACTACTTCCTGAAGGTGGGCAGTGGAGAGAGAGGTGCTGATCTCCTCTCCCTGGTGGCCAGTGATAGGACATGGGGAAATGCAATAAAGCTGCATCGGGGGAAGTTCAGACTGGACAGTAGGAAAAGGTTCTTGATGGAGATAGTGGTCAGTGACTGAATCATGCTCCCCAGGGAAGAGGTCACAGCCCCAAGACTGCCAGAATTCAAGGACTCTCTGGACAACACTCTTAGTCATATGGCTCCATTTCAGGTAGTCCTGCAAGGAGCAGGGATTTGGATTTAGTGATTCTTATGAATCCCTTCCAACTTGAGATATTGTATGATTCTATGAAGAAGGAATGTGAAAACTTAGCAGTCAATAACATTGGAGAATGCTGTCCAATCAACCAGACAGTGCTCTGGGTACCAGCTTCCTGAGAACAGGATTTTCACAAGAGAAAACTATAATTAAAATGGAAGACAGTCATGAGCAGATGAGTATTTGAAAGCCTTCATTTCTAGGAGTGCTGACTTTTCCAAGATAGGGGACTGCATAGTTGTAATGCTCTTTCACTGAGCAAATCAGCTTCAAAATAGAGTATATGTGCTTTGTCTTGGTTTAAAAATAAGACAATTTTAAAATTAAAATTACTTTAAAGAATTTATATGATCCTGTAAGGCCTCAGTGGATTAGTTCCTACCTCATGAGGAACTTTTCATAGATTAGTAGTTTTTTAAGGTCAGGAAAGGCCAGTAAGATCATTTTTTCTGACTTATTGAACAATAGCCCCAGAACTTCACTCAGTAATTTTGCCATTCTGCATGTTTCAAAGGGTCCAGCCAGGCTCTTTCCTTAACATCCAGTGACTTCTGAAGCTAAGTTGACCATGTGGAGAATACTGCTAATGGTGATTATTAACAATGTAATAATTAATTGTGTCCTGTTTATCATTTTAGAGCACTCAAGAAACATAATAGGGCTGAAGGTAGACTGACTGATTGCAGTGTCTGCTAAAACTCTAAGGGGTGACTCAGCGAGTAAGACAATTAAGATTCTGTTTTGTCTGCCTCTCCACATACCAATAATTTGTAAAGAGTGATTGTCAAAAAAAAAGAAAATAGAATAAAATTCTTTTTAATCCTGAGCTAGAGCTTTTCCAAGATACCAGATCTGCACAGAGCTGAAGCAACATTCACTGTCCACTCAGTTCAATTAGTTAGATTCAAATGCAAGCAGGTGAGCAAGAGGATCCTTTCTGCTCTGTAATTTCAGGTGTCTTTGCACCCTACCACCCTGGCAGAATTTCTCAGCCATCAGAATGCCATGCTGTTGCTAAACAAATGCTTGCCTGCTCATTGCTTACTCTATTTCTGCTTGTTTGGTGTTCCTTTTCCCTCACTTGCCAACCCTGCTGCCACAGCCACACAGACGATGCTTAGAAAAGATGAATAAATGGCAAGAGAGGGTAATTGAGGGGTGGGATAATCAGCATCACCCAGTTTACCTCTTCCTGCTTCCAGGGAAGAGCTCATGTGCCTGTGCAATCCCCTTCCTTTACACATCAGTGTTGCCTTCATCTGGGAAGGAAAAGACCACAGAGTGCCAGCTACAGACACAGACATGAGGCAGAGGGACAGACTGAGGCTGTCGTCTTGCCACCTGATTATTTAGTCTGTGTCACCTAGGGCAGCAGCACTGATGTATGTCCAAGGGCTGTACCAGCTGACTGCAGCAGCACACCAGAGACCCAGAGTCCAGCGACCCAGAATGACATGTGCTCCCACTGCTGTTGTGTATCAATGTGTCTCTCCTTGCTGGTATCTATTTCCACCTCTGACGCTCTATCTTACCACTTTCCTCTCCCAGTGACCTTCTGCTTACTGTTGTAAATTACAATGCTGTTAAACAGATAAACCCCCAGTATTTAGGTGCTTCAGCAAGTCAATGCATTACAGTAGCAAACACACATGAAAACGTGGCGCACACAAAAACGACAGTACCATATTCCTCTAGCTTAGTGAGTTCATAACCCTTTTGTTATAGATGGGATGTTGAAGAACAAAGCGATTTAACCTGGAAACAAGCAGGAGAAGAACAAACCAGTATTTTCTGTGTATTATATTGCTGGGCTTTCCACTGGGCCGTGCTTACTGTATGTGGTGGCTCATTCATAAACATCAGCAGCTCTTCAGACGCAGGCAACTGGTGGCAGCCCTGCAGCAAACACAAGCAAACAGAAAAAGCACACAACAGCAGCAGCAAGAAGAAATTTTCCTGAATGAGTGGGAATGAATGTCAACTATACGTAGAGAAATGGGAAACGTGCTGGAAGCAGAGACCAAATCATGACAGCAACACATTGCTACAGGTGTGGGAGGAGTGACTTGTGCAATCAACAGGCTTTATGTTTTCTGAGGATTACAGATTTGTGGGAATAAACACTTCTCTTGTTGACAGAGTCGCCAGTTTTGCTTTGAGAATCTTTTTCATACCACTGAAAGAGAAGTATTGATATGTTTATGCAGTGTTTCCACTTCCTCTCTCTCCCAGGAATTTACATTTCTGGGTTTTTTTGTTGGTTTTGCTGTTTCTTTGTATATGATAGAGGCACTTTTTCCTAGCAGCATGTAGTAATACAGTGCTTTTTTTTCAATGTGAGAGGACCTTGCAAAACAATAGTGCCACAATATCTATAAAAAATCTAAAAATCAACAGCAATAAAGTCACGAAATGGAAGCCACAGATGAAGGTGTGACCTGAAGAACAGCAGTCCCTCAAGCCCACACAGCCCTTCCTGGCACACTAAGCAGCATGACATGTATTCCCTTTTCATATTTCAGGATCACTGGTGGGCTGGACATCAATCTGTCCCATGAATTGCAAAGACCCTACTGAGTTTATAAACGGCATCATTCTGGCACTGTTCCGGTGTTCCAGTGTTCCAGTCACCACTTCCTTTTTACCTTGTTCACATCCCCACCCCTAGCAAGAACCAGCCACCTGGGACATAAATCTCAATGTGGCATATGTTTATGGTGATCCAAAAATCAGGATCTTGAAAAACAACAAACAAACAAAAAACACCAACCAACCAACCAACCAACTTTCCTCTGCCCCATCCCACCTTGCCCAGAAAAAAAAAAAAAGAAAAGAAAAAAGAGGTACATTTAAGCTTGGATTCCTTTGGTGGCATAATGGTGAGTTGGGTTGGACTCAGTTACAGAACAATATAATTGATACATGTGTCATGGCCTCTGGATAGAATTTTGTTTTGATTTTTGCATTCTGTCACACACTGTGCTGAAAACTGCTGGTTCTTTACTTCGACTTTACTGAAACCAGCAAGCAACAGGGAAAAAACCCAACTCATTCATGCCCTTTGCTTGTGACAGGATCACACAGACTTAGAAAGGACTTAATGCAAGGCATATACCCAGGAATAGTCTTTTCCAAGTTCTGTCCCTCAACAAACATATCCATTGTAATAACTTTTTCCATAGTTCCTTTTTGTTTCCTTGGGTGTAACTGCGCCTCCTGAGCCTTTCTTACACCAGCACTACTGGTGGTAGTAAACTAGCACAGCTTACTTTTCTCCTGAACACTTACCTGCTGCTTTGCAGCTGAATTACCTTTGTGTGCAGGTCTAATGCTATGCTACTTCCCAAATCTGAACAAAAAGCTTGGCATCTGCCAGATTCTCCACCTCAATGTACTCAGAGACATATCCAGCTTCACACCAGCATTACCTTTGAAGAGGGAAAAACGGTGCCACACTCCCTGAAATGAATTTTCTGACCCCATAATTTTAAGTCCATAATTCCTAGTGGGTTTTTAAAGGCTGTGCTGCTGTGAAATATTGTTTGCTTCATGCATATGCATGTCACACCTCTCCCTCTCCCTCTCCCTCTCCCTCTCCCTCTCCCT
>VXAD01005376.1:170749-211487 GCA_013399195.1 Dicrurus megarhynchus
TCCCTCTCTTTCTCCCTCTTCCTCTCGCTGTCAGTTTGGGACTGCAGCTGAATGGCCTCTGCTTTTCTGACATTTATTTCTTGCTTCCTTCTCCCTCCCTGTTATATCTGTGCTGCATTGCCTTGGTCCCACATGTCTGCCTGCTCTACAGCACCATCTCTTCCTATAAAATCAGTGACACAAGCATTCTTCTGAGTCAGATGTTTATATTCCTCATGAAGACTTCTCTGTCCACAGCATGCTTGAGGGCTCACCTCTCAGCTTCATTATGAGAGCTTAATATGCTCTATCATAATGAAGTTCAAAGAATACAAAGTGTATGCTTTTAGCATAACAATTGAAATGCTGCAAAATCATTAACGTTTCCTTATACACAAGAAAGGTTGGCTAAAAATAAACAAGCTGCTCCTTGAACTTTTCAGAGGAAATTAGATAACTTTGTGAAGTGGAAGAAAATATTTCAGTCATTACTGCAACGCTTAATTCAGAACTAATTGTGATTTTAAATTCTGGGGGATATTTTCCAAACACTAATACAGATTTATAATAAAGCTCTCTATCTGTAAAGCTGCATACCAAAGAACAAATCAGTTCAGGGGCAAAAAAAGCTTTTGCAAGCCTGGATTTTAGCCAGTTTTTGTGTATGGATGTTTGCATACACACATATTTTACGCATATGTGTAAAAATCTGTCAGCAAGATTGCTATCCTTAACCCAACCATGTGCCATTTGCAAACCACTTTAATGCAGTGAGAATTCTGGGCATGTCATGAATGCCCAGCTTAGTGATTTGGACAGGTTATCTTTTATTTTCCTGCTCTGGCCATATACTGCACTGCATTGGCTTGATTTATAGGCTAAATTTACTAGAGAAGAAGAATTCAATTCTCAACTCTGTACTTCTCTTTTCAATGCAACACAATACCCAAAACTTTTTTTCTTTGTTGTTCTTAGAAATTGCCACTGTTTGTACAGTGAACAAAGAGAAAAGATCTTTTTCTGATACTGCTTCTGTAGAAATAATGAATATACCTTTGAAAATATTCCTTTGATTTTGACTTCTGGTAAAAAACAAGTTAATTCCTTACCCTACCCTCAAAGGCTGGTAAGAGAAAGAAATATGTAGAGCTGCAAAACTGCTGAAGGTTTTCAAATGTGATGGAGTAACAAGTGCCTGTGGAAGCTAATCACTACCTTTGTCAAATACTACTTTAAAAATCGTCCTGAAAATTGGTTATTTTAGAAAACCCACTGTGCTCTGCTGTTTTAAAAAATGGTCACAAATCCCTATTTTGTAGTTATAAATGTTAATTTTGCTATAATGACAGGTTAGTTGTGAGATGCTTTATGTCAAACTGGAGTTGCAGTGTCATCTAACACCTCTGTACACAAGATGGTGTCTTGAGATTTGCTTGGAAGACAGTATTTAGAAAATATTCTGCAGAAACATGATGTCATTGCTATTGTGAATAACCATTGCAGAAATAAAGGATCTAGATAGCTTAAAAACAATATCAGCAGACTTGCAGTTTATCTCTCTAAGAAGCCTTAGAAGAGTAAAAGATATTAATGAAAGGTGATTCACAATAACATTAATTTGATCATGAGTGACTTCAGGGAATCAGAAGAAAAAGTCAGGCACAGGTGAGCTTTTCTCTGATGCAAGTGCAAGTGAGTGGCATAAGTGGTGAGACACGGTTGCCCAAATTATGTGGGATTCACTGCAGCTCAAACTGGGCTTGCTGAAGCTAATGTTCAACATGTAAGAGCATCCTGGTGTGAGGATGGCTTAGCACTAAGCTATCATGAGGGAAGAAGGGAGGGAAGCAGGAAAGGAGAGAGAGAGAAGGGAGGAAGAGAGGGAATGAGAGAGAGGAAGGAAGGAAGGAAGGAAGGAAGGAAGGAAGGAAGGAAGGAAGGAAGGAAGGAAGGAAGGAAAACATTTCCTAGAACAAGTTGGCACTGGGTGACCTGAGGCAGCAAAAAGAGGAATGAGAAATACAGTTGGGGAAGTTTACAGTTCATTCACAAATGAAGGAGATTTGGGAGAAACAACCCATACATGACCAACTGATAATAGCTAATGTAGGTTCACAGTGTAGCAAACAGTGATTTGCCTAAATTGTCAGCACCCCTGTTTGAAATCTATTTGAGGAGCTGGAAAGCACAGTAAAAGTGTAATTATGCTGCACGTTTAATTTTTTTGTATGGGTTTTGGTGCCGCTTACAGGACCACGGGGATGGAGTTAACAGCCAGGAGGTTCCTTCCAGCATGATCCTTGGCTTATGATTAGTCAGTCATTTGTGACGGGTCAGGCACACATGCTTGTGTGATATTTTCCTGCCTCAGAGACCATATGGTCCAATAGTCATTTTCCTGTCCTGTCACTCAGTGGTTTCATTAATACGTTCAAAACAGATTTCTTTCTCAGTAACTTGCTAAAATCCTCCACTAGGACAAGTGGATCCTGAAGGACAATTCTCTGTCACCATTCTGCTTCACTAACTGCATGAGGTTATGTCTTACTTCATTAACTGTCCTCCATCCAATGTTTTACTTTGTTACCAGCTTAATTCTGCACTGGCTCATCGCTGCAGTTTTTACATGTATCTTCACAGCAAATCTTGGCTCTGTGGGGTCAATGGGTTCAAAAATCTGCCAGACATAATTTAGCTATGAAAATTGTGGGATGCCATTGTAGGAGATAAGTGTGAAATGGTAGGGAGCACTGGCAGATCAGAAGGACCAGAGGAAGCAAGGAAAGAAGGAGACTTGATGTGAAAAAACACATGCATGTATTAATCTTTAAACATTTAATAGGAAGTCAGGCAGGGAAGGCAACAGGGAGACATCATACCAAATTGCTCTAAGACTCCAGAGGGTGATGAAGAGGGTGTTTAGGCACAGCATTCTTTTCCTTACACTTTCAATTTTTCAATGAAAAAAGAAATGATCCATTTTGTGATAGTTTACTACTCTATGGTGTAAAGGCAACAAGTTGCACTCAGGATTTTAGCTACTGCTGGGGGCAGTGTAAGCAAGCATACCACCACTAACACAAATGCATCACCCCCAGTTCTCTACTTTGAAGTAGAGAACAAGACTAGGAAGAAACATTGGATTGCTGTCTTTCCTGGTTGGACACAGTAAGGAAGCCTATACCTGGTGTAAGCCCAAGAGGCTGCTTGGGGTCTGTACACCAGGGGCAGAGTAGTGGAGGGCATCAGCACAGGAATGATAGTTTATGGCCGAGGGATACTGAGGTACTGAACACTGAAGAACACGGAAGATGATGAAGAAGCACCAAAACCCATCCTCGCTGAAGAACCCCAGGAAATACAAAAAGCAACGTAGTTAATCCAAAATTAATCAAGACTGGGGTTTACAGCAAGAGGTGAAGTAAATAATGCACATGTGGGAGAAGGCTTACAGTGGGAGCGAAATGGTTGTGATCCTGTGATAACCAGTAGTAGTCACAGCTCATCTGTCACCTTACCTTTTCTAGGACCATGGTGGGTTTTGTAGACCTTGAGGAGAAAGCCTAATTTTTAAAAGATGAGAGATACGTAAAGAGAAAGTTGCTCTCTGAATTTTTTTCCTAGTATTTGCTTTTCTGAACTTTCACAGAAGTGGCTGCCAGAGCTATTTTTATTGTTCTGGCTCATCCTCCATGTCTCTCCATTGAGATGAGCCAACATGTTCACACAGAGTCTGCTGGAAGCAAGACAGTGCATGGCAGTCATGGAGTATCACAGGGCAGCTCTGAACTTGCCACATATGCATGGGACTTCACATAAAGTTTTTCTTAGCATTAGATCACCATTTAGCACTGTTGGTTGAGGCGCTGACAGTTCAGATGTTCCCACTACTTTGCCTCTCTCCAACCCTCTTGCTCCTGTCTGCGGCTGGTGGCTGCAGCCTGTCCTGAAGCCTGTGCTGCTCCATTGCAAACAGTGCTTTGCATACATTTTGGGGGAATGCATGTTACCCCTTGGCTACCCTGAGAATAGGAAGGGACCTGGCATCCATTACAATGTCCTAGGTTGCTGTTTTCCTTGTGCTCAGAATAATGAACTGCAGTTTGTTTTGCCATGAACTATGCTTTAAGCTAAATCTTGATCTTAAATTAACCCAGCAATATATCTTTGGCTCATCGATTCCTTGCACTTTCTCTTTTTATTCTTTTTTTTCTTGTTTTCTTTTTCTTCGCAAATGTGAGCAATTGCATACCCATCCTAGGCTGGCGTAAGTCTGGAGGGACTAAACTGTAATGAGCACAGAAAAGACATTATAGCCAATTTAGTAAGTGAAGCAACACACAAGGAATACCATTTACTTGACTGCAGCCTTATTTATAAATTAAAGAAACATTCACACGTAATGGATTTAACCACAGATGGCATAAATCAGTCCACTTGATTTAAGTGTCCACTTGATTTAAGTATCCAAGTTAAAAGGATTGCAAGAGCAGAGGAGAACCTGCCTCACACTGTCGCCACTATCTTCCCCCCAGCAACATGGGACTGCAACCTTCTGCTTCCCAGGGAGCAGCACCATGGGTTCACCAACCCACACCCTGCCTGGAACGCTGTTTTCAGGTTGCTTTGGGGGGCTGTGGCCTAGCATGGGTGCCTTTATCCCCAGGTATCCCTCGGGATGGACAGGGATAGCTTGATCCCTTACTTGGTGCCAGGGGAGGACCATAGAATCATAAGCCAGGTTAGAATGGTGGAATGAGCTAACTAATTTAGGTGCTCTGTTAGGTTGTAATGGAAAGTAAGTGAGTTAAACTGGTCCTTGAGCCTCAGCTGAATTTCAAGCACTTAGAGTCCATCCTTGATTTGATTTAGGCAAGCTAAATCTGCACCCCCACATACTCAGCTGTGGTAGAAGAAGCAAGTCTTCTGCAAGCTTGATCCTCTGTCTGAAGAAATCAATGTAAATCATTGCTATTTTGTGCATACCAGAAGGGAATGCTGCTTTACCTGCAGTTCTAACAAGTTATAGTGATGAAGAATCTGGGATGATGGATTTTTAGTCCATTTGGGATGAACTGATGCCTTCTTACCCAGACAGTGTAAGACTTAAGAAATGCATACTAAGACATACATTAATAGATGCTAATAGGTCACTGACAAAGAAGTCCCTTTTTAGCCTTTTGTCTCTGCAAGCTTCCAGTGGAGTTCCACCTCAAAAGACAATTATAGAAAAAAACTTCCAGTGGAGAAAGCATTTAAGCATTCAGCATTGCATGTTGTCTCTAGTTTGAAGTGAGTACTACACGCTCAGACTGCAGATGCAGCACCCTGGGAGCTGTAGAGGGCCCTTGCGTGAGCAATGCAAGCAGGATCTGATGGCTCGTGCATGCTGATAATGATGACTAACAAACAAAGAGGGGTTTCGTGGGTTTTTTTCCATTTGTTGTGACTGGATGCCATGGTGATGGGAAGTATAAATAGGCAGGGGGTTTAGATGGATAGAAACATTGGTTCTTTATGGCATAAAATATCAGTCCAGCTGAGAAATTGTCTGCACTTCAGCATAATGCTTGCACCGCATATTTATCTACCCATGAGATCAAAATCTCACTTTTTATGAACCAGACTTGGTCTCCTGGGGAGGAGTAATACCTTGGGGTTTTAAAGCATTTCCAGAGACAACACCATAATGTCAGAACCCCAACATATTTTGGGAAGGAAGGATCTCCTAAGAGACTTTAAGGATAAAATTTTCCTTAGAGTAGTTTGGAACTGCAAGGTTTGGGGATTTACTGACAGAATCTCAGCAAAGTGCTAGATAGAAATATTACACTTGTCATTTTTCATCAGTAATGTCCTAAAGGGAAATTCCATTTATCAGGCCTGTTCACAGGAGAGTTTACGTCCTGTCTAAGGAACCAAAAAAAAAAAAGGGGTTGTTTCTCTATTGTAATTTGTTGTGTTCACTGTAAACTTAAATTGTATTAATTTTTTACTGTGTTTCTGGGAGCTGGAGTACCTTAGGTAATTAATTACCCTGGTGTTATTGCTGCTCTCTGTGTGCTAAGTATAATACTCGGTATGCTGATGAGACCAGACAGAGCCTTGCTCCCTGCCTTAGTGAATTCAGCAAGCCGATTAAAATGCAAGAGCTTGCAGCGTCCCCAGCCAGTATGTGAAAGCACATCTGTAGGTGTGGATAGGTAGGAAACAGACAGCTTTGGACATGACTTGGCACGGTTCAGTTGAGGGACAGGTCTGTGTGTTGGTGATGCAGCTGAGCAAAGGCTGAGCCAGGTCACTGGGTGCGAGCATACCAAGCTCAGAAATCGAAATTGCTCTGTTACTAATCCCCTCCTGTCAGCTTCTGTGGAGAAATGCATAGCCCCAAGCTGTGGCCTTCCCTGGTTAACCTTCCCCCAGCTCTGTATGCTGAGCGTGACACCATATGGTATGGTGTATCCCTGTGGTCAGTTGGGGTCAGCTGTCCTTCTGCATGCCCAGACTGCTCTCTGATGGCATGGGGTGAAGAGCAGAAAAGGCCTTGACTCTGTGTAAACGCTGTTCAGCAATAATGAAAATATCTCCATTTTATCAACACAGTTTTCAGCAAAAATCCAAACTACAGGCCCATGCTAGCTGCTGTGAAGAAAAGCAACTCTAGTCCAGCCAAAACCAGATCATCTGTGAAGCCCCTCACACAATGACACTGTGAATGCCAAAGTTTTTATGGCTCACAAATGAGACTAGATGAATTCTTAGAATCAAACATGAAGGACTGTTGTGAAGGAAGACAACCTCATTTAAGTGACAGAGTATTCTGTTGAAGTGTTCTGTCAAAGTATCACTGTATGATGTCCTTAAATTCTCCCGAGGCACCCACAGATGGCTACTGCCAGGGAGCAGACAGAGATAGATCTCTGATATGCCCTGGCACAACGGGTATTTTCTCCTCATGTGATGACCTTGTCCATCTGCTGTAACTCTTGTCTGTAATCTGCCCACTGACAGGAAGTTATGAGGGCAGAAAAGTCTTGGTGTTCTGTATTTATAAAATCAAGGGAACTTGATTAAGTGTTTGGAATTCCTGGGTATACAAATACAATAGCAGATAACAATGGTGAGAGAAATGATAAGTGGATACGTGTTGCAGCACACACACTCTTTTGTAGTTGGTGCTCATACAGTGGTGCCAGCTCCATTTCTGCCTAAATACTTTCAAATGTACAGTATGCTGTGGTCCCGCACTCAGCAATGGTGTTCCATGAGGTGTTTTAAAGGATTAGTTTAAACAGAAGGCAGAGCATATTCCTCTTCTAAGCCTGCAGAATTTAATTTTTTCCTAGGGCTGGTAATCTGCTGCTACTGCCATTGGTTGAGAAATGGTAAGGGAAACCCTTTGCCTTTGCCTTTGCCTTTGCCTGATAAATCTGATTTATATGCAAGGGTTGCTCCTTGGATCAGAGGGGATGTTTTGCAGGCACATCTGGAATCAGAACTACAGAATGTAATTGTGATAATGTGACTTGTCCTTCTTACAGCATTTTTCACCTGTTTCATTGAGAACACAGTTCTCCTAAATGGTTTTAAAACACCAAAGTGACTGGGTGAAACATCTCCTCGTGTGTAAAACCTAAACCATGCAGCGGTCCAGAAAAACGAAGCACAGTGCCTTGCATTATCCTACTGCACCATCCTGTCAGTTGCTGTGTGTACCACCAATTCAACAGCCAAGCTGAGGTAACCTCGTAGGAGCTGGCTATCATGAGGCTCCATATGGTCCTTCCTCCTTCTTGCAGCACATAACCTAAATATGTAACAACTCATTCACCATCATACTGAGAATCTGTTACTAGAGTGACACGATTGCTGGGGAAACAAAAGGCAGTTTGGGGACTTTTGCATAATGTTCCCCTCTGAATTTCAGGCTCTCAAAAAAAGAAAAGGTTTTATTTCAGCATGTCTCATGGTATGAAATAAGTAATTCACAGGAGGATGTGCCTTCATCACTCTACACTTGAAAAATAACAGAGGCCACTCTTCAGGAAAGAAATTTTCTCTTGTGGAATGAGACAGTTCATCAGCCTTCCCTCCTGCCATAAGGTCATCTTTATCCACTGAATGCTATTAAATAGCATAAAATAATCTTCAGATTTTTTGGCTGATGAGATACAGGAGAAAAGGAAGAAGGCATTTCAAAAAGCAAAACTGAAAAAAAGTAGAGGGATCATTGCCTCCCACCGCAGGTGCACACTTGTCATTTGTGTGCCTCAGGGTAAGAGGGAGTCAGAAGTGCTTTCAATTTACTGTGTTTGATTTCACTTCTGAGAGTAACAATCTGTTCAGGGACTCAAACTGTGACTCTGGAAGTATGTCAGATTTTGGGTTTGCATTCATGAAAGATTTGGAGAAGAGAACAATACAGTACTCATCCTATCAGTGTACTCACAATAGTCTGCTACAATTGTCTGTTTGGCATAGGATTTCGAATGCAGCAATTCTTGAGGTAAAATGTTTCACGAACAATTAATTTACTTGGGCCAAAATGTGACGTTCCTAATGTAACTTGGAATCAGGAGAGTGGATAATGACAGGGCCTGCAGGGCATAAGATAACCTGAAGAATCTTTATGGCTGGTATAGCGCTGAGCAATCTTCAGACAAATCATTAAAGATGAATGATAAACTGGTTGAAAAGAACAAGGATTCCAGTAAATGTTGATGTATCAGCCAGAGGAGTTCAGGTGACATCTTTCCCTCAAGTATCCTGTCATTTAAGAAAGGATATTTTTGGCTGTGAATCGCAGAATCATTTAGGTTGGAAAAGACCTCTAAGGGCAAGTCTAACCTTTGACTGATTAGGTCCTTGTCTACTGGCAGGTGGAAAGTCCTTGAAAGTGCATACATATTTTTAACTCCCTTGAGAACTGGATGGATATGCAGAATTTGACATTACCAGGCTTTCTTCATCTGCAGCATCCAAGTTTGAATCAACAGTTCCATAGACAACAGGTTAGTACAGGAATTAAAACACCCTTTACAGCCTTTTCCTCTCAGGGCAGCTAAATGACTGAGAGTTGTTCAATCTGGTTTCTGTGAGGTGTAAAAATATGATGCCATTAGATCTCATTAATGAGCTGCTGAGAGCCACACTCCACAGTAACCAACATCTCCATTTTCCCAGGCAGTAAATCAGCACTACTCCATTAAGTTTAGAGGGCTCCAGATAATTTATACCAACTGAGGATATCATGCTGTAAACTTAGGCTCCCACAGTGTACGGGTTGCTTCATTCATCACAGAATCACAGCTGTCTCCAGCTGGCAGAGAGCACCTATTCAGATCCTTAACACTGCACAATAAAGCACAGTAAAGCAGGAAATGAGTAAGAACATGAGGCCCTTGTGGGATTGTATGGTGCATGTACATTTTCTGAACACCCTACGGCCTTTGGTCAGGGTGCTCATGATTCAGCCACTGTGCTTGGGGGTGGGGTAAAAGAGATTAAAATCTCTGTAGGATCTGAAGTTATATATAATGCATGATATATTTAACATAATTATAGGACAGTAGATACTATGCTAGCACATTTATACAGTTTTTGAAATCTGTCAGAAGTTTAGCATAGAGTATGAAAGATTTTAAAATGCAATATTACAACATTTTTGGCTGTTGTAAACCTGAAATGGAGGATCATATTAAACCTGCAGCTGAATGAGAAAGTATTTCTCATTGGGCTGTTTGTTCTCCTGTAGCTTTTTCAGAGTAATTTAGTTATGCTCAGAAGAGAAACAAGGAATAATTCCGAATTTATATAAATAACAATTATTTCTACTGAATTAGGGCATTTCTACCTTAGATAGTAGATTTTTCTACTTTCTAGCTTTTAGTGGGACTCCTGCTTTTAAGATCAGCAGCTCTACCCTGAAGGACAAAGCCTTAATGGAATTTAGAAGTCTTTGTATAGAACATTTAAACATCTGTGAAAGAATACAAATATACACATTGGCAAACCAAAAATTGTCTTTTTCTTCCACTCTGCCTAAGTTTCAGAAACCAGTTCCTAACAGAGCTGTTGATACTTCTGTACCCATTCTCAGCTTTCCAGAAGAGCTGGTAACTGCTGCTTTGGTCATCTGTGAGAACAGGGAGGTACTACCTGGATGGGAGGCACTGTAAGTAGGCAAAAAAATTAATAAACTGTGTCTCTTTGGCCATGTCCTTGGTATTGGTTACATAGAATACATATAACCCAACTATTGGGTTATATGTATTCTATGTAACTATTTAGTTAAGAGAATAAAGAAAGTTTCAGGCTGTGAGGAGGAAAGAACTATTTCTTTCACTCTTTTTTTTTTTTTAAAGGCAGCAACAGAAAAAAGTTGTCCAGTTTTTGAAGAGTTTTGAAGGCTGAGATTTGTGAGAGGAAAAAGAGGTGTATCCTGACAAAGGGGTGGGGAGGGTGTAAGGCATATCTACATGTGGAGCTCCTACTAGGCAGTTTTTTGAAGAATGAAAAAGTGGAGTGGTTGGTATCTACAAAACCAAGGTTTTCGACAGAGGGACTAAAAGCATTTCACAGATGATGTAGCAGGGAAGACAGAAAACTTACAAGGAATAATGGAACAAAAATAATCCATTAAGAAAATACTATGTGGCATACAGCATCTGTGACCTTAGTATATCCCCCGGAAGCTTAGCAACAAATCTCAGGCTCTTAAGTCTAACACCAGTTGGCGGACAGTCCTCAAGGGGCAAATCTATTCTGAGCTCCAGAGATTCCATCACAAAAGGAAAGAGGGGATCTTGCTGCATCTGCAGGTAGATTCCCTGCTTGAACAGCAGATGATCGTGAGACACATTCTTAGTCGTTCGCTCATTACCAGTTCTGTTCATTAAACTACAGCTGCATCAATACAAATATGGAAAATGCATTATTTGATTGTGCTATGGACTCTTTCGGCCTGGTGCTGAAAAATTATTTTCCAGCTTTAGTTTCTGATGATTCTTTCAATACTGTGACCGCTTTGGTTCCCATTTTGCCTGTTATATTTTGACCAAAAGTATGCTAACCTGTGGACCCTTTAAAAATTACCAGAAGTCTGCAAAACTGCAAGGGCACTATTGTCATGTTTTTTGTTGGGGGAAAGCAGCTTGGGGAAACCCTAACACGGATACCCAGCTCTCCCCTCCCCTCCTGTTTCGGGAGGAAGTATTTTAATATTGCTCAGGGCTCTGGTGTTTGGAATGGTGCCTGAAGGCTTCACTTTGTGGCTCTAAGGATTGTGATACGCAGTTCAGTTAACAGATCTAATCCTGAGCACGGAAAACATGACTATTATGATAATGAAAAAAGCATTTTTTTCAAGAATGTTATGACTGTATATTTTACCTGAATGTTATTTTTTATATTACACTATGTTCCCAAAGGACTAGAAATTCTTTAGGGTAGGATCACTTTTCCTGTTTCTATTCATTATTTAGTACAATGCAGCCCCTACTGTTACAGTGGATTTGGGTTATGCTAAAATGTTAATAACATTAAAATAAAGGTGATATATTCATTTTCCACGCTATTGTGCAATAAGTTGCGCACTCAGTTGTCTACACCTCCTAACTACCTAATTGCTGATTTCTGTCTTGGAGTGAGCCTCTTCAAACCTAGAGACTTCAGATATGCCCCAAATAAAAATGTAGAGTGGCCAGACAGCACACAGCAATATTAAAGTGATAGGTGACAAAACACCAAACATTTTTATTGAGGCATATTGTAATGATTGATGCTGAATTGGATAGGAAAAGCAACTGTGCCCTGCTACAAAATTCTCAGTGATATAACTTCATTTTGTATTAAGAGGAATTTCAGTGTGATTTCTCAGCTCATATTGAGATTTTCTCTACTTGCTGTGGGAGTAAAAGGTGTACTCTGACCCTGGTCACTGCGACAGGAATTCCCTGCTGGCTTGCCCTCTGCATAACTTTGTCAAATGTGAATTGCTCATGTAAGAACTCCCATTCAGGAACTGTTTGGACATGTTATTGAGTCTAATTAAAGCATAAAAGGACTGGCAAGACAGGGAAATGAATGAGAGGAAAAAGTACATCCTGTGTTTCCCAGTTCTCTCTTAGCTGTTAGTAGGAATGGAAATGGCTGCTGGCTCTTCAGTGATTAGACAGTACCCCAAACAGACAGACTGTACAAGTTCTTTTTTAGGTTGTATCACTAAAGCAGATCTATCCTGACTCATGATATTAGCACCTAAGATTTCATGCAGCCACTGGTGCTCAGATTCTCGCTGCTGTTTCTACAGTTTGAACCATGCAGCTCAACCCCCATTCCTGGTGCCCAGTTCTGCTTCCCTTGCAGACAGACAAGAGTGTGTGAAGGCACTGGGCTTTGCCTTTCCGAGGCTACAGGTGCTGGAGACGAGGCACAGATTACCAAATA
This sequence comes from Dicrurus megarhynchus, assembly GCA_013399195.1. Lineage (NCBI taxonomy): Eukaryota > Metazoa > Chordata > Aves > Passeriformes > Dicruridae > Dicrurus > Dicrurus megarhynchus. The sequence continues at coordinate 183,176 of VXAD01005376.1, forward strand.
TTATTTATTATTATATTTACAAGGCAACAAAAGGCTAAACTGTCAATGCTACACAAGAAAGTCTGATAGTTATATAGATAAATCAGATTGATTGAGTTCTGTGAGAAAGATAGATATTGACTTCAGCTATATAAATATGTGGTAGGCAAAATGGCTAAATAACTTTAAAAATAGCTCTGTACAAATGCTGTATAGTCTTCCTTTGCTTTCTTTGACAGCCACAGGCTGTGACCTTAGACTAAGAGTCAATCATAACATTCTTTGGGACCCCAGATGTTCTTGCATGTGAGGCATACATAAAATTAAGTTTCAAGAGTAGAAGAATTGCTAGTGATCAGCTTTTGCATTGTAATAGCAGCTGGATGAAACTCAGCTAAGGAACAGGAGCTCACTGTGCTTTCTAAACATTTGTAAACCTTTGGTGAGGGATACTTTTCAGTTCTATATGTAAATAGCTGCAAAACTATGATCTGCAGAGGAGGATGAACAATTTAGATTGCTTGATATAAGCTTTGCAATCTCTTTTCCTGTTTTCTGCTCTATAGTCAATTGTGGAGTAAAAAATGTTATTATTGCTACTATTGTGGTTTGGTAATCACTGTGAAAAAACAAGTCAGCAGCATAATTTCTTTTATTTGTGATGGTGCTTCAACACTCCAGCATTCACCAGAAGGTGCAATAATGGGCACTGACAGCAGAGATCCTGAAGATTTGGCTGCCAAATCACATCACTGGAGTGATGAGATGAAGTTTACAACAGAGGAAATAACTACTTTTTGCAGCTACAATTTGGAGGGTTCTTTTACCAGTCTTATATTTTCTTGGTAGAAAAATGTCTTTTTAGACGAGAAATTATAGCCTGCAGAAAACATCTGCTAGTAAGTTGATTAATTAAAGACTACATTCCCTGAAAGCAACTGTCGTGTCAATCAGACTGGAAATAAGAGAATATGGAAAGTATGGCTGAAAGTCTGGGGGATATAATAGATGGTAGATATAATTGATGGTAGTAAAGGTTTCTGAGAGGCCTGAACCTACTTGAACAAGCCATGGTGTAGCAATAGGCCAAAAAAATTGGAGGCGCTTCATTCTTAGTAACCCGAGGAAGTTTACTTCATTAAGACACGAATGGCGTAAAAACTATCCTGGGTGTACAAACGTGTAATTTTCCCCAGTCAACTGCCTGCCAGATAGAAAGACAGACACCAAAGGCAGGTGTGTTACATCCCCTTGCTAAGTGTAACATTCCCTGGGTCTCCTTGAAAGAGCCATGGCAGAGGTTTTAAACCTTGCCTCTTGTACTGTGCTTTCTCACGTAACCTCTAGGGACTGCTGCTTTTCTCCAGGCAGAAGGGAGAAACCCAAGTGCCATTCCCAGGCCCCCTGCCTGCAGGTGGAAGCAGCAGGAGAGCCCTCAGCCCCACAGGGAGGTCCCATGGTGGAGCATCTCCTGCCTCTACCTTGAAGTGGGCCAAGCTCCAAGCCCTTACTACACCTAGTCAATATGCCAGGACTGGTTTAGGGGAACCTAATAAGTCACTTGAAATTGCACTTGCTGCATGGAATCAGCCATGAGGATCTGTGTTTCGCACCTTCTTGGGCACCAAGTCGCAGAGTGTGATGCCAACACAGCCAATGCTGCCATTGTGCTTGTGTCTTTAGCAGCATGCTTGGATGGTTGTTCAGGAATCGCAATTTTTCACCAGGTGTCTTGGTAATTAAGAAATAATAATGCTGGAAGATTTATGGCTCATGAGGTCAATAATAGTTGCAATCCCTTTTCAGACCTTTCCCAGGCTGCTGCTGAAGGGGTGAGGGCCACTGAAACTCCAAAACAAGTTGTGTGTAGTCAATACTGCGGTGAGCCATAAACCTGCATGTTCTCTCTAACCTTTCTCTCACGATAGTTTATTGGATTCTTTCTGTCTATTTGGTTTTTTCTGTCAGTAATTAGGTGGATAAATGGTTTAGTGTGTGGAAACCCCTCACACACTTTCCCACCTGTCAGGAGATACCCACCCTACTCTGTGAGGAGGAAAGTGCCTCCTTGAGGGATTCAAATTTGCAGTAGCAAAACAGCTCATAGACCTTCTGCTTCAAGGTCCTATTTGCCATCTCTGAATTCCGTGAGGTGGAAACTGAGTGCAGAGCCTGTTTTTTTTATTCAGCTTAATGGTACAGTATTTGGCCTCCATCAGTACCAGTTACAGGACCCAAACCCCTTTTGTTAAAAAAGTAAGATCTCAGTTTAGTAACATGACCCCCTTTCAGCTTGTCTAAGAAAGATATGTAATCACAAGAGACTTGAGCTGGTACAGAACAAGTGCTTGAAAATGAGCCTACAAATATAGGAACAACGGTCCTATTTTAATTCAATAAAACAATAACTTATTATTTAACTTATTATCTTTAAAACATAATCTAAAATTAAAATAGTATAAACCAAAATAAGATTGTCTCCTTATTACAAGTAACTCTTGGTGAATCCTATGCCATAGAAACAAATGTTTATTTAAATCACAGAGAAGAACGCAGCATATTATTTTCTATATGCATAAAATATGTTTGTACACATGGTCTGTGATGAAAAATGTGTTGAAAATGGTCTAACAAGGCTATATCCTCGGATGCAGAATTAAGCCTACAGATTAATACTCGAATGTAAGAGCTAGTAGCTCAGAGGAATTATTTCAGGCTGCCCCATAGCTAAGGTACAGCTCTGAGCCTGGGAAAAGCCATTAACATGAAAGACAATGGAAATGCTAAACTAGGAATTTATTATCTCCTGATTTTCTTTCCCCTCTTTCTTAAGACTGAAAACAGAATATTAATGCAATATAGGAGAACAAATTGAAAGAGGCCAGATAGAAAAACCTATTTCCAGCTGTTTCAACAACACTAATTTACTTACTTGTCTGCTTGGCTCCCCTTAAATGGAACCCTCAGCATTACTTTTGAGCGTGACATAACCACGGTCTGTGTGTGTGTGTGTATGTGTGCATGTGCACGTGGAGAGGGCACATTTTGGCAGCAGTATCACACTGCAATTTCTTGATTTTTTTGGCAGCTGGAGCATAACATTGCCTTTTAAGTAGATTTTCTTGCATTTAATTTGTTAGATTAGCATAACTAAAATGGTGGTCATAGGCCAGGAAAACATTGTGTCTCTGTCTTCTTTTCTTTATTGGCTTGCCCTCTGACAGTATTATATTTCACTGTCTGCCAGCTGGGTGACAGACTGCCTGATGAAAATTTATCATGTTGCCCTCCATGGTGGACACAACATGAGGTGTCATGAGGAAAGTATCCATGATGTCATAGTTTTAGATTATGGTAGATATACAGCACAAAAAAATAAAAGCTATAAATAAGCTATTTCTCTGTGCAAATTTCCTTGCTCCTGCTGGTGGCTGATGTTGTTATATTTATTAATTTTCTTCCATTAAAACATATTACTCTGTTACGTACCAAAAATTAAATAATATTCTTTTCTTAAATCAGTAATTTCCTCTGTTTCATAGGTCTTCATATTCAAGTATAGGGTTTTTTTTTTTGGAAACCCTGAACTAACATGGTTCTTTCTGCTTGTTAAATAGACATATCACCCAAATCAGTTCATGTTTCACAATACTACTGGATCTACATGTGCATCTGAATACATCAGAAGATAAAATGTTGCTTCCAATGATTTTTTTAGTTTTTTTTCTTTTTTTAAGTAACACAGATAATTCTATCCGTTTAAACATTTAAACCTATGAAGATGTCCTTTTTCACTCAGGGCAGTCTGACTCTTAGAATGTCACTATTGAAATATGTCATATATGTTTTCTTCAAATAATTTCAAGTAAGATAATTCCTTCTGGCATTTGACACCATGAGGTAAAAATAGATTTCTCAACTCAAAAAACTGAAACTGAAAACTCTCGTTTCTTAAAGGCAGATCAAAATTATCCTTGAAGAAAAGGGATATTCTAAACTCAGGGTGTGTCCTTAAAGCTCCATTGGTTTCTTAAGCTGGTAAAATTGTGGCAAACCCTATAGACTCAAAAAAATTAAATTGTTATGCAATAAATATACACTCCAGACCTTTACAGCATCACAGACATTTTCCCCTTGTGCAAAGCCTGCTGTTTCCTGCACAGAGCAGTCAACAAGCTACCTGACAACTGAGATAGAAGATTATTGCTGTAAAATTTAACCAATTCATCTCAGTAATATCTTCATTATCACTACCATCTAGGCTATTCTGATCCTGGAGATTTTTCTCCTATAAAATATGTCATGCTGAACTTAGTTGACTGATACTTTCAGGCTGTTGCTTTGGCTATAAAGCTGCTCCTTTGAGGAAACCAGGTTTCAGTCCCAGGGTTCCAGCTTCTTGTGGATGTTTGAGGAAGGACTGTGCTCGGATTCCACATGATCATATCTCATACATAGGGTCTCAGACACAGAAAATTACATTCTTATACTGTTATAATGGAAACGATATTTAACTCTGAAGCAGTAACCAATAAAAAAAAATCCTAATACATGTTTGTTTGTTTTTTTTTAATCCGTGCCATTCCTTTTCCCCCTTTATCAAAGCTAATAATTTTGTTTCGATTTTGTTGAAAACAGGGTAGACTTTTATAAACATTCAGAAAAAAAAAATGGTTCCACCTAATGTGTGCACAATGCTGCACCTAATATCAATTGTTTCGATTGTTATGTCTGGGTACAGTCAGGTATATATCTCAGTATGGGCCTCTCCTTTAGTTGCATGAAGGGAATTTTAATTAATTGTAGTAAGGATGGGAACGACAATATGGCAAAATTTGCAGCTTGTTTTACATCAAACAAGCTATTCTGTTTTGCCTCTTGTATAATCTATTGTTTATACACAAAAGATAAAAAAAAAGCTGGTCAAGGGTTTAGTGCTGTTCAACTACCACTTGGCATGCCCATTAAATTACTGCACAAAGCAGACAACAATGCAGATTCAAGCCCTGAGTCTTGTGTTAACTTGACTGTATAAATGGGTCTCCAAGTTTAAAAACAGTTGAACAAAGGAGCCACCATGGAGTGATGAAGATTTATTTGGGTGCTGGAGTGCACAGCTGCTGCAGGGAGGAGGGGGAGAGACAGCACACATCCTCAGGGCTCGCCTGTGCTTGGCACAGGTCCCAGCTGCGAGGGAAGGAACTGAGCAACTGTACAACCTTTGTGCTCCTTCGCTTCTTCAGGGGTGTCCCAACCCCCCAGCACAAGCAGGATCAGTCCCACATGGGACCACACAGCAAAGGCTCTGCCAGCCTGCAACAGTGCCGTGCTTAAGTGTGATCTCTGGCCACATCACAATCCAAATTTGCTCAGTTTTCCTGCAGGCACATCTGTGCTTCATTTTTTGTTACTGCAGAAGGATAGAAGCCAGGTGGGGAGTGGTCTGCCAGCTTACCACTGAAATTTATTTCTTCAGCACACTAACTTGAATGTTCAGCACTGTTTGCAGAGCAGAAAAAAAAAAAAAAAAAAAAAAGCATTTGATTGCTTTGATATCATCAGCAATACAGGGGTGACATAGCCTCCAGCAGAAAGATGTCTCTCTTCCTACATTACTGACTCTGATATCTTGCTTCCTGTGTAACTGATTATCCCAGACTGCTCATGTTTGCTAATGACTTCAGGAATCTGTTGAGAAGGAAGATCAGCACTGTACAAACTAACAATGAAAGTATCATGAGGCAATATTAACACAGAAATGAAACATTTCTTTTAGACTGTTTTAAAAAAGACCAATTGCAGTGGAAAAATGCCTACTTCCAGGCAGCAGGCAGTGCAGATTTGGAACTAAAACAGGCAAAGTCATTCACTTGTTCTGTACTACAGCTTTAGCAAAGATCTAAAAAATTACTAATTTTTTTTTTTAATGGCACCAGGCAGTTTTCTAAATAGCACATTTTATTCAACTGTCCTCCTTTAATGCAGTAAAGGATGGGCAGATTGGTGCAGTACATCCAGCTTCTATGCCAGTCCTCTGTCTTAAAGACAAAATGGTATGGTGATACAAGATGGGTTAAGTTGATTTTTATTTTTTGTCTTTGGGATGAATAAGCTAATCAGCCCAAGACACTTTCCTTTTTCTTCCCTTTAACTTACACATTTGATAAATTCTCCACTTCTTTGGGACATAGATGGTTTAGCACTACCAGAATGTAAATGTCACAATCACAGCAGTGTATCATAATTTTGTCAAGTTTAGGAGAAATACTGATTTAAAAAATATTCTTAGTGGCATAGTCCTATAAAACTGAATAGAAACATCTGAAGGTAAGCAACACTACATCCTTAAGGCCTTTTCTCACACTATTAGCTTGATGCTTTTGAAAATGTATTTATGCTGTTAATTCATGACCAGTACAGTAGGCACATGTATGAGACTTCCAAACAACATAAAGTAAATCCAGATTACTGTTGAACTTCCCGCGTAACCTGAACATATGAACAGTATGAGTCTTGGAGCTACTGACTGAGGCTGTGAGTTAACCAAAAAAATCAGTCTTAAGCATGTCAACATATAAGGCTCACTCAGTCAGGTCCTGAAATACATTTATTTTCATTGAAAGCATTATGCTAGTTGCGCCAAAGAACTCACTCTTACTCTGATGGCTGACATCTGCATTTGGGTCCAACTCTCTTTTCAAAGAACAATGCCTTGTTTTGTGTCCTTGTACCACAAAGCGTTGTCAACTCATTGCTAAAAGAAACTAGCATCATAAAGCTATGTTAATCAAAACTGAGTAATAAAGTCTGATCTAAGTTGCAAACTCAAAACTTGCCCAGACAAGCAACCTGATTGACTTAGAAAGGAGCCCTGCTCTGAGCGGTAGCCTGTACAAAATGACCTCCAAGGATTTTTCCATGGCCATTTGAAATCTAGTTAATGACACAATATTTGGTGCTTACTCTGTTTCTTTCAACATGCTGTTTGCATCTCAGACTAGTGCAGTATGTCTTGCAGAATGAACATCCACACAGTTTATGTGGTTGGATTAAACTTCATATATATGTAATTTCTGTTTTCTCTCTCCTTTAGCACAGCATATTTAATGCAAAATCTTACAATTAACAGAGAAGTAAATGTCCTTATGGTGCACGTCTGTGGTTTAGGAAGGGTACTCCCCAATGCAGTGTCCCCACTGAGACCCCAAACCACACTGCCACTCACTCACTCCCCGCCTTCCCCCCTCCCCTCCTGCTTCCCACTCCAGCAGGATGGAGAGGAGAATCAGAGGCACAAAAGGTGAAAATCATGGGCTGAGGTAAGAACAATTTACTGGAAACAGCAATGAGATAAGAAAATGAACAGTAACTAAAATGATATTAATAACAAAATGTGTAAGACAAAGAGACAATTTACATGGAAAGCCCATGAGGAATCCCGACCAGCTCTTCCCCACCATGCTTTCTCCCAACCAGAAACCTCACCCTTCTTAGAGGCAAGAGTCCCTTTGCCTGCCCCTGGCCGTGATCTGAGGTGATACGGAATAGTATTAGGGTCTGGCCACACCCCTTCTTGGCTATGGCCAGAGATTAACCGTGTCCTTGGCCAAAACCAGGGCAATCATCTACGCTGCCAACTGGAAAAACCACAGCAGCAGAAAACCAGAACAACTCACCTCAAGTCTTTGCTAAAATTTGGTTAAATTATGGCATTGGGCATCTTTAAACGAAATCTGCTTATACACGTGTGCTTCTGCAGATGAGCATGCACCCATCATTCCCCTAGAGCTTTACAGGCTCTGGTTTATATTTGCAATAGCCCCATGACTTGGTACAGTGGGAAAGCTGAGGCATAGAGGAGATTTGCCTTAAATGACGCAGGAAACAACTAGCAGAATGAGTGCAACACACTTTCCACTTACTTACCACATGAGCTGTTTAGTAGCCTTTCACACACACCTAATCCGAAGGCAGCTGCAATTCCTTACGAAGCACAGGACTATATTGTCTAGTCATACTTCTAAGGTCCACGAAGCTTAAACAATCAAACCTGATGGACCAGCGCACAGAAACTCTGGAGTGCCAAGGGATCCTGTGACAATTCCTCTTTGTAGCTAACTGTGTCAGCTTGTGTGCTTAAGATAAATTGCTGAGTGAGGCATTTTCTCCTGTGCCAAGCTGAGGATTTCTCCGAGTTTTGTTTCCTCTTTCAAGAACATTGTACTAAGTAAACTGGGTTCTTTGTCAGTACGCTTCTCTGTGTACTCCTTTTAAAAGCAAACTGTAAGTTCCTCGCAAGTCAAGCTATAAATTTGCCAAGCTGAAAAGACATTGATTTGATTTCCTTCCTATTTGTAACAAATACTAAGAACCAAAATTAAATAATTGGTAATGTATATTCTCTGCTACTGCCTGGTTATGGCCCTTTTAATCCTTATCATTTTAAGATCTGAGCTGTGCCTAGCTGGCCTTCTGGACTTTCATATATAGTCAAACTAGAGAATGGTATTTAATGCAGCTCATAAATTAACTTCTACTGAGAAGGATTCCCTGCAAGAAGAATTAATATGGCAGCTTCACCTTTGACTTAAACTGATTTTATGCTCTTGTTTTCGGTGTATTGCTCCCCTTCCAATTTAAATTTCTGAAAATCTTAACTAGGATGTCCGTCTGCCTGATTATTAGTCCTTGATGCTTTGTTTCAACAGATAGATGAGGCATTGCATGCTGCCCTCAGAAGATGACTGGAGCCTTTCCATAAGGCCCAGACTCACTGGCAGGCACTCCTCCTTCGAAGAGCACCTAAGGATGTTGCTGCAGGCCTAATGGAGGCCTCCCAGACTTTGTGTGCTATTTTGGTTGCCCTACCTTTTGCAACACGAGCAGCGGGGGTTTTGCATATCTCGCTTTTGTTCTTGGATTTACCCATGCAGTTGCTTCTGATTGCTATGAATTTGGGTCAGGTTCCTTCCTGTGATCTATGGCTGACACTAAAGACCTCATTTTACAACAGCAAGAGTCTTCTAAAAAACAACCAAAAGAGGAAGTGCAGGCAAAGGGGAAGTTGCCATGTATCTAAGGGCACCAGATATATCTTCTCTGTTGGGGATTGGGTTCCTCACAGCAGACTCCTGGCTTAGCCTTGTCTCTTGAGGCAGAAAGTGAAGCTTCACTTCTTCCCTACAGGGACAACAACCTCTGAAAACAATTAATTGATTTACACAAGTTGTGATTATTTCAATTCCTCACTGATTCATTAATGTGATTGTTAGGCTCCTAATGACCAGGCTGGCTGCTTGACTTCCTTCCATTCTGAGGTAATTTAAAGGCAGACTCATTTTCTCAGTTGCCCCTACAGTACCATGTAAAAAACTGCCACTTAATGTTTGTTAAATTAACTAACAGCTACTGAAGTGTCAGATGAGGAGAGGAACAAAATGAATGTCAGGTCTAATTATTAATGCTATACTTCACAGCCACTTGCAGAGGCCATACTCTGGAGTGGATTCTTGTAACTGCTGAACACTAAAAGAAAGCATTGGGGTAGTTCCTAGAGAAAGTCATGTCTGTCATGTTTATGCAGTGCGCACTAAACAGTCTTCTGCTAGAGATTCTTGATGGTCAACAAGGGACTTTTAGATGGTGTCATGTAACTGGGAATGCCCACTGCTTGCCTGTAACATTTGAATTACAAAGACAGCTAACAAAATGTTAGTTTTCAGCAGTCAGTGGCTATTTGCATCTGAAACCTAAGATGATGAAAAATGGCTTGAGTGTTTTTTCTCTCAAATGGATGCACTGTATCAAAGACTGAAATGCAGTTCTCATGACAGCATTTGAATTATGCTCTCTGTAAGCAAGCAGTTTTACAACTTTTCTTTCTCTGCATTCACTTACATAAATTAAACCAGCAGAGGAAGCTGCCAGAAAGACAAAGGGCTAGAAGAAATAGCTCTTTCTATATGCTACAAGCTGCCAGCTACCCACTTCCATCCAAGCAATCGTTCAAACTCCATGTCTGAGACAAGATATAGGTATAATACAGTTACAAAATCACCAGGTTTTACCTGGTACCAGGAATTTGATGTGTATGAATCACAACCAACAACTTACACATATATTCTACAGACACCATCCTCCCACTCCCTCTGCCCCCAAATGACTTTGACCTATCTTCCACCAAAAAAAGTTGGGGGAGAGGGGCAGTGGAGTGAATGCTGTCTAATTAAAGAATAACCAGCATTTCTTCTAGTAAAACCAGAATGATCCAGTTGCTCCTGCATGAATATAGCATATGTAACTTGAATTTTGTACTGAGGCTTTATTAAGGATCATTATTTGTTGAAAGTTCATGGAATGAACTTTTTTTACCACTAGAGGCACCAGCTAAAAAGTTGGAAGCTCACAGTATCTGTCACTTAGAGAATAGCAGCCACAATACACTGTGGAATTAACCAAACCACAATCTAACTTTCTTGAAAGTCTTCATTTAAATGCACATATGAGCTCTTATATATTTAAGGGCCCAAAAAAGGAATAAGCTGTCTAAACCAAACCACCACTTACTTCTCAGCTGCACACATCCGCAAAGGGGACATTAGAACATGCAGCACTGTTTCTAGACGGTTGTGGTGTTGACTGTATTTAATGATCAGCCTTTCCAAGAGGCCTTTCAAAAAATACTTTCCACTGGAAAGAAACAAGTGTGCTGAATGTTAATCTTTTTTCATTGCTATCCAACTGCCAACCTTAAATCTGACAGTACAATAAAACATTTCCATGTATTTTGAAGTTTGACTACAGGAAAGGATATCTAGGGAGGAAGGAGAAAATTACCTAAAAACTGTCTAGTTTTTCTACAGAGGACATCTCTACAGCAAAAAAACATTTATATGAAATGTGTTTCTCCCAGTCACTTGTCTTGATTTAATGCTTTGTGTTTCCTATGTTCAAGCAATTTATTACATACCAAAGGGTATGTTAGTGAAGTTAGCCTTCAGTTACCTGTTTAGGTTGTTGCGGTGGGGGGAAGTCTCATGTACGATATGAAGCATTTTTCCACTGCTTGACAATGGTGTGGAAGTGTCCCAACCAGGACCATGCAAGGAGAATTAAGACCATCAATCATTCTTTCCCCAGGCAGTCTTTATTTTAGATGTTCAACAGCCTGGATATTCAGCAGCCTGACTGATTGCAGAGCCTGTCTGTCAGAATTTTTCGTTTGATATGGGCAAATTTCAAAGCTCCTTCAGGTGAGGAAAAGCAAAAACCAGCAAGCCAGGAATGTATTAAGTTGGCTTTTGCACTTCAACAGAGCAGACAGACCTCTCCAAACACCTTCTTCCAGTGACAATACCAACTACTGTTATGAGCCAGCTCAAAGAAGGAAGAGGAGCACATTTCTTCACATACTGTGCCATATCTACAGAAGGTACTGGCAGGCCTCCACTTATATCTAGGTTGTGAAGAGTGCTGCTGTAGCTGTATGCTTTTTTCCTGTATCTGAGGACTCCCACACTATTTCTTCCAGCCCAAGTCTTTGTTTCTGTATTTTTTTCTTATCTAGCAAGATTCAGCACTTACATAAAAATAGATAAATGGATCTTCATTGTTTTAGGAAAGATCTGATTGGAAAAAAGGTATGTTTGTTGAATTAAAAGTGTAGGCGAATACAAATTGGGTTGGAAAAGGCATATTGTAACTAGCTGTAGAGGAACAAGGTGCAGAAGGGGAAGAAAAATCCCAGAAGCAGCATCAATTCCCTTTATGTTAATTTCCCTCTGAGCAATAATGTAAAATATTTACAGTGCTGTAAAAACAAAGGCAGATCAAATAGGAGGCAGAAAATTATGTGGGAACAGAGGGAGTGTATTAGGAGAAATTAGCATGTTTATAAGGGAAAGAAAAAGCCAGATTCAAATTTAGCTTTGCACTCACACTGGCTAGCAGATGCTGAACAGAAATAGGCAGTATTTAGGACCAGAGGGCTTATATATTCTTCTGTGAAGCAAAAACTATACCATCACCTTGAATACTCAAAAACCAACTAAAGCCGTATTTTTGTGGCTATAAGCAGAAAATTCTTCAGGATGAAAATAAAGTCAACTCAACAGTGAAATCTGACGAAAGAGGTTATTCATGTCCCATTGCTCTGGGATACCACAAGACTGCAGCAGAGGAGCTGAGACAGGGATGATCGCTGAGATTTACTTTAGTGGACACCAGCACAGCCACAGGGTGCTGCTGCAGGAGTGCTCAGTACAGCTATACCACCTTCATTAGATGCCAAAAGAGTCTTATGACAAGGAGTAAAACAGTCAAACACTTCCAGATGGCAGGGGAAAGAAAACTTTTCAAAGAGAGGAAGGTATTTATCAATGCAAGTTGGATCTGTTTTTACAGAAGGAATCCCTGACTACTCTCCAAGCCTGCTGTGGAAGTAAACAATGATTTCATAACTCAAAAATGAAGAGGGGCAGGAAAGAATAAACCTAGTGAGACTAAAAACCAAACAACATTTGCAAATAAGTACAGGCCATCTTCTATCATCTCCTGCTGTTGCCTTATATTCCCCACTCCTCCCTCCTGCTATATGAAACCATAGAAGTTCTATCTGGTAGAGTGTTAAGTCTCCTCTAGACTACAGGAACTAATTTAGTATGTCCAGGCACTATTCTTTGTTCAGCACATCAGAGTAAAGGCAGAAAAACTCCTAGAGCCCACAATGTCTGTAAAAACTACCACAGGTTCCCAAAATAGATTTAAGTTGCTACTTCAGATAAATATTAATCTTAGGAAGAAATGTCTTTATTGGTCTTACTGGTCTCTCCTTATACCATTTGGTACAATACTGGTAAGAGCAATGAACTTCAGCAAAAAAGTAGAGCTGTTTTTCTGTATAAAGACTGGGAAGGCAGAGCATTTTGCCTGTAATTAGCTGCCATAGGAATTTATAATCACCTTCTGACTGAGAATTATATTTTGTCACATTTGAACACAAATACTTTCAGAGTATCCAGAGTTAGATGTCTACCTGAAAAAGTTGAATTCTATCCCATAACTAATGAACCTCACATATTAGGCAGCTATGAAAGGCACTTTACCCCAGAAATTACTTGGTAAAATAGATACAGTATTGCTAGCCACAAACTTTAGAGGCCCCCTTACATCCTAATCTTTCCAAGACAGTTTAGTCCACATGAGTTCCAGATATCTTAAATGTCTGCAGTCAAGAGTTGCCAGGGATAGTTGGTTAGATGCTTCAACTCCCCAAAGAGTTGTGAACTTGCTAGAAACATTTTAAATCTGCACAAGTTGGCAGCTGTCCTCATCTGTTAATAAATGAGTCAATACAAGAAGACCATTAAGAGAACAGACCCCAGCTGTAACTGCAACGAGAACAGGCATTAGAAGCAAGCCCAGGAAGTGATCCAAGTTCTGACTTGACAATTTTCATTGTTACTATTTTAGAGACATGATTGATTGAAAATGATTTAACAAGTCATCACTAAAGGTTATTGCTTCTTCCAAACTATGTCTTAGCCTTGAAACTGCATCCCTCCCACCACAAGCAACTTCTTCTTACCTTGAAGGGGGAAGGATTAGCAAGAGTGAAGTAGGACCTTGTACTACAAAGGTTATGGGAAGTAACTGCCACCAGCCTGACACTGCAAGGACCTCACACTCACCTGGCAGACCACACTCTGACCTGTCTCCATCTCCCATGTCTGCCAATGGTGCCTCTCAAAACCTTGCAGTAGTAGCTGAGTGATTTCAGCCAGTGTTAGTCCTAACTTAGGAGATCAGCTGGACTTCTGTGACAGGAAACCCACTCTGTACATTACTCTGTGCAGACTATTAGTTTCAAGAACAAACGTCTCACCTGGCAAGTGTCTTAGCTGCCTAGAATACTGCTGAAATAACTGAAGAAGTACTTCATGATCTGGCTGGCAGTGGTAGCACAGCCTACTAAAGCCTTCAACTTAGGAGATACACCATTTTTTTCAGTCCTAACATAATAATCAAGAACAATACTTTAGCTGCTTGACTCATTTTATTTTTATCCCCTTGGCTGCATTTGAGTTTTACAGTGGTTTCTTAGAGATGATTCATTCTTGTAGACCTCTAAGAGGTAACAGACGAGATTGTTTCAATCATACATACAAAATTACTTACGTTTACAAATTTTTGGCAATCATAATAACCCGTTTTTTCCTATTGCCATTGCCCCAATCATTGAAAAAGTGTGTACAATAATTTACATCTGAAGTATTTCAAAGTGCTTGATAGTGATTTTCCAATAATTATTTACAAGTGGCCTATAGACATATGTACAGGTGTTACAAGTTGTGGCTGGAATATGGCTTTCTATGGAAAGTGCTTTATATTTGGTCAGTGATGTTACTGACTAACCAACCCAAGGGTTACTGATAAAACTGTAACCACTAACAGCTGAATTGTTGTGGACAGGTATTTACAGAGTGGTTTAGCTGTATAAAATAGCTATTTACACAAGTGTTCCATAAATACAGAAAGTATCTTCTTTCTTCCAAGAATGGAGGAAGTCCTTCAGCCACAAACCTGGTTACTATCCCCAAAGAGTGTAAGACACAAGTAAACGGAAAGTGATTCCTGATCCAGTGCTCATGCCATATCATCATCTGTGCTGACAACAGATATCTGTAAGAAAGTAAGTACAAGTTAGCTACAATTGCACTAATAAAAGACATAAAACAACACACATCATCGCTAATCCTGCAGGCTAGTGACCACATTCAGCACAGATTACTCCATCCCAGGTACAGACACTAGTTACCTACTACAACTTTAACCTTGATTATAGGGTAAAGTTGCCAGTTGATTCAGCCCAATAGTTTGTCTGCAGCCAGCAGCTTTCAAAAGCAGAGAGCTCTCCTAAATTCAACTCAGGTATCATTTGGCAGTCTTTCTACTCCAATTATTAACCTGGGGTCTCAGGCATGTCAATAGGTTTACTTACTGCAGGGTAGGTGTGTCCTACTGAACCACTGTGTCTTCCAATATCAATTGTGAGGTCTTCTTCTGTAGTTTTTAGGTAGACGGGATTATCAAAATTCATGCTTTTCATGTTTTTGTGCTGCCAGTTACGCCACATGAAGTAGCCAGCTGCTGCAGCCATCATCAGCAATACTGCAGGGAGACAAAGAGATTGCACACATGGAGTAGAGTCAGGTCAAGCTCCTAAGAGTGGCTTGTCCCACCACACGGGGTCCAAAAGGCTAGTAAGTGCTGTACTCACCAGCAGGAAGAATGATCCAAGCTGCTGATGTTCTTCCAGCTGCAGTTACTTCAGAGGTTGTACCACTAGTGTTGAATCCTGCATGAGAATTTGATGCAGTGAGCTTGTGTACTGACAGGCTGGCAGATTGTCATATGCAAGCATTTCCCAAACCCAGAAGCTCCTGTTTGATTAGCTTCTCAGTAGCACACTTCTGGAATAGCCTAACATGCTTCATTCCTGTATTAGCTGGAATCTTTCTTTATTGCTTGCCTTCTCTGAGCACTCCTGGGATTTCATGGAACCTATAGGTTCCACATTGTCACATGTAAACTAATTCTGTTTAACACATGCTCCAGCTGTTACACTACACGAATGATCTGGCCTGTGTTCTCTACTTGCATGCAAAGGAGAAAACTTCCAAGTAGGCTAGTTGGTCAGCTTGCATTTAATTTCTCTAATGTTTAGCAGTGTTAGTTATTGGGACCAGTACCTCCAGGAACTAGTCCAACAGTTGGAGATTTTTCTGTTGTGCTGGTATCTTTAGCCTCAGTGTAAGCCACAGTTGTTCCAGTACCTGAAACTAATTATAGATCAAGAACTAATTATAGATCAGTTAATCCTGAAGTTCTGCAAAGGCTTTGCTATGAGAGCCATGGTAGTGAAGGTTTAGCAGATGGCAAAAATGATCATGCAGCTTGTTTGCTTCACTGGGAACATTAGCTATTTCACTAGCACACCCTCAGCAGAGAGTTCTTGATGAAAAGTAGTTCCAAGAACAAGGCCAGATGGTTAACCAGGAATGAATTACAGGTATTTAAATCACAACAATTGTAACCTATCCCATCCCTTGTATAAGGTTTTCTGATTAAGGTTTTAGTTTTACAAGTTTACTGGTTAGGTACAGCCTTTGATACCCATAGCAACCTTTCAGAGCAGCCAGCTGAGGCCAGCATCCTTGCATTCAGCACTCTGTGGCAGTCAGAATCAACACGCAATAGAGTAGGTGGCACCTTGGAGTTTCTAGTTCCACTCCACTGGACAAAGCAAGCTTGCTGCTTAGTCGGTGCTGACAACAGTAGCACAGCAGCATGTTCATTTGGACCAAAAAGGAGGTACAAACTTCCTTGGACAGCAACATTAGCTGATCACCTTTAGAACACTGTATTTCTATGTACAGCCATATTAGTTTATACCCCTGTTTTATAAGAGGCTGAGTATGTTTTGTCCTTGTGCTTGCTGTCTGCAGAAAGCCATGGAGGTACAAAGTCTTGTTGCAAATGACGATGATGACGCCGAAGCAAAGCATTGACTTTGAACAGTATTTGCAGACTTTGAGGGCCATATTAATGCATAAGACCCTCCCCTTCGAGATTAATTACATCATATTAATTCTAGCAAAGCTGTCAGCCTATACCACTGCATTTCCTTCCCACTAACAGGTTCAATACTCCCCTAACTCCTTCCCCATCCCCCCTGGGAAAGATCTCACTTGTGTTACAGTACCTGTACATCTCAGACCATCCTCCTGCAAGAAGTACCCAGCAGGACATGCACAGGTGTACTTTGGAGAATGTTCATTTATCTGAGGAGCAGGCAGGCACAGGTAGCTACAGCCTCCGTTTGCCATGTTCTCTTCACACCAGTTTCTACCTATTGGTAAAGCAATTAAGGAGTGAACAGGAGTGAGCCTTCATGCTCCAGGTGTGTAGCAGAAACATTTGCTCAGTAATTGCTTTAGTAGGACTACTTGTCTGAGCTGGTTATAGATTTATGGCCAAGAAAGAGGAATTGCAACTATACCTCTCAACCCCCATGGGGCTGCCTATGTTAGAAGCTCCAAGCAGAAGTAGAAATGGACTGCTATACAGTGAAGGGATACCATTTGCCACCATCCAGACAGGGCAGGCTTCTTACAACTATACATTGACTTAACTATAAACTGTACTGAAAATTACCTGAAGGCTGAACAAGTTCATGATACACAATGATGTCCTGTGCATCATTGAGGTTGTTCACTAGCGTAACCAACTCGGTTCCAGTAAATTTGTTGGCACCATAGACAGCCTCATTCTCTCCATCGATCCAGTACACACGGTCCTAGAAGACAATGTCATTGCATCCCATTACCGCCACGATGCCATCAGCCCCATCATTCCTGCCACATACCTGCAAGAAGAGGATCTTTGACAAGGATTACAGGAAGTCATTCTTACCTCAAAAATGGTTAGAGCAAGTGGATGAGGAAGGAACATATGTGACTTTAGCACAATTCTACGATCCTGCCCATTCAAGTCCACACTTGACAGCATGTGTAGTTTAGAATCAAGCCAGTACAGGCGGCTTTTTACAAGATCTAGGAGGGGGGAAAACACCAAACACATTTAGTGTCTCAATGGAGGAAACCTCCAAAGCTTGCTGCAAGAACTGAAACACCCACAGCTTTGAGAATGGTGGCAGTGTTGCTCTAGTTTCTTACCATTCCAGCATACAGAGGTCTGCTGCAATGATGCCTATGTGGCCTGTGCCTCAAGTATAACACAGAGCAGTTCAAGGAAAGTTACTATTTCAGTATCTGAGAAGTGCTGATGCCTGTTGCAGTGTCTTCAGGCATGCAAAAACTTCCCTCTCTCAGAAGCTGAAAATAGTTCTCTGAAGAATGACCTTAGCTTTTGTAGCAAAAAAACTGCTAAAGCTCCAGAATACCTCTGGCACAGAGACAAGTTCAACATACCTAGAGCAATTCCATTAGGCCATTGGATTTCTGTTGTCACAAGCTGCTGTCTGTCAAATCCATTCATTCCTGCTTTTTCAATTTTTGCTGGCTCACCCCAGTCTGACCAGTACATAAAGCTGTAAAGCAGAGTTTATGTTGCATGATGCACTATAGTACTGTGTAGTATCACTCTTTATTATGACCAATAACTAACAAAGGCTACCTAAGTCAGTTATCAGAACATGTAGCTGGTAGGTCTGCTCTTTTAAAAGAGCCAGGACAAATACTCACCCAGAGATAGGATCTACAGCAACAGAAGCTGGCTCTCTCAGCTCAGAGAAAAACAAAACCTTTCTTTTTGTGCCATCTAGGCTAGCCACTGAAATGGTCTTTGCAGTTGAGTCAGACCAGTAGATGTTCTTATAAACCCAGTCAACAGCAATGCCTGCAGGGCTGTGTACGTTGTCCAGGATTCTGATATGTGTTCCAACTTTATCACGGGTATCAATAGAGGCACTGGAAGACAAGAATTACTTGCTTTCAACCGCTTTCTCTGCAGATACTATCCCTTGGCATACCTCAGCAAATACTGCACAAGATTTCAGGCAGAAGATGCATGTGGGACATTGCACAGAGTGCCTTTCGTATAACTGCAGCAGCAGTTACTATGAAGTGCAATACACATACGCATAGCTAGCTGTAGGAACTTGTATCAACTCTACTTTGTCTTTCGCACACCAGGAATCTAGTTCTCATTACCAGAGAAAGAGCTTAAGTGAAACATGGGATGGTTTAGGGAAGCACACTAGGTTCAGAAGCTAAGCTCATTTACCTGAAGATTGCTTTTTGGCTGAAGTCTGCCCAGTAAAGCTTTTGCTCAGCAATATCAGCATCTAGAGCTATAGAGTTTCTTAGCTGCTCTACAAGCTGAATGTATTCTTTCCTCTCAAGGCCAATCTTCCTAATATCCCGGCGGTTGGTGAAAATTAGACTTGGTTCTTTCCCTGTGAAAAGAGTTTAAGTGTTATCTGTACTTCTAGATATCCAGTCACATACTTTTCTTTTACAAAAGTTTTAAGAATCATCGTATTTAGTATTTGCCATTCCACACTTGCTAGCAGATGCTGACAAAGGTCTTGGCTGTACCATACCTCATCCTTTTCTCCCTCCACAACCTGATGGGAAGGATCCTCCTGCCCAGGGAGCAGACACAAGCAGTTTATGTCACACAGCTTGAAGTACTGTATCATGGCATCATTCAAAGTGTTAGTAGTGATCAGATCTGTACAAGTTGTATCAGTAACACCACAACAGCTAGTGAAAAAACCACAGTAGTATAAACAGAGCATCACTTACTGACTAATTTTGAAGTGGGGATATAAAAGTCTTATGTCAACACTCACCAACTGCCTTGCACACCCCAGTAGCAAGATCCATCTGATAGCCACGGCTACATTCACATTTGTAGCCCCCTTTCAGATTGATACAGATCTGACTACAGATGCCAGGGTTCTGACATTCATCAATATCTGTAAAAACAACAATATAGTTTATGCTCACCTCCAATACCACCAGTAGAGTCCATGTTAAACTACTAGATACTTGCCTCCACAGGTTCTCCTGTCCAGAAGCTCAAACCCAGCTGGACAGTCACATTCATAGCCAATAATGAGATCTCTGCAGATATGAGAGCATCCGCCGTTGTTCACCAGACATTCATTTATGTCTAGAAGAGAGAATTAGCCACTTCTGAGAAGGCATGCATATTTAGTCTCATAGTCTTAGTCATGCACTTTACCAGGTACACATCCATTTTCTGACGATGCCTGCCACATCTGACAGACTGTTCTGGTACTCAAAGTCATATGCAAGAGACACCCCTCAAATTCATGTCTGCTTAGCTACCAGCACCTTCTCTATGCTAAAAGCAGGCAGCAGCAAAGATTGAGGCTCCTGAAGTTTCAGTGTTCCTAATGCATTCAAGTGCCTTCTGGCCACAGAGAAATCATCTCAGCAGCCAGTTTGCCTAGAATAGAACTAGCCTATTAACTAGTTACAAGTAGTTACTTACAACTTACTCATTTTTAAATTTGCCACCAAGAAGTGCCAATGGGTATTCCAGTTGACATCTGACAACTCAGAGGCTATATCCAAGTATATCTAGTAGTCAATGTCATGCAAATAGTTTATTGACTTACTACACTCCTTGAGGGGCTCATCACTCCAGTCCTTGCAGTCTCTCTGCTGGTTACACACTTTATTGATATCTATGCATTCTCCACTTCTGCACTTGAATTTGCCAGGTCCAGAGCACTGAATAACTGACATAATGAAGATTGTGTGGGTCACTACCAGCTTCAACAGATATTCTGCAAAGACTTTATTCTTGCTTAGTTCCACACTTACCATTGTTACAGTTTGCTTCATCTGTGCCATCCAGACAGTCTCTCACACCATTGCACTGCCTACTCCCATGGATGCAGTTCCCATCTTCACATCTGAACTGGTCTGGTCTGCAGGTCCGAGAAGCTGAGGACACAGCCATTACAGACTTTTACTCCTGAGGTTTACTGAAGCAAAAGAAATAAAAGAGAAGTCAAGCAGTACCTCCTAGAGAAGGACCAAGTGAACTTACGGCAGTTGATTTCATCACTTCCATCCTTGCAGTCAGGATCCCCATCACAGCGCCACTTTTTGTGGATGCATTCACCCGAGCCACACTGCACCTCACTGGCAGAGCACTTCACAGGAGGTGCAGGCTGGCGGCCACATTGCTCTAGAGACTCATCTGAGTGGTCGGAGCAGTCAGCATCATCATCACACACCCAGCTGAGGGGGATGCAAATCGAGGTCTTGCACTGGAACTCATGACCTCCACAGGTAGGAGGTGCACACTCCAGCTCATCACTCCCATCACTGCAGTCATCTTGACCATTGCAGACAAAGCTCTTGGAAATACATTGCCCACTGCTGCATGTGAAATCTGCTGGACTACAGGTCACATTGCCTGGGGTAACAGGAGTAAGAGAGATTAGTACATTATCACAAGAAGGCTGACTTTTGTGTGAAGGTATTTTGTTTTGCAGGTTTTTTATCAGCTGTCAGCTAACAGAAGATCAGCATCCTGTATAAAGCAATAGGGAAGCCTAAATGACCACCTCAGGTTCCACAGACCATCTTCCTTGCCACGGGACATTGTAAGTGATAGGCATCAGATTCAAATTGAGTGAAAATAACCTTCTGAAGTAGCTAGGCTGTCCTGCACTTCAGATTGTAAGCCTTTCAGAAAACAGGCTCTAACCCTGTGAACCAAAGACAGAAGGTGAGAGAATTGCTAACTCAAGAGTCTGGACTAAGATTAAGGTAGTCTGATGGTCAGCATGTACTGTAGTTTGAAACTGAAGTCTTTCGTGCTGGTCCCCAGGACAGCAGTGGCCCATTTGCCTGGACCATTGGGGATAACAGACAAAGATCTTGCCTGAGTGGATCCTGTGGTTAAGCACACCCATGCAATTTATGTCAGTACAAATTATGCTGGTTTAATAGCAATCTGGCTAGCAGCTCAGTACACCTAGGCTGATAGTTTTATCACCTTCATTAGAAACACTGTCTGGAGATTTACTTGTAGGTTAAGGCATTTGTTTGCTGAGTAAGATGGCAACTCCATAGACACATAGCAAAAGTTCAAAGACCTGTGTCTCACTAGGCCATCCAGGTAAGGTGGTTCTGGATGGAAGCCAGCCCTATGGCTTTGGTTACAGCAAATATGTCTCAGGACAGCTCAGACAACTCATATGTATGCAAATTCTTCTGAATAAGCCAGGAATGCTACAGTGGCAGCTAATGCTGCAGTGGCAGCTCTACTTGTGTACCAGCCTGAAGCTGCTCCCAAACACCAGAAATCTTGCTTCACAGATATTTCAGGATAGGGCTATAAAGTAGATCAGCTATGCCCTTAGCTAACTTTTAGGAGACAGTTTGTTAATGTAAGCAGCGACTTCAGAAACTCTCCAGAGAACAAGTTTTGACAGTTGGCTTGCCAGGTGAATAAGCCTACCTATGGCTACTGCCAAAATTAGCAGAGAAGAAAGACATACATTAAATAGCTTACATTATTGTAGCTCTTAACTTAGCAGGATAGAGGTGTGCTAGCAAAAGTTTGCTTCAAGTGGCTGCAAAACAAGATGAATGTAGGAGAGATATTGATACTATAAAAAATTTATCTTCCCAGGTATAGTGCCCAGCTAGCTCCTTTCCAGACAAGGCAATTTCAAATAGAGTTATGCAGCCACCATTTCTCTCCTTACCACAATTCTGTTCATCTTCTTCACTGTCACAGTCTTTTTCACCATCACATTTCCAGGACACTGGGATACACTGAGTTGACTGAGGACCACAGCTGATTTCATTTACCCGGCATGTTCTTGTATCTATTGAAAAAAAGTTTAAGTTCAATCTAAGAGCTACTGATCTTGGGTTTCAGCATTTGACCTGAAAATTACAACTGAAAGGCTTCAGGTCTGGACAAAGTTGCAGTTATTTAGATGCCAACACCTGTACAAATTAATGGAAAAGGCTATACTATTTTGTGGTGTTCAGTAAAAAAAGACGCTTCCAATTCCTGACAGATTAGTATTTTAAGGGTACCTTTGTAGTGTTACCTTTGTGATTGCACACCAGTTACACTGTAGCAGCTACAACATGTAGTAGTAGGGAGGAGTAATGCCAAAGTGCACTAGGACTTGGGGCTGAAGTATTCCCCACCATGGATCCTACTGATCCAAGGAAATGACAGTTCCTGGATCGATATTCCTTGATGGGTTATGACACTTCATACTGGAGTTGCTGATTCTGAGACCTCACAGTGAAGCCTCTGCACTACTGCTTCCCGTGCCCAACATGTAGTCACATACTCAGTCCTTACACTAGCTCTGGTAGTATTGGGATGGCACATGCAAAGTAGCTGCCTTGGAGAACAGCAATCACTTGATGGACAAGCCACAGTGATGGTCAGGCCTGCCATGTTCTGCTTGCTACTTCTGACTAAGTAAAACCTTGTACTTGCTATCTCTTACCAGCACAAGTGCACAGCGCCCACTCAGCTCTGCATCTTTTTAAGCAGTGAAAATTCTCCTCAAGACCCTGACATGGCCAAGCACTTAGGAAGGTGCTCCCCAAGACAAGTTCATCCTTCCTTTAGGAAGAGAGTCGGATTGCAAGCAGGCAAGAAGTCAAAATGCTCCTCCCCACAGGCTTGCCTACACCACCATGCCAGGTTCACTTACGGCACAGTTCAGAACTCTCATCAGACCCATCCTCACAGTCTGGATCCCCATCACACTGCCATCTGTTAGGCAAACACTGACCACTGAGGCACACAAAATCAGATTCGGCACACGTCTTCTTCACTGCAAGGGAGAAAAAGACATTTGTTTAGGGAGCAGAGCTTAGCTTGTTTATCACTGACAGGGATCAGCTTTGTTGCCCTAGGAAAGTTATTCAATATCCTTGGTTCATGGATGTCTGGTGCTGTCCCCCACCAACCTAACAGTAAACAGTGCTGTTGAACACTTCCTACAGAGTTATTTCGTGCACAGAGAAACATTAATATTCATCTAATCAGGCACTGAAGGACCACTGTGGCTAAGGAGACTAAGCAGGTTAGTCTATATTAGCTGCTGCTTTGAACAGACTTGAGTTAAAATAAGGTTTATTGATATAAATATTTAGGTTTTGACCTCTGAGTTTATCGTCAAGGCATTTGATTTGTCATTACAGAAGCATGGTACTATGTAACTCTAGGGTAATAGTTTAGGTCTGCTTGAGGAGACTGGCAGTTCAACCACACCAGTGATGGATATAGAGTATGTTTTGCCTCATCTCCAAGTAAATCTACTCATCTGTCTTGGCTTCTATGTCTGCTTAAAGCAAGGGTTGGCAGCCAAAGCTAGACATAATGTTTATAGGAGACTCAGCAGAATCACTTTCACATATAAAACAGGGCTATTAACCATGGAATGGCCAACAGCAGAGTGCTAATAGCAAACATTTCCTACTATGTATTCAAGAAACAACTGAGAACAGGTTTATATTCTGTTGACAGTCATCACTCTCACAAATGAAGAATTTTGGTCACAAGCTTTTGTCTCAGTTGCCAATTTCAGGAGTTAGATAAGACTCAGGAAAATTCAACTGCCTGGATACAAGGAATCAGAAGTGATTGTTCTAAGGAATTTTTCTTTGTACTCTGACTGCCAGAAGTGCTGGACAGGATAAACATCTCTCCAGCTATCCACTCTTAAGTCCCCACTTCCAACTAGCAAGTACTACGATAGAGGTATTATTTTGATTACTTACCACAAGCACTCTCATCACTGCCATCTAAACAGTCTTCATCACCGTCACATTTCCAGATTTGAGGAATACAGCGTCCGTTACCACATGCAAATTGGGATTCCTCACATTTTGCTCTCGCACCTCCAATGAAAAAAGGAATCTAAGCCTCAATACTGTTAAGCAACACTTTCTTGCTTTCCCCACTGATCAAGAAGCTACCCAGCTTAATAAACACTTAACATCAACATGAAACCAGATCTGAGCTCCAAATCTTTGCAATCACCTTATTCAGTCATGAAAGTAGAACCAAAAGCTTTCCTTCACAGTACAAGGCCAGACTTTAGGCACCATAACAGTCCACCTGCCAAACAGCAGCAAACAGTTTCAGTGTTATTCTTACTCAGTTTTCCTCTTCAAGACAGGGTCAAGTCTGCAAAAAATGCCCACAATGACTCCGCTGTCTCACACCTTGCACTGCATTCTCAAAACTCTTCAAACTTTAAGCAAACTGGGTTTATATTTGATTAATGTCAAGCTGGATTAGCATTTCAATGCTCTGCTGCTAACACATTACAGCAGAATCCCCAAGACTTCTGTAAAGGTAGCTTAGATAACTGCTTTGTATCTGAGCAAGTTTTCATGCTCTATGTTATTCCTCAAACAGTGGCACCCAGAGACATTCCTTGGTATACACTAAAAGAAGTGTGATGCTAAAAGAGCAAAGTAATTTATCACTTCCTTCTGGAATTAACTCCATTGTCTCACAACTGATAAGTCTTGATTTGTTAGTACACTTGAGTAAGGCACTGCTTTCTGCAAGATCCTTAAGAGTGCATTTCCCAGAGTATCTTCAGCTCTACAACTGCATGACCCCATCCCTCAAGGGAACGTGCCTTGTCTTGGAAGACCTGTTATAACTGTCACTAAAAGCAGCAGCCTCTACATCTTCAGCAGCTAAGCTAGAGCTGTTCCACTGAATGCACGCAGGCAAGTGCATAAGACCGTGCATCAGCACTGGACTACAGGGCTGCACAGGACTACAGCACGATGCAAGACTCCTGATCCTTCTTGGTTTATTGCATCATTTAGTGAGGGTGCTTTGTCCTGGCATTCCAGAGCTCAAAGGGCACCAAACCTTAGTAGAGTATTATTTTTTATTTTACATCCTCTCTGTATGATGTGCAAAATGCAAGACGATTTCCAAGTAGAAGGAAGGTACTCAGCCATTTTACATTATATTGGCTAGCCATCATGCATGAGGCACTCACAGATGCTGGACAGTACCAGCAAGAACAGCATGAGCAATTCTATCTGCTGAATGTCTCACGTAAATTCATGATCAAAGAGGTGAAACAGCATCTTACTGTCTTCTGTTAATGTTTTAGTAGCCTTACCGGCAGAGTAAGCAGCAGCCCACTTGTAAGAGCAAAGTTAACAACTTTTTCATGGAAACTGTGTTCAAAAAGTACCAAAAATCAGAACATCAGCTCTTGTGTTTACTGCTTTCTTTTCTCGGTGGGAATTACATCAGCATGTGCTTTTTAACAGTGTGGTTTTGCAAAGCTACTACTACTTGGCCATGAGCTGTCAATCAATTAGCTTGCCTTGTGCTAGAGGGCACACACCAGCCACCTGAGAGTGGGGGTAGATGCCACAATTAGCAGCTTGTTCTAAGCCTGATACCTTCTTGTCCAGCAACCTCTAAAAGAAGGTGAGCCCTGGTTACATATTTCAGGTTTTACTGTACTGCAACATAAAATATTCAACAACTGACTCCTGCTAGTTTCAGGACTTTCTCATCCAGGCGTTCAGAGTGAGAACAGTCAACCTTTCCCAAAATAGCTTACAGAGATATTAGACTAAGCCTGCCACTAAGGAGATCCCAAAATAACTCCACGGTCCTTAGTTACTCTATTTCAAGCTAGAATAACCAGAAAAGGCTTGCTAAGGCTGCCTGATACATTGTGACTTACAAACATAACATCATTTTGACCGAATGCTACAGGGAAGCTACACACTAGACTAACAGAAACCATAGCTGAACTTAGTGCTAACGGCTATAACTTTACAATTCCTATCCTAATAACAAGCCATTCCAAGAAGATACCACTGCTTCTGCAGCTGATACCAAGTTACTGTCTGAGCAACTACTTTTGATAGCCCACAAAAGTAAAAAGATCAACAAGACCTAACAACCACACAGGCGCACAAAGGTAAAGGTCACCATCTAACCGCTTCTGAAGATGTCTGTCAGACCTGACGGCCACTGGAAATGAGCTCCAGTTAAGATGAACGTTAGTTACAGCTAGTAACTTTGATCCCCTGTTTCACACCAAGCACAGTTCTACAACGCCAGGTTACCATTTAGTTAGGCACCATCAATCTAATCCACTGCTATTTGAGCAACGGAGTCATACCTCAGTTGCACCTCCAGTCACTAGACACCTAATGATTTTTGGATCAGAATCAGTTAGCCACTAATTCAAAGCTTCTCTTTATGTGCTACTCATACAGTAGAAGCACCTTCACACATTTTCTCTTCTTTGGAATACATCTTAGGCTAAACAATGTAGAGTACCAGTAACATCAGAGCCTGTGACTGCTAACACATATTATTTTACTATTCCCCAGGTAACTACATACTAGAAGTTGGCTCATAAGCAGCAATGGGTGTAGGGTGAAGGAGCACGGTTACACTGACTACCCAAGTTAAACTACCTTTCTCCATATCTCTGCTATCACTGTTAGTCTCAGCCCCTTAAGCAAGTTGCCAGATTACTTGTCTGGGCAGCTTCAAACATGTGACACTTGTGTACTGTCATCTGACACCAAGTCCCAGAAAAGCTTCCAACCGTGATTGGGAAACCTTTCAAGAGCTCACATAGGAACTAGCTTAGACTTTTCCTAGACCCTGGCAATTGCAACTACTAGTAGAAGAGAGCTGATGGGGCCACTAACTCACATTGAAGGAACAATCAGAATAACTTGGTTAGCTAGTCTACTAATTACTCTCCACTGCTTATCTTCTGTGATGATTTCTGAGCACAGTGCAGTAGCAGTTTCAGTGCCAGCCAGCTTGTTCCTTCACTCTACAGCTGTTTACCATGTCTGTTGCAGACCAAGTATGGGAGCAACCTACATGACTAGGAGATGAGAGGTAACTAGGCAGACATTTCTCCTCTCTCTTTGTATAAGGACCGGATACAACAACGTGCTGGCAGGGCTCAACCCGACAGACTTGGTCTGAACTACTGCGCACAGTTACAGGAAACACCGCCAAGATCAGATACTTAGGCCTACTTTAGGATAACAGTCGGGAGATTTAAGAGCCATATGACAACGCAGACCTCAACTGCCCACCTCCTACCTGGGAGAGGAGGCTGGAGCTCAGCTCTTCAAAGAAGAAAGGAGTCAGCCAAATGATTACTACCTCCACTTAAGAGTAAAATATTTTTAAATGACCATGCAACTCGTTCAGTGCGCAGGACCCCTGCCACAGGGGCAACAGCTTCTAGGCTGGGAGGCAGCCCTGGAGCTGGCCACGAGCAGCGCTACTGGCGAGCGCCCAGCCCCAGGAGCAAAGGCCCGGCGCCGGCAGAACTTAGCCTTGCCGCCAGGTGGAGATCCCTCATGGTGGTTTACCCCGGGCCCTGAACTAGAGCCATGCCAACACCGCTGGATAACACAAAGCCTAAGTTGCACTGCAGTTTGACAGCACCTTTTACGCCGCAAGCTTTCCAAGCGCTCCTCTTTCCCACTCCACAAGAGAGCTCCAACCCTCCTCGACCCTTCCGCGCTAGCCCCAGCCACGCAGACCCTCTCCCTTAGCATCAATCAGGAAGCCGGGCCGCTACTGCAGCGGCGGCTGGTCCCCGGGAGATGTGCTGCCCGGGGCTCGGTTCCCCCTCACGGCTGCCGCCGCCCGGGGCCCCGGGGGGAAGGCGGCGCCTCGCCCGGCACAAGCACAAGGGGCGGCGGGGCAGGCGCGGCGGCAGCGCCCCCCTGCCCACCGGGGAGCCGGGCCC